>JAJEJO010003122.1:103420-160868 GCA_020662805.1 Glaucomys volans
GAGAGAGAGAGAGAGAGAGAGAGAGAGAGAGAGAAAGAGAGAGAGAACTGAAAACTTCTGTCACCAAGGACAAAGCATACCCATCAAAGGCATGCTTCCAGGGACCCACCTCCTCCACTCGCATGCTGTCTGCCTGTGGTTACCACCCAGTTAATCCCTATCGAGGGATTAATGCACCGATTAGGTTAAGATTCATATTCCAATCACTTCACCTCTGAATTTTCTTGCATTGTCTTACAGGTGAGCTTTTGGGGGTCACCTCATATCTGAACCATAGCACTTCCTTATAGGTCTATTTCCCAACAGTCTCATGGGAGCTGGGTTTTTTTTTTTTTTTCTTAGAATAAAATTCATCTGTAAAATGTTGTAAATAAACCTAATTTTTAAAACAACTGCTGGTTTAAATTTTAAGGAGATGTGAAGAGTTTGTGAAGTTGCTATCAGAAGCATCACCACTGAAGCTTTCTTTGTGTCCAGCAGTCTCTTCTATACCTCTGTGGAGCAGACATTGCGTGTGTATTATGTATTTTGAGATATTCAATCATCTAAGTGATACACGCTGTGCCTTGTTTTTCATCAGAGATAAAGGTCATTCATTGCTCAGTGGGAACACAGAATGAAAGAAAACAAGTTTCTGGGAAGACAGGAATGGCCTGGAAGCCACACCCCTCAGCTGTCTTTGAGCCTGACTTGGAGTGATAGTCTTTTGAGACACTTTGTGTGGGAGTGAAAGGAGAGAATGCCTTTGATACCTTGTAATGCATACCATGTGTTCCCAAGTGGAAGGAGCTCTGAACAGGGCAGTGCTGACTGTTTTGCTTTATCAAAAGGTGTAGATAGCAATGAGACGATTTTCTGGTGGACTTGGATATCAGATAAATTTTAAATAAATGATAAAGATAATTTAGCTGAAGTATGGTGCCATTGGTTTTATTTAAGATATTCAACAAACCATAAGTCCTTTTTGAAACCTACTTGTGCCATCAACAATGAATTCAACTAAAATTTTTTGAGACATTTCAGGGATAAAAATGGAAACCACCCCAAGGTGAGGATTGATTGCCAAAGCAGAGAGACTGTGGCTCATCCAAGCCAGCCAGCACCTGTCCAATGCAATCGTATCTGTCAACTGCATCTGGAGGCCGCAGAACCCAGCCAGGTTTACATGCTGCTAAGCATCAAGCCTGAAACCTAACCTCAGGTTTCAAGTGGATACACACTCTGTGGTGTTATTCAGGTCTTCATTTATTATTGTCACAAAACCACTCTTCAGTTGAGCATAATTCATTGCAGCTGGTGGTCTTCAGTCAGGAAAGGCCAGGAAAAAGAATAACTTGAGTTGTGGGATGTAGTAACATTTGATCGTAGATATTTTTGGTTTGGAGTCAATTCAAAATATTGGATGGTGTTTCAACCTTTAAATATACACCTTACCTTCTCTACCTGGATTTAGGAAATATCTAACTTAAAGGCAAAAAAGCACAAGGAATTAATTCCTCCATAAATGTCCACATTTTATGTATCTAGCAGTGGAAATGGTAAAATAAATAAATAAATAAATAAATAAATAAATAAATACCAATAGGCAAATCTTCAAGGGATAATGGGTCACAGTGGCTGAGGCAGATCCTTCAGAGTTCTTTATTCCAAGATCCATTTGGAAGCACATACTCACATTAGGGTTTGGAAAGACTAATAATCCAGCATTTCTGAACTGGATACAGCATAGGGCATTGTTAGGAGGAAAACACATCATTGTCATTGATTTTATGATTGCAAGGTTTTCTGGAAAGGGAATGTTGTGCAGGGAGCCAGGTTCCTTAAAGTCTTACTCTGGGTACTGTTCAGTGGGCTAGATCATTTTCCACGACCCAGGTAAAACCAGAATCCTAGAGTTTGTGAGTTACAATTTCTCATATTTATAATTTTGTAGACACTTGTACACTCTGTGCCTCTCAGTGAATTAATGGAAACTGTTCTAAAAGGGTTAATTAAACTCCAAATGGTAAGCATTTTCCATATTTATTTGTAGATTAAAACCCATACCATAATAATATTAATATTCATCATAACTGGGAGGTCTAGTCTGCCAGGACCAACCCAGAAAATAATTATAGTGACTTCAAAGAATAAAATGTATGGCAAGATCCCAAAGAGATGCACTTGAGTTTTGCTTTAAGATAAAACTGATCTGAAAATTCATTAACCTTCTATTAGATGGGGCAAGAATTCTGAGCAACTGATCTTCTAAGAGCTTCCTTTGAATTGTATTTGGGCACAGTTTTGAGAAGCCTCCAGAAATCAGAAACCCAGAAACTTCATTCAAACAATGTCCTCTGGATCTTTATTATTCTGAATAAATCACATACATAATTTAACTGTTGAACTTAAGTTAGGAACAGGGGATCAGAATATACCTAAATATACTACTTTGACATGAAGATCATTTTGATCTTAGAGAAACTGAAAATCAATAGATGTAAGAAATCTCTACCTGCCATGGGAGAAGAGGTGTCTCCAAAGAAGTCCCTGAGGAGTTCCTGAGAGGAGGGACAGTCAGCTAGGGATCAGCGGGATTCTTGGCGTATGTGATGGAAAAGGATTTCAGCACCCATCTGTAAGAGGAAGAGACAGAATTATTTTGGCATTAGATCCACACATTCAGGGGAGAATGCGAGCAGTCTCAAGAGAGAGACATGTTCTAGGGATTCCTGGCCGTTCCTTTAAAGGAGGGGCAGGCATGGAAAGGCATGTAGGAATAGTGTCAAGCCAGTGATCTCAGGATGGATTCTGGTGGTCTGATCACCAAATACTCTCAAGCTGGTCTCTGGTGCCCTGGTAGGTTTAAAGATTTCTCAGGAGTTTGGGAGTAACCGTTCTGAAAAAGAGACAGGCTTATGGAGCGACAGGTCTGGAACAGTATGCCGAACTTCTGAAGTAAAGTCTTGTTTTCTTCTCCTTTATGTCTCCTTTTCACTTAGCTTTTTTGAAGTTCATGAAATTATTTATGTAGACTTAACTGTAGTGCAGTGTCAGGTTGAGTTAGATAGACATGAACTGTCACCTGATTCTAATTTCCTCTATCCCATCCCACGCCTTCCCTTTTCTGCCTAAGGCAGGGCATACATTTTCTGTTGTAAAGGTGCCTAACCATCCCTGGCTTCCAGGAAGGGAAGCACAACTCTAACCATTAGGGATGGAGCGCCAGCACGGAGACCAGTGTGTGTAGCTATACCCACTAAAACAATACTCATCCTCCATTAGGTCCCCCATGTATTCCTTAGTCACTTCCCCGTGATTTATTTTCCCTTGAAGTCCAAACCTCCTTTGTTAAAATAGTACACAAGCCCTCCAATTTTAACTACATTAGTTTCACTTCTTTTCTGAAAACTCTCCTGTACACAAATGCTAACTGAAGAGTTAGCACCTTTTCTCCTGAGAATCTATCTTTTGCTAGTTTAATTCACAGGCCCCCAGACCTAGAATATAAGAGTACAGAAAAAAGTATTTCTTCCCTGACAAACACATTAGACTAATTAGAGTACAGGGAATCTATTGAAAGGATGCAGAAACTAGTTTGAAATTTTCAGTGCCAGAATGTGAGTAATCCCTTGCCCATAAATCTTCAAGAAGACAGGAAAAACAGCATTTCTTAGTGCACACTGCTTGTCAATCATTGTATTTCTAAATGTAATCAAGTTTTAAAGTAGATTTTATTCTTCCTAATTTCCAAAGAAGTTAATTATGTTTAGAGAGTGTTCATAACTTTCCCAAGGACACACTGATCTCTTTCAGCTTAGTTCATGCTCTTTCTCCAGCACCTCCCTTCTTATTGCATGAATACACTCTGTCTCCAGCACAGGCTGGCATGAGCTAATACAGGGTCATAGTGTGTAAGATCCCAGCTACACACACTTTTCCCTGAAGTCCCTTCCAGCCAGATTATATCTTGAATGGATGACCTGGGTGCCTTGCAACTTACTGATGAACTTTCCCATATTGTAACACAGAAATTATTTAGGCTAATTCCTAATCAAGTTCCTTTAGAGTCGTCTCTTGGTTTCATTTTGGCACCATGGTCCTTTAAGGCAATCCTCCAAATCTTCAATCTACTTTTATTTAAGAAACTGAATATCTTGTACTATGAATTTGTACATCTGTTCACTCTGATTCCATGATTTTCTAGTGAGTAATGCATTCAGCCTGCCCAGGTTCCTTGTGATTGCCAAGTGAAACTGGCAATACTGCCTTCAAATTCATTTTTCCTCTGATTTTGAGGGGCATCCTATCTTCAACACTTCTCTCTGAAAAATTTCTGACTTACCAGTCAGTTAAAAAAACACTCTTAAAAATTCAGAACCTGTCACACTGCTCTCAAGCACCTGCCTGCCTGTCTATTAACTTTCCGTCACAGGAAGACAATTCCATCTGTTCAATTTCTCAAATCATTTTCCCATGGAATATCACTACTTCCCATCGGTTGGAGACATGAGGACATGTGACTCTTAGGGACACATTCGTGCATTGATTTCTAGCCTAATAAGTCTTAATTTTTGCATTTCAATAGGTAGCATATGCTTCTGTCTCAGAAGTCTCTTGAATTAAGCTAACATGCTTTTTATGACATAAAACCTTGGTAAGTTGAATTTTATCCACATAGCAAAAAGATGTTTGAGCCTACAAAAGAATTTCTTTTAGAGCTCTGTTGAAGGGCAATCATCTTTGTTAATTTGGCTGTATCTTTGGGGATCATTAGATTTGACCAAATTTGGAAAAAAGAACTAACTAATGTCAAGCAAAAGAGATTGGCATTTGTATGTTTCAGAATTTTATCACAACAAGTGTGCATCTTTACAATTTGGGCAGGTGAAGGAGGGTGGGATGACCTAAATCCCAAGGGAAGTCCAAGCTCTCCTGGGGGAGAGGCCTGGCTTCTGGTCAAGGCTCACAGGGCAGCAGAGAAGCCTGAGCATCTGGGTGATGGGACTAAGGCAGGCCCTGAGATTCTCCAGAGTCTAGTATGGGAGTGTTCAGATAGGGATATCAGAATAAATACGATAAAAAATGAGACCAGGCAGCACATGACTGACAAGAGGAAAGTGCTTGAGTCCAGGGCCTCTTTCCTTGGTTGAGGAAGAATGTAGTTCATGTGCACTTGAGGATACGTTTGTATGATGTGCATGTGTGTGATGTGCGTGTGTGTGGTGTACAAGTGTGTGGCATACCCGTGCTTCTGTGTACATGAATATGCATGGCACACACATGTGTGGCACGCATGCTGTGTGTGCTGTACACATACATGTGCCACATGTGTGGACGTACATGTGTGTGCCTGTGTGTGTACATGAGTGCATACTGTGCAGGTGTTAGTGTGGTCAAGTATGTGCATTTGTGTCCATGACTTTATCCTAAATAAGATCAACAAAAAATCTTCATCAAAACAGACAACCCTCCCTGCAAAAATGTTGAGGACTTAACCCAGAACCCCAACAGATGATCCAAGAAGAATAATTTGATTCAAACCTTATTTTACAGGATACAGGAGGTATTCAGGCTCTCTTCCTCTGAAGCCCAGGTGGGTGCAGGAATTGGGAAGGGGTAGATCCTGTCAGAGGACTGGATCCAGCTGTAAGAACAGCCTGGATAAGAAGGGTGGATTACCCACAGGAAGCACCACCAGACCCCTGGGCCTGGGCATAGCTGCACCTTCCTTCCCTCAAAGGTAAATGTGGGAATGTGATTACCTCCAGGAATCCTCCTTTGCTAATCTTTGAGCCCTCTGAATCTAAACCAAAACATTTCTAATATTGTTTCACGGGCACAGGAAAAAAGTGCTTTGTTACTCAAAGGATGTGCAGAATTTCCTAGAGCAGAAAGTGAAATAACCATACTGTCATATTATTAAAGGACATGGAACTGGAAGTGCCTACTGACTTCCAGAAATAGACAATAATTAACTGAGGGGCTAAGAGTAATGCAGGACTTACTGGGATGATGTGCAGACAAAGACTTTGCCCTTCCCCCCATGAGGCTAATTAGATCTCAGATACAATTAAAATCCAATAAAAAAGAAGAAATTCATATTCATTTTTGTCAACTTCCTGTAGTTACACAACATAAAAATGTGGCAAAAATTCTTAGGTTAAGAAATTTACTACAAATAGTAATTATTTCATCCATGCAGCTTCACAAATAGAAACTTTATAATATTTCTCTTAGTTGTGTTGTGGGTTATGATGTTTATTTCCGGACTTGATCTCTTCCTAGGAGTGGTAGACAGCCACCTATCTCACTTGGGTGATATTAAGATAACTAGTGTGTCTAATCTTTATATTAACATGGGCCTAGAGGCTATTTAACAAGCGTGCATTTGTAAGCATAATAAGAAATAAAGCGTAACAGATGGGAAGCTCTCGTGATTTAGATAGCTCTGTTGGTTTCATTTTTTTTTCACATTCCCATCTGAGCAGAGTATGAAGATAGATGTTTTTCTTAGTTCTGTTTTCTTAACCCTGTTTTCTGCTTTTAAGTTTCAGTTGCTGCTTCTGGCAGGACTGCCCATTAAACTCATTCCATCTTGTTAAGGCAAATACCGAGTGCAGCTGACAAAGCCTGTCGTTGTTGGGTGGAGGAGGTAAAGTTCTTCACACTCACTCGTCCATCCCTCCGTTACCTTTGCTGTTCTGTTTTTACCTTCATTTAATACACAGGACGCTGAGTGTGTGTTTGCTGGGACCTTTAAAATACAGGCAAAGTGAAGAACTTTTTACTGTTACGAGTTAGTGTCATTAACTGACCTTCCCTTGAAATTCTGTATCTTAAAAAGAGACAATGTTTTTAAAGAACAATGAAAGAAGAATGATTTTAAATCACTTTTCAAACCATTTTGGCTCCTTGTTTCTGTGTCCTTATTGTTTAAATGCCTAGTTCTAACTAAAAGAGGTCTTTGATGTTGCTGTGTACAAAGGAGGTGGAAAGGTCTGGGTTGCTATTGTATTTGATTCTATCCTAATGGGTATAGAATTTGCCCACCTATTATCCCTCACAATGACTATGGCCAAGGGAACTGCACCATGCTGTTAGAAATCATCCATATTGAGAAGTCAAGTTCAATGGGAAACTTTCAAGTCACTCCTGTCCTCTTTCTTTGGTTCCCTCTCTAATAGGTTCACAGTTTTTTATTTGTCCTTTTTTACCCTGTCATCTTTCCAGAGGGAACCTTGTCCCTTAATGTGCATCATGGAGGTGGGAGTGGAGGGAGGCTAGCTGCTGTCCTGGTGTGTTTTCTGTTTTTGGAACTCATTGCGAGCAAGTACAATGGGAAGCAGACAGTCCTCATGGAGTGTGTACTCAGCTGTTCATCAGGCAGGAGTGCTCATGGATCATCAGCTCCAGGAGAACAAGAATGACAGAGCCAGGCCACATAAGAAAACATTGCCTCTTTGAAAACTCAACTTTGAAAACTCAACTTTGAAAACTCAACTTTGAAAACTCAACTTTGAAAACTCAACTTCTGGTCCATTCAACAAAATTATCACAGACCCAGCTCCAAGACTTTGAGATCAAGTAGCTCATTCTGCTATGTATCCCCTGTATCTACACCATGCCCTGTTCCTTCCATGAAGCTTTTACTGGTTTCTGCAACAGGAAAGTTTGCTTCTGAACTAAAAGCCCTTCTTCTGCCTCTAAAAATAAACAACAAATCTAATGTCAACAGTGAACTTCAAATGCAAAATGGAGCATTTCTAAGTGATCGGAATTGTGGTACAGTGTGTAAACAAGAAAAGTCAGGCTAATAACACAAAATCCCATTTCCACACTGAGAACATGTATCTGTAGAGAGAAATATTTTGGAGACACTGCTCAAATCATCAGTTTATACTTTGTACAAATATTTATTGAAGACCTACTGCATGTCAGATATTGTTGTGCATTAAGATGACAGCAGTGAATAAAACAGGTAAGACTCCTGTCCCAAACTAGTATAATACTGCTGGCCCAAAAATAAATGATTAGGCAAACTAATATATACTGTTTCAGAAGTTCGTAGGAGTTGACTGAGATAGTGCTGTGTGTGTGTGTGAAAGAGAGGAAGAAAGAAAGAGGGGTAGAGATGGAGACAGAGTGGAAGGTGTCAGACACAGAAGGCTGCTCACCTGCTCTCATGGACGTAAGAGCCCACAGTGGGCTAAGCTGACTCTGCCACCAGAAGGCTGGGTTATGCTCACTTTTGGAGATGAGTGACATGATAGTGACTATAAGGGGCTTTTTCTATTTCTTGGCCTGACTTTTATTTCCATGGGAAACTTATTTATAATAATTCATCAAACCAGATTCTTATACTTTGTCAGCTTTTGTGTATGTGTGTATGGTTTTTCTTTCCACCACAACGTTTATTTGAAACCAAACCAAACCAAAAAAACTCCCTAGGTAGAGAAGTCTCTTTGCCTTGTGGTTGTTTGCAACTCCAGACCTTTGACTAACTATCTGGTGATATTGCTTTGCGGTCTTTGATTGTAAGTAGGTAAATAGATAAACAGATAAAAGATTAACACCACCTCCAACAAAATCTCACTGTTAAGTGACTTAAGCATAAAAAGGTGTTGGTTGAATGTCTCAAGATTAAAAATTTCAGTTCACAAACTCCTATATGCCAGATTCTCATATTCCTGCTAAAATGCATTTCTTTGCTATTCTAACCACCCCTCCCCGGCCCCACTCTTCTGCAGTTATTCAAACAGAATCTCAGCCCTCAGCACCCCCTTTTCCTTAGACTTGTACATAGTATCTAAGCTATTTATTTCAAGATATTTCAGGCATGCAATGTAGTCCTCTGTGTCTTCTGTCCAGGCTAGGTTCTCTTGAGATGTTCAGGGACCTGTCTCACTGGTCCATCTTGCCTGTTGGACTTCTAGTCCCATCTCGTCCCTCTCTTTCCTTGTCTTAACTCTCTTGGCTGCACCATGATCCCTCTTCTCCCATGACAGGTTGATGTAACCAGTAACTCAGTAAGACTCTTACAGAGTTGCTCTGTCACCACATTCTTCTGGAGTCTGTGACCCTCCCAAGAAAGAGGAACTATCTCCTTTTTCCAGATTTCACAGACCTAATTGGAGTTTCATCACTCCAATCCAGGATCATACTGGGGTGGTTGGGGAGGTGGTGCCAAAATATGTGTGTGCTCACGTGCACATTGCAAGAGATTTTGCACACATATGTGTGAGAGTGTTCATGCGGATATGTGAAGGTACATATGACAGTGTATGTGTGTGTGCATTTGAGAGTAAAAATGTGCCTGTATGTGTAGGATCTTGTGTACATGTGCATGTATCTGTGCAAGTGTGTTCAAATATGTGAATGTGCAGAGAGGTGTGTGAATGTGTACACGTGTGCATGTATGCATGTGTACATGCATGTGTGAGAGTTTGAGTATGAATGTGCATATGTATGTGACCATGTGAGAGAATGTTCATATGCATTACTGTGTGTATGTTACAGAGTTTACGTGTAAGTATGTGCATGTGTGAGTTTGGATATGCATTAAAGTGTTTGCTTGGGTTTGAGTGTGTGATGTGAGAGAATGTGTATGACAGAGTGTGCATGAATGTAGGTGTGACTGCAGCATGTATGTGAGCACATGCACACATGTGTGCATGTATGTATGTTGTGTGCACAGCAGTAAAAGTCAACAATGAAGCTATCATTGATTTCCCTCTGATTCTCCTTTCTCCCCAAATGGGTAATCTTTATCGAGCCTGAAGGAAAATTAGTCTCCTCTGCCTATTTTAAATTTCTGAATTATTTCTATGCTCTCCTCAGAACCTAAAATTTTGAACCTCAAAAGGTAGGAAGAAACCACTTGACTATCATATCAAGGGGTCAGTGGTCAGGAATGGAAAACATCAAGGAAATAGAATAGGATCCTGAGGAGCCCATTACTTGATTTGAAATTACTCTGCCCCTAAGCAAGTTCCTAGGAGTCTCTCACAGGATGGAAAGGACCTGGGACGTGCTAAGGATGTCAGGAACCACAGGACAGGGCCCTTCCCCACTGCACCTGGCCTCTTGTGTTCTGCTCCAGCAGCTCTCAGGCGTTTGTCTCTCTATTCGCATGAGAGAATGACTTCCCTGGACTGCACCCTGTCCCATGCTGACGCAAGGCTGGGCCACATGGTGCACACATGTGTCCATGGCAGTGTTTCCAGGGAAGGGCAAGTGGTCAGGTGAGCAGCCCCAGGGGGTGACTGTCCACAGCCAGGTCACAGACTCTGCCCTGGGCTTCCCAGGCTTCATATCTGCAGTCCTCCCAACTTTGATCTGACAGAAGACATTCAGGTCTTCCCAGAGAGAGCTGGCAGAAATCTTAAGCAGAACAGCAACGTGTTAAGTTCAGAAACCAAGTGAGAACTCAATATTCCTCCCTTTCATGGTTGTCCCAGATTTATATCAAATGTCTCACAGTGAAGAAATGAAGGAAAATACCCCACGTACAAACATTTGTTAGCAAAAATATGACAGGAATAAACTTTAACTCATACAGTGACTGTAATTTAAAAAGTGCATTTTAAGCCTCAAAAAAAAAAAAAAAAAATCAGTGGATTAGGTTTCCAAAGAAGCACGATTCCTTCCTCTCTCCTTTACCATCAGCTTTGCATTGTCCTTGGGAATGACTGCAGTGAACAGGACCCCAGAGTGTGATTCCTGTTAGTCACAGGCAATCTTGTATGTCTTTCCCATCCCCAGGAGTTAATTGGAGGTAGATGGCACCTGATTCCTGACAATTGGACACAAAGGAGACTTCTGGGGTTTATTTCCTTTTTCTTTTCTTTTTGTAATTTCAATTTTTCAATTGACATATATTTATAGCTATTTATGGGGTGCAGTATGGTAAGTCAACATTTATACCAGGTACTACGATCAAATCAGGTCAATAATCAGTTCCTTCATCTCAAATATTATCATTTCTATGTGTTGGAAACTTCAAACTCTTCTACTCTAGTTAATTTGAAATGTATGATGAACTGTTGTAGACAATTTTTCCTATCATGCTTAGAACATTAGAGCTGCCTCCCCCACCCCAAAATATAGGTTGGTCTCCATTATTCACTCTACCTGTCTCCCTCCCCCACCCTTCTTAGCCTCCAGTGACCTTTCTTCTACTCTCTTCCTAAGTGTGATCAGAGTTTTTCAGCCCTTTATAAAGGAGTGGAAGAACAAGCAGCTTTTATCTTTCCATGCCTGGCTTACTTCACGTGACAGAACTTCCTCCAGTATTTTACAGCTTAACAATGAGAACCTAATGAGATGCTGCCTATCACCTCCCATTTTCTGTTTGGCAGTTTTGCTTGTAAGGATGGAAATTTTGGAGCTGGGGGCTGGAATCTAATATCCAGGAGGGGCAGCACTAAAAGGTGGGAGGGCCGGTGTTTTTACACTATCCTCAAGCCATGAAGTTCACCAAGTTCAGAGGTGCCCACTTTCTCAGTTCTGGTTAAATGAGACAATAAATTATCCTATTATTTTAGCTCTCCTTAGTCTAGCACTTTATTATATGATGCCATCAGAAAGGGCACTCTCCTTAGCACCTTTCACAGATAAGGATACCTAGGCTAGGAGAGATTAAGTGGCCACCTAATATTGCAAAACAGCTACCTATTTTCCAAAGTTAAGCTCAGAGTTTTTGAATGAGGCATCTCTCTTCAGTGTACAGTGACCTTTTTATGGAGTCACAAGAGCTTTACAGCTTGGTTTCTGTTTAATCACAGGTAAACTCCTCATTCATTTCCAAATGCCAGGCAGACCCTGAGCGTTTGCTCCAATGACTTATTTGCACAATGCAGTGGCTCAGCAGGCCTGGGGTTATTTACATTCCATGTGAGACACTTGAACCTCCACCTGCCTCACCAAGGCCACCAACTCTGTCATATCCGATCAGTGTGTGCACTGTTCTTTCTCAGCCCTGGCATGGTGGCAGAATCCCTGGTATTTCAGGCAGTCAATGCGGACCAACTTCTCCAAGTCTGCATGCCCAGCTCTGACCCTTTCCAAATCACCGTCCAGCTCAGACCCATGCTGACCGGGAAGGAAGTCACATTCAAGTGCAAGAGACAGCACCATGGGGATGAGGGACAGTGTGAGGAAGCAGCACAGGTTCCAGGTGGCCAGTTTTGGTCCTGGATTGCCCATTCCAGAAATGGATTTCTGAAGCAAGCCAGTATGTTTCCTTATTAATTAGATATCCACTAAATTGAGATATTATTGACCCAATTGATATAATTGACCCATAGCTGGGTTATTAGTTTAGTAAGTTTAGGTTTGACTTTCATTAATTATTCAGGGAAAAAGCAATAAATAACCACCTACCATGTGACAAATATTGTCCACATGCTGAGGCCATAGAACAGATAAGGCAGGAAAACTCTCAGAAAAAGAACAATCTGATGGAAGAATCAAGATCAACAAAAGAATATAAGTCGGGTGCAGTGGTGCATGCCTATAAGCCAGTGGCTCAGGAGGCTGAGGAAGGAAGATCATGAGTTCAAAGCCAGCCTCAGCAACTTAGTGAGGCCCTATGCCTCAGTGAGACCCTGTCTCTAAAAAAATACAAAATAGGTCTGGGGGTGCTGAGGTTGTAGCTCAGTGGTAGAGCATTTGCCTTGCATGTGTGAGGCACTGGGTTCGATGCTCAGCACCACTTAAATAAATAAAGGCATAGTCTCCATCTATAACTAAAAATATTAAAAAACAAATAGGGCTGGGGATGTGGCTCAGAGTGCCCTGAGTTCAATCCCCGGTAAACCCCCTGACCCCCCCAAAAAAGAATTTGGGGCATTTACAGTGGAGTCAGATCTGGGTGGTGGGGAGGAATAGGTGCTGAGAGGCAGGGAGCGGCTGTTTGTGTCACACACTCTGGGGCACCTGCACGGGTTCTCCGACACTTCCCCCTTCGGGCCTCGGCACAGCTGGCAGCAATGGTGTCTCTTCTCCTGAAACAAAATGTTGGTAATTCCATGTCCTAAATTTGAGAATTATAAGGTAATAGAAAACAACCGTCATTGTGTGTGTACATATGTATATGCATATATATGTATATATGGATATACATACATAAACACGTATACATAAAATCGAGCTCTGTAGCCCACAGTCCATGTGGAGCAGAGTGCTAGCTTTGGAAATTGCCAAATATGGGTCGTTAAAACTTGTCGATTCTGCCATATCAAGGAAAAGCCTATTGAGCCTGGAATTTGGGGCTAATTTATACATTGGGGACTGAAAAAATATCCTTGCATATGCTCAGAAGAGTTCCTCAGCATGATGACTTCTCTGAGAATGTTCCTGGAGGGCAGAATTAAGACCAAGTAACTATTTCTTGTCATCAGGCTGGTTCGTTAGACTCAAGGGCTTTGTTCCCACAGGCGTGGCTCCAGGCTACTGTTAATGAGGAATATTTGGAGACATTTACAGACTCAAGGCCCCCTCAATGCGGGTGCTATATTTATTGAAGACTCTTATTTTATGGTTCTTTAAAATGAGAGCGAACACATGAAGTTTCAATGTGACAGTCGGATGAATCAGGTCTCAGAGGCCTCTGAGGCTGTCCTCCGCACTTGAAGGGACTCGGACACCTTGCTTCCTAGGGCTGCCACCAGCGCAATTTTGTTTTCCCTCTGAAGCTCTGCAACCTGCTACTTAGACAATTAGAGCTGCTTTCATTGACCGATGTCAGAAAAGGCTTTTGAAAGAAATGTTCAATTAGAAAAAGGGAAATGAATGACTTCATAATGGATTAAATACTGGTGTAGGGAGCAAATGTGTGCTATTTTTACCAGCGCTGTTTTCTCTTTTCAT
This sequence comes from Glaucomys volans, assembly GCA_020662805.1. Classification (NCBI taxonomy): domain Eukaryota; kingdom Metazoa; phylum Chordata; class Mammalia; order Rodentia; family Sciuridae; genus Glaucomys; species Glaucomys volans. The sequence goes on from JAJEJO010003122.1 coordinate 117,272, forward strand.
TGCTCTGTCTTTACCAGAGTCAATATTGCATTTCATGTTCCTTAATGAAGGGCTGGCTTTAAAGCTAAAGTGCCTTGAACTCCGCACGTCTCCATTCAGCTCAGCTGGAGCCCCCTGCGCCTCCCCTGTGTGCTGATCACTGAGATTGCTCAGATGACAGAACGTTACGGCAAATTAGGGCGCTCAGCTTGGCGAAAGCTCAGACCCTCAGTGAGGACTGTTTTGCAGGCTGGGTGCATCCTGCTGTGCGGCTAGAGCAGTGAAATTGCACCCCTATCTGCCCTCCCTGTTTCTGTGAGGAGACACAGTGGACACCTACACAAACAGTCCCAGAATCAATGTGCATGGAATAAAAAGAGCAGCCCGATGAATCTGCCTGCAGGCTAGAGCAGAATAGAAATGTTCTGCGAAGGTGTTTGCTCCTGCCTCAGCCTTTTATTTGCTCCTAAACTCCTGACACTTTTATGTGGTGGTAACTTATGCTCTGCTCTTTCTGTACCTCAGGGTTTCCTGAAAAAAACAATCAGGGAAGAAGGAATATGAGAGAGGAATGGAAAAAAAGTGAAATAATCTTGGGCAATATATCAGAGAGAGAGTCCGGGAACAAAAGAGCTCGTTTATCAGTATGGGAAGGGTCACTTTAAAGTAGCCTCAATTAAAAAAAACAATCTCATTCTGCATTTTCCTTAGATGAGAGTGCCTATCTCCACGTATGTGCACATAACACACACGGCACACATATGCACAAAAATGGACAAGAACTCAGCAGATTAGCCCAGTTGGGTTCTCTGTAGCTCCCTAGATTCAAAATGAGGGCACTTGCTTAGTCCAGAAACTCAGTAGTGTTGATTCATCTAATTAAGCTGTCCTTGGGCACATGGAGCCTTAAAAAGATAATAAAACAGAATCCATTTCTTAATTTGAGAATACAGAGCTGTGAGGGCAAAAATAAGCATCCTCTTCTGTAATGGGATTTGAGGGCAGGAGGAAGAATGTGTTCACTGAGATAGTCTCACTAGACTGGATGATGAACACCCCGAGGGTTGGCCCTTAAATACCAAAACTACATATTTAGTTCTCTATATTTCTTAATGTTTTATCGGACTGAGACTGGAACATTGCAGACATTTGATTAGGGTTTGTTGAGTAAGTCCCTGTCCCTTGTTGAAGCAGAGTTGTACCTCTTCCAGGCATGACTCTTAGTGCAGTGGACACCAAGGCCTAAGCATCCCTCCTGTCCTGTTGACGTGATTTCTCCCGGAGGACTGATGGCTCAAAACAGGGGCTCTGGGTGGAGACTGCCTGGTTAAAATCCCACATCCTGTTTGCAGACTTGGGGGGTCAAGATAATGATCAAATCCCTATTTTCCTCATTTGAAAAAGTAGATAATATTATCAACCTCACAGGGAGGATTAGATGAGTTAATGCATGTTAAGGAGATTATTCCTTGAGACTTAACAAGAACCTAAAAATGTGTCAGCTACTTTTTGATCACTGATCTATCCCCCAATTTAATTCCCTTGGCCCTTTTATGACACTTATCTCAGGCTTGTCTGTGTTCCAGATGAGGCTCCCATACCCTCTCCTCCCAGGTCACTCTCTGGACAAGGTCAAAACCTCAAAGTTTCCATTGTATCACATGCTAAGGATTCCCAAGTCAAAAGCACACACTGTCTCATTCTCTTTATCCCTCTCTCAGTAGAGAAGTAGACAGCCAGCATTCTCAGTGTCCTCTCCCGTAGAACATTTAAATAGTTGCCTAACAAAACTGGTCTCTTTTTAAGCATTTTTATAAATTTAAGGAGGAAAATTATTCGTATGACATTACTTAAAATATATGCTTATAAGCTGGAAATTCAGTCACTTAGGAAAAATGAGAACAGAATATTCTTTAATTACTTATCCTATTATATCTGCTATTGTGTCCTTTATAAATATAATGTGAAAATATCATAACAATATCAATTCTCCCCATATTACATTCTTCCTCCTTTTTCCCCAGTAATGTCATTATCAATGCAGGGTCCACTACTGGCTTATAGTTGTTCAGTCTGTGATTCAACTGATAAATATTTTAAACTTCAGGGAAAATAAGGTGAGTTTTTTTGTAATAAATTAGAACTTCTTAACTGGTAAAAAAAACATAGTTGCCTAAATTTGTATCCATATATTAAATTGCAATATACTTTAATTTTGCATCAAAGTAGCATGTAGTTGGAAAAGAATAAAAAGATAGTTATAAAAAAAGCTACTTCTTTTCTACCTTCTCCGTACTCTGGCCCCTCTTTCAGACAACACCACCTTCATTAGTTAGACTTTTCCAGTCATTGACCCGCTCATTTCAGTCATTACATGCTGATTTCCTGCTCTGAGAAATAACGATTTAGCATATAGAGCATCCCATTTCCTCTTCCCTGCCTCCTCATACTTACATGACTATCATTAATCAATCCATGTTTGCATTATTATTTTGAGTGTATCATGAATACATGTTATTTATGTATTTTACGTAGTATTCTAGTATAACATTCCTTCACAAATTCTTTTGTTTCTTTTCCATCTATTTTTTTTTTGTTTTTATATTAGAGCTGGTGTTTCTAACTGGATTTCATTGTCAGTTTTATAGAGTCTGTTTAAGTTGTTCAGATTCTCACAAATAATACATAATTTCAGGTGTTAGTTTCATCTGGGGGGAGAATTTGCTTGCTTTTAGTGCTGGGAATGGAACCCAGGGCCTCACACATGCTTAGCATATGATCTATCTCTGGCCTGTACACCCAGCCCCTGAAGTTCCATTTTTCTTGAATATCATCCTAGAGCCATTCAGTCCCCTGCATGGTCCTCGACCAATTGCTTTGCTCTGTCATTTTGTCATTTATGTTTATTTTATCACAAACAAGATTTGAGATGAAATAAAATAAACTTCCTTCTCCCAACCTCCCCTGCCCTGACAGGATACAGGTCTTTCTGTTTTGTGATGTGCTCTCTCATTTTGCTGGAACCATGACCTCCAGCAATCCACTTAGAGATGCTGATAGAATAGGCATTCGTCACTTTCCTATGCATCGGAAAATGTTTTAATTCTAATCTAATAATTAATTTAAAATTTGATGGGGTAGATATTCCCAAAATGAAAGGCATTTAAAACTGTTCAGCCATTTTTCCTTACATTTAATTTTGAAGTTGAAATAAGTAACATTGATATAGTTATTTTCTATTGTTAAGGACCCAGTTATTCCCCCACAAAAGCTTTTAACATATTCTATTCATACTTGATGTTTTGAAGATTCAAGATGATATATCAAGATGCATCCTTTTCAGTCACTGCCATCCAAAGATTTACAATTTTCAGGTCTGAGAATATTACATTATTTCTTTAATAGTTTCTACCTCATGATTTTGTTTATTCTTTCATTCTAAAACTCTTGAATTTCCTTGATGCATGGTTGAGTCTTATATATTCTACGTTCTTATGCTGTTTAGTATTGTTTTCTTAAAGATTTATCTTTATTTCCAATATCCCTATTGCTTCTTAAAGCTATTTTTCAATTACAGTAACCATTTTTTTCTTAGTTTCCATGAGCTTTTTCTTATGCAAATAATTTTTTTATAGCTTGCTGTTCTTCTATTTGGATATACCAGCTTATCACTGACAATGCTGTCCTTCTTTCTTTGCTTGCCTATTCACTGGGTAAGCATAATTTTCTTAGAGATCATTCGGTGTGTATTTTTATTTTTCTCTTTCACATTTCAATATTTACTTCAATGTTTAGTGATCCTTGATTGATATCCAGGTGCTAAATGAGATAATAACATTCTTTGCCCAGATCATGGTTTCTAATAACTTTCTTCAGTGAAAGGAAGCCCAGCTCTTTGCAGCAATGGCCTAACCTAGGGCTGGGACAGGGAATAGACAGATAAGTATCTTACGGTGGCAGAAAGTGAGGCAGTACTCCCAGAATAACCTTGGCAATGAGGCACCTCAAAGAGATTTAGGAGCCAACTGAGAGAGCAGCCAGTGCTATACTGTTTTGAGCAGCAAAATAAACACAATCATGCATTTCTTGATAAGAAGGATATGGTATGGGAAATGTGTCCTTAGGATTTCATCATTGTACAAACATTGCAGATTGTACTTACACAAACTAAGGAGACCACAGCATCACCAGGTGATATGATTTATGGAGTCCCTTTGTGTCTACATCTATCATTGACTAAAACAACTCTGTGTTGTTATGACACAAAGAATAAGCAGAATTCCACAAGTCCATACTGACAAAAATGAATGATTTTATAACACTAAATAGGGAAAGAGACAAATCTTCCATTTAAAAGAAATCCAAATAATTTATGTAGCTGCTGGGCCATAAAGGAATTGAAGTACAGCTCCTGTCCCTTTCAGTGTGGACTATGCACTGTCACTTCTTTCAAGGAGCTCAGCATAGGAAGGAGAGTGAGAAGTAACTTTATAGTGAGAAATCTGAAAAGCACCACTTCGGCCAGGTGGATCATTTGTGATAGCTCGTGAATAGGTGACAAATCATGAGCATCTACTGTTGATATGATATGAGGAGAATGGCATTTTATCTCAGTGATTTTTCCCTCCCCAAGCACCATAGCACTAACATAAGAATAACATCTGACAAATGCAGAATACCTGATGTTGGAGACTGTCAAGGTTAAAAAAAGCAAGGAAAATCTAAGAAAATGTCTCAGGCAAGAGGAGCCTAAGTGGACCTGGTAATCACATGTAATGTGGTACCCTAAATGGAAACCTGGAAAAAAATGAGTTGTTAGATTAAAAACTAAGAAAATCCAAATGAAGTGTGAGCCTTTAAAATAAGCATGCATCCAGTCAGTTCACTGTCCATAATGAATGTAATACAAGAATTTAAGATAATAATAGGGGCAACTGGGTGTGGTATATAAGGGATTTTTCTTGGAAAAGTTTTGCAATATTTTATTCCAAATAAATACTTTAACTCTAAAAAGTTTATTGTTTCAATGAGACAGTAGGATGCAACATTGGAGCTCTGTGAACCGAAGCACAGTTCATGAGGAAATCAATGTTCCAAAGGAGTGGACATGGGGAGATCTATTCCAGAGGAAATCTTTTCCGGAGGAACATTTAAAATGGTTTGAAAATCTCTCTTCCACTTTTCATTTGGGGGACGGGATTTTGATTCCATGAAACAGTAAGGAACCCCCATTCTCATATCCATAGTGGTTGTACTAATTTATAATCCCACCAACATTTTTTTCTCCACATCCTCTCTGTCAGATCGAATTGGGCAGCTGCAGGGGGAGGGAGCAAGGTCACCTAGCAACACACTGTGCCAGAAGTGACCAATGAGGCAGACCTGCTGATCCTGACGTCCACCTTGGGTCCACCTTTTCCTGGGCAGGACCCTTGACCCCTTTCCTCTGTATAAAAACCCTGAGCAGCCAAAGCCACGTGCGATTTCTCCTGGCTCTCCCACCCCAACTTTCACCCCGGGGGGCTGGAGATTTTGCCTGCGACACAGCCTCCAATAAATCTCAAGCCACTACTTTTGTCCGACTCTGGTGAACCCGCCTGGGAGCGCATTCCTTTTGGCCACCCGCCGCCTTTGCGAGCTTTACCTGGCCACCTTTCGCGAGCTTTACACTCTCCATCATTTATTATTGTTTATATTATTGATAGCTGCTGTTCTGACTGGAGTGAGAAGAAACCTCAGTGTAATGTTTCTTTCTTTTTTTTTTTTTTAATACCAGGGACTGAACCCAGGGGCACTTAACCACGGAGCCACATCTCCAGCCCTTTTCTATATTTTATTTAGAGACAGGGTTTTGCTGAGTTACTTAGTGCCTCACTCAGTTGCTGAGGCTGGCTTTGAACAAATAATTCTCCTGCCTCAGCCTCCCCAGCCTCCAGGATGACAGACATGCGCCACCACGCCCGGCCTCAATGTAGGTTTGATTTGCATTCCCCTGATTGCTAATGATGCTGAGCATTCTTCATGTATTTGTTGGCAATTTGTATTTCTTCTTTTGATAAGTGTCTGTCTAGTTCATTTGCCCATTTGTTAATTATGTTATTTTTTTTGGAGGTAAGTAAGACTAGCAATGGAATTACCATATGACCCCGCTATTCCATTCCTTGATAATTAGTTCTAAAAAATTTGAATCATTATGCTATAGTGATACACACATACTCATGGTTATAGCAGCAAATTCGCAATTGCCAAAGTATGGAACCAGCCTAGATGTGCATTCATGGATGAATGAATAAAGAAAATGTGGTACAGTTACACAATAGAGTTCTATTAAGCCACAAAGAAAATTGAAATTAAGTAATTCACAGATCTTGAGAACATTACATGAAGGAAAAAAAGCCAAACTCTGAAGGTCAAGGGTCATTGTTTTCTCTCATATGTGGAAACTAGAGATGAGAAAGGGAAAGGAAAGCAGCAGTGGCGGGGAGGTGAGGAATCTCATGAAAACTGAAGGGAGATCTGTAGAGTAGAGGAAGGAAACCAGGAGGAGGGAGAAGGGGAGGAAAAGGGAAATATTGAGGAGTGATATTGGTCAACTTATACTGTTATATTGTGTGCAAACACAAATACGGAACAACAAATCCCACCATTATGTACAAGTATAACAGACCAATAAAAAACATGGGGAAGAAAAGAAATAGAGTGAGAAGTGGCAGAAGGATAGACTCTCAGATAGTGCCCCTCATTCAGATCAACTTTTTCCTTGTTCCGTCTTCTTCAGCAACTCTGCATTCAAAGCATCTCTGAGATCTGCAAGACCGGGTCACACCTGCAGTTCTGCTGATGATGCTCATGCTTCTCCCGGCAGCTTGTCCTGCCCCTCGTCTGTCAGTTCTCCATCTCTTAGTTTTTATTCTCCATATGCCTTATGTCCCAGGTACCTGCCATCCTTGTATCTTTCCTCGGGCGTGTGTTTGTGCACACGTGTGTGTGTGCACACGTGTGTGTACACATCTCCTTTATCATTAGCTACTAGTGTGCTGGGGAAAGGAGATTCACACTTAGTGTTCAATATGGCACTTTAGCTTAGAAATCTTTATGTTTTCCCAAATGATATTCCGTTACCTTCAAAGATTCTTTTCTTACTCTCAGTGCAGTTGTAAATCCCCGGTAGAAAACTCTTTCCAGTAAAAGAAGGGACGTAGTAAAACAAGGGGTTTTTCCCTGCAGCGGTGAGGCAAGGGAGCAGCAGGTTTCAGCTCCAAGAGGTTCCGTGATGCAATCTCAGCTTTTTCAGGAAGCAACCATGTTTTATATATGAGGGGAACCAATTAACAAAGCGTCATAAAAAAGCGAGGGCCTATGAGAGCGGTCCACCAGCCAGAAGCTGTGCAGGTGGCAAGGAGGGGGAGACGGAGGGATGGGGTGAGACTCTCCTGAGGCATGTCCCGCCTGGCGGGAAAGCCCCCGCGGTGTGCCACCTGGGCGTGATAACCCTGGGTTTTCCACAGGACTTGGCTTAGCCACAGCCATGGAGAGGCAGATATCCCCAGGGGCACGACCTACATCCCCTCAAAGGGACACAAAGCCAGGAATGTGCTGAGATTTCCTAGGTTGTGCGTGATGGCCAAGTGGATGTGAAGGTGGAGAATCATGGGACTGAATTCAGTCCTGCCTCACTCACTCTGCCCTGATAGGACACAGCCAACGACAAGAAACAAGGGCTGCACCAGTCTATCATTTAATCCAAGGGCCAGCCTCTTACCACTTCAGTCCTAAGTCCACCCTCCTCTTCTTTGGGGTATAAAGCTACCAGCCATTAGCTTATCAGGGCCATTTTCTTATTTTTGCACAACACAGGAAATAGGAAGAAAGTTTAACATGTTTTCTGATAACTAGGCTTTTCTTCCACCAGCATCAAAAGTTTCTCTTTCAAAATAGACATTAGTGAGGGTTTTTTCTACTCTTCATCTAGAACAATGGGAAATCAGAACTCAGAATATAGTGTGATTCTTAATGAGGAGGGAAGAATCTTCACCTCTATGTACTATGGTTTCACAACCATCTGAGCAGTGTTTACTAAACACACTTTGTTTTTACTAAATATTTCCATATCTCCTTGAAAGTACATCTCAGCCTTCCTACTCCCAGGAGAAATGAACACCTTCTGTGAGCCACGGTTACTGGTGTTGGCGAGTGGTATGTTTCAGGTGGCATTTACATGAACAGCAAATAACACAAGTGTCTCTAAAGTGAAAATTCACATGATCAAATACCAGGAACTTAAAAACATAAATAATGCATATGTTATGATATAATATTATATGTTAGATGAATGATAGAAATAATATCAATAGTACATAAAATATAAGATCAATAGTATAAATACTATTAATAATACAAGCAGTATATGATATAAATAATATATTAATAATATATAGTATATAAAACATTTGCTCATTAGCAAAATATAACCTACAGGATTCTGTGTCAAGTGATACAATGAATATAGAATGTCTGGCATATAAATAATCAACATATAATAGATATTATTATTATTTTGATAGGGAAGATTAAAACCCACAGATGTAAACAGCGAGGGGAGGGTTGGGGTTGTGGCTCAGTGGTAGAGCACTGCCTAGCATGTGTGAGGTACTGGGTTCTATTATCAGCACCACATATAAATAAACAGGTAAAACAAAATTCCACCAACAACTAAAAATAAAATAAAATGAATTAAACAGTGTGGGGATATGTATATTCATACATTTCAGGCACAAAATATTTTATCTACCATGTACTGGGGAAACCAGGTAGATAAAATACTGTTCACTTTCTCAGTGTTCTTGGGGGCCATGGCAGGAAGGTTGCATGAAAGAAAGAAAAGTCAATAATCGTGACATGGCACACGGTTGTTGGGGTGTGCTTAGGTTTCTATAATAGCAAAACAGGCAATTACCCTGCCTGGGTAGAGTCTGAGCTTAGGAAGATGGTTAGGTGGAGAGAATGTCTCAAGTCTTGGCATCACAAGCAGGTTGGGGGCGGATGAATGTTAAAAGAAACTGTGACGATAGGAATGAAGGGAGACAACAGACGTGCCTTTTCATTCTTGTTTTTATGGTTGTTGTTAAAATCCAGGAGCCAACATTTGTGGAAGGGCTGGGAGAACACATGAGGAGGACTATTTTAACTGGGAACCGAAAATCTGAAATTCATCGACAAAGACTGGAGACAAAACAGGTCACCAAGCAGGCGTGGTGAGCGCAGGTATACAGTGGCTCAGTGAAATTGTGCCAGGTGACTGTTGTTAGTCTTATTCTTCATTAGTTATCTTCAAATTGTTACATTTGCTCTGATGTTGAGTTGTCGTCCTCAGTAATGTGGGGGAAAGTCCTTCAGGAAGCCTCTTTAAAATTCATCATTCTTTGACTGGCTTGAAACCACTCCCTCTTCACATTCTTGGATTTCCATAATCTCTACTATGATTTCATCTCTCATTTTCTTCATCAGTAAATCTGCACCTTAATAACCTCAACCTTCTTCCTCTCAATTCTGTCCTCTATAATCACAAGTCCATTGACCCCTGTCTGAATTTTTTTCCACCTCTTAGCTACATGGTCATTATCCTACCACCGCTCCACGATTTTCACTACTCATTCCTTGCAAATCATCAGCCTTGGTAATATCCACTGCTTACTTTCTTTGATGCTAGAATTCAAGGCACTGCTGATCAAAGACATTGAATTATCCATTAAATTTGCCACAAGTGCATTGTGTGATCTATTATTTTGCAGATATTTAATGTTGTACATGTTTCTACTAATCTTAATTAACTGAAGACCATTTTTTACTACTAAATGAAAACCCAGCAAAAATGTTTCTTAGTGGAAGCTGACAAGCTCATTCTTCATCTTTTAACTCTCTGTGAGCCTACGTTGAATGCATCTGCTTGTAATTTTCTAAAAGCCTGCATGCATCCTATTGGATTTTTCCCTATTCACTAACAAAGCTTGTCCTTTGCCACTTCACATATTCATATATATATATATATATAAAAATATATATGTACATATATATTTATATATATGTTCAAATTATTTTGTTTTATAACCACAAAGATACTTTCCTATACCCCCAAATCATACTCATGCCAAATAAAATTATTTCCACTCTTGCAGCCTTTGTTCATGCTTTCTTTTTGCCTGGAACATAGTCCTCCTCTAATCCAGATAAACTGTCTCCTCAGGCTACAAGATGCAACTTTGCGATGCTATCTCCTACCTGAGCACTATTTTTCCCTTCCAGTCCAATCCAAATCATATTCTTCTAGGGTGTTCTCCCATAGCCCACCAGGATCATCTCCATCATGGTGATTATGATCGATTATATGCATTCACTCTGTGCAGATCCTCCATGGTCACTAAGCTGCTCCTCAGCTATGCACAATGGTTGCCACTTGTCACTGTATCTCAACAAAGCAGCTGGAGTCCTAGAATGCACTCAGAGGAACAAAGGAGTGGTGAGTACATACATTAAAGAAACACAGCTCCTAAAGGAGGCCCTTTTCCTCTCAATCTGAGTTCTTTATTGACAAGTCACAACTGGGAACACCAAGAGGAGTGGTTTTTCTTTTGGCAACATGGTTGTTATCTTACCACCTCTCCACAATTTTCACTACTCATTTCTTGCAAATCAGACTTAGGTAATATCCACTTTTTTTTTCAGAAGCAAATGCTCCTCTGTCAGAGGCTTTGATCTGGGCTGATAAGGTTAGTATCACTAGCTGCCTATTTTATCCCTGGTCCAACATCTATTGGCCATGGCTGATGTGGGAAACACACAACTTCTGGATAGGAAAATATCATCAACATGCTTCCATGACCTAAGCAAAGGCTTCTGAAATAATGGATCTAAATTTTTAATAAGCACAAAAATACATTTTATATGTTTGAGTGGTACAAAATCTATGGCATTGTACAGCAAGTAGCTTTAGCTCTACCCTCTAACTGTATTTGGATAGTGAATAAAAGCCCTTAATAATTAATTTTTAGATAATATTGAAGATGAAAGACATTCACCTAGTTACATGAAACCCCAACAGCAAAGTGGAGTTTGGGAGATTATATTTGTTTTTATGAAAAATGAAATTACATTATTCTAGAAGAATGAATATTAAAATACCTCAAGAATTGAAATACCAAACAAAGATACCCACTAAAAGAAGTAACCTTGAGAAACAGTTATATGGCTTAAAAAAATAGAAAACCTGACCTCTAAAATAAGTGGGAGAGAAATCTTATAATTTTTATGGTGATAAAAATCCAATGTAGTTTCAGTTTTCACAGTGTTAGGCTCAGTTTCAGGAACTGGGAAGGTAATATCCCCTTTGCCCATTGCACTGGTCAGACCATGATAAAAATGCTAAATGAGAAAACACCAGATGTCCAGGGATCCATGTAAAAAAGAGAGGGGTGATATTAAACATGATTGAAATTAAACACACATACACAATTACACATTGATCAATTTAATACTTATCCAAAGTATATGTGATTACTTCTTTTGGTAGTTAATGATGGAGAAAGATCAATAGATAATTTTAGCCATGAAAATGTAATGATACATATTTTTGTTTGACATAGCTTCTCAGGCTGTCTCAGTGTTGGGGAATTAGTAATTTGAGTGAGCAAAGATCCTCCCAAACACTCTTCTAACATGGAGTATTTTGTTATGACATGAACAACATGCAGGTAACAAAGGGAGAGAGAAACATTTCATTGTGGGTTTGACATATAGGAAACCTGGAAGTCTTTACGCCTATCCTCACAACAGAAGGCATTGAACAAACTGAAAATCGACAACTTTTAGAAGATACATCATAGAATTGAGGCCACAAAATAGACTACAGCCCCCAAAATTGTAGAGAAAGGTGATTGCAGGGAAGCAATGTCTTTTGGAGTGGAAGACTACAGGAGCCACTACCAATATAGGAAAACTTAAAGCTAATTATTGAATTGGAAGCTCAATGTGGACTAGCTTGAGTTCAGAATCCTGAGGGGATAATCTTTAAGGGATCTCCCAGATTCACTCTCATGAGTGTCCCTAGTTTCTCAAGATGAAAACTGGAGAAAAATACCTTTGTGTGGTTCCAGGGAGGAGTGGGAGTAACAGTAGTCATCTGAATATGACAAGAATATGCATTTTTGACGTGGCCTGTTCTCAAAAGAAACTGCATCCAACCTTCCATATCCACTGGTCCCACACTCTTGTATTCAACCAACCGGGGGCTGAAAATATTTGAAAAGCAATGGCATCAGTACTGAATGTGCACGGACATTTTTCTTGTCATCATTCCCTGAATAATACAGTATAACAACTATTTACAGAGCATTTACATTTTGTTAGGTATTATAAGTAATTTAGAGATGATATAAAGTATATGGGAGGATGTACACAGGTTATATGCAAACACCATTCATTTTCTGTAAGGGAGCTGGGCACCTACTGATTTGGATACGTGGATGGAACCAAGAACCAATCCCCTGCAGATTCTGGGGATGACTATTTAGCCAAAGCTAGACCAACTGGGATTTATCAGAATCTAATTGATCTGGAGGAAAGGATGGACTCAAATCTAGCCCACTCTGGACTGATATGGGGAAGCAAAATGCCCACCTATTTTTCCAAGTGAAGAAAAGAAAAATGAAGTTGTGTTTCTGGTAGTCAGAAGGAAAAAGTAACTATTTAAAAATATACTGTATTTAAGTTTCTATTCTGTTCTCCTTAATACAAGCTTGCCATCAAAGGAAACTCTTCCTCTAGAACCCAACAACTTTAAAATATACCTTAACAAGTATAAAAGAATGAAAATCATATAAATAATGCTGTTAAATCACAAGGGGATTAAATTCAAAATAAATAACAAAAAAATACCTGGAAAATCCCAAACTATTTGTAGATTAAACAACACACTTTGAAGTAGAACTTCTGTTAAAGACTCTCTCTATAATATATATGTACACATATACGTATACACACACACATATAATTAAATAGAAATGAAAACAACATCAAAATTTCTGGGATGCAGCAAAAGCAGAGCTTAGAGGAAAATTTGTAGTGGTGAATGCATACATTAGAAAAGGAGAGAGATTTAAAAATGGTAATCTGTGTTTCCACATTAGAAAACTAGACAAAGAAGAGCAAATTTAATCCAAAGTAAGCAGAACAAAAGAAATAGCAAACACCAGAGCAGAAATCAATGAGGTTGAAAATAAGAATGCAGTAGAGATAATCAATGAAGTGAAAAGCTTTTTTTTGAAAGGGTCAATAATTCATTTGACACCTTAAATAACAAAATTAAACACATAATCTCAAGGACACTACCTGAGACTGGCTTCAGGAAAGTTCTTCTTCCCTGAAGAGTAGGCTTTCCTCTGGAAAATCCCTGGTTTTATTTCAATGTTTGCTCTTCTTCTGCCCTTGGAGAGATAGGAAGGATCTTTCTCAACTCTTTCTTGTGAAAACCTGGTGGGCTTGCTAGAAATAAACCCCTCAATATAAGACCCTCACTAAGACTGTGGTCCAACTAGCTTCTCACTCTTCTGCTCATCTGCACTTAGTTTCCTGAAGTACTAGAAAATTACCGTTTTAGCATGCTGAAAGTTTATAGCATTTCCCTCATAAGTATTTATTCAAATGAGTTGAGAATCTTTTGTTTCCAAAATACCTGGACATGAATATTCACTGTAGCCTTATGAATAATTGTTAAAATTGGAAGTAATCAAATATAATTACTGGGTGAATAAATAACAAACATACTTCCATACAATGAAATATGATTTACCTATTAAAAACAATGAATTATCAAAGTAAGGACAGACTTAAAAAGAATCTTCATGCATAATATTTCTTAGTGAAAGGAGCTGGCCTGAAAAGGGTGTATACTATGTGATTCCAACTACATAAAATTCTTGAAAAAGCAAAACTATGGAAAAGTCAAAAAGACTACTTGTTGCAAGGAATGAAGGAGTAGAACAGGATGAAGGTGGAGCACAGTGGTTTTTAAGGGCTGTGAATCGACTCTGAATGATTCTGTGATGACAAATCCCAACATTGTTCATTTGATAAAACCCATAAAAGAATGAATCCTAATGTAAACTCTGAGCTTTAGTTAATAATAATGTACGAATAAGGTTCATTCATTATAACAAAAATACCATACTAATGGATGATTGATAATAGGTGAACTCTGTAGATGTGAGAATGAATATATATGCAAAATAATTTTGACTTTCATAAATAAAAGCAAAGCTACTGTATGCTTATCCTAGCTGGAATGATGTGCAAGCATCACTTAACCCATAGATATTTTGCTTAATATTTAAGCAAAGTCTGTCCGTGGGGTTTGTAAATGGTTATTGGATTTAGTTTTCTAAAGATGTTGAAATTTAAGGCATTTTTTTAATAGAAAATGGGGCTTTATTTTAAAAAAAAAATCCCTCTGGGAGAATGTGAACTACAGCCACTGTTTCTGTGGAGGGTATCAAAGAATATTCACTTTCTGGGATGGAGATAACAAGACATCAGGGGGCACAGAGTATAATAGAGCATGTACCCAGGTGCAAAAGGCCCTGGGTTCAATCCTCAGCACATGTATATCTATAAAGCACCAATAAAAAATAAACAAACAGACAGAAGACTGGTCAAGTAGAAGAAAGGGGACAGGGGAAGAAGAAGGGAGGGAAAGTGGAAATACTGGGGATTGAAATGAAACCAATTACATTCCATGCAGGTGTGGATATATCAGAGTAAACTAAACCTCTCTATGATATATAACTACAAGGCACTAATAAAGACACTTAAAAAACAAACAAACAAACAAACAAACAAAAAAACCAGAAGAAAACAATAAAAAGCAAAGAGAGAAAGAGTCTGAGATGAGCAGATCAGGAGACTCCCTGGCACATTCTCTTTCTCCAGCTGCTGGCTGCTGCAGAGGGCCAGTGGTGTAACACCGTATGGGAGTAGCCTGAGTACCTGGTGATGAATCAGGCGCCCACCAGAACCACTGGACTTTCACTGCTAGATATATGAGAAATAAATCACTATTATTGCTGAGACATTTGCATTTGGGCCAATTTATTAGGATGATCTACCTACATTAACAACACAAGTGACAGGGACCTCCTGAGTCCATCATTGATGAGGTGCAGCAGTGTAGAAAGATTGAGTTTGTCAGAGACAGATGACATTCTATAGCTGTTGAACTGGGAGCAACTGTTAAAGATTGGATATTTTTCCAGAAATGCGGCCCTGTTGCATTTGAAAAAGTTTTCTGTCCAGCAAATGTTTGTGTCTAGACCTCAAAATAAAATAGTTAACAACCAGTCCACTGCAATGGATTTTGTTCTGGGAAGTAATTGTTCCTAAACATCGACTCAGCCTTCTTCAATTATCTCCTCCATGCAGAAGCCTACCTTCTGTCCCTCTGTCCAAACTTCCCATCAGAGAACACTTGCCTTCCTTCAATACTTCCAATTAATGCTATCTCAGCATTTCCCTGGGTGGCTTAGTCTATTGCTCAAATACTCTCTTTACTGAAATGCAGTTGACCTAAGGAGATTAAAGGCCAGTGCCTGTGGTCAGAGCCATGTGATTGAGCAGCTGTTGCCTGGCCTGAAGAAATGAATACAAAGTTGGATTAGCGCGGAACTTAGATGAAAGACCACCCACCCACGTGGTTTCTGAAAATTTGCTTCCACGGTCACATTGTCTGAGATTCCCTTTTACTTCCCTTTGCCTGACACTAGGAGAACTGAATGCCTGTCTGGGTAGAGGTTGTTTGCCATCTCTCTCAGGTTTAGGTGCTTAGGTAGATAAACAATGCTTAGATAGCTTATTGATTTTTCGGAATCATAATATTTTAATTCGAACAGTTAAAATGCTCCAAATGCATACACATCAGAAAATGTGGGGCTTTAACTTTTGTTTGAAATGAGTTCAAGAGGAAGATGTTTCCGAAATAACCAGTGTGCTTCTGAGATGCTACGAATGCGTATTCCCAAAGGACTGCAGCAGAATAAGTCTGCTGTTCTTTTATTGCTGTGTGTATTGTTTAAGTGATGACAGCAATTATTCTGGCTATTACCAGATATAACTCTCACATTTATTCTAGTACTTTTAGTTGTTTCTTTGTTGACATATTGAAAAATTTCTCAAGACATGGTTCAGAGAAGAGTGATAATATTGTTGATATACATCAACCTGTTCAGTCACCAAATACCTATGAAGAGCCTGTTGTGAGTCAAATACTGTCAGTAATATGGGATGGATGGGATGGAAATGCTTTAAAAGCTCTGGATGAATGATATATACCATTTAACTATTAAAAAAAGAGCCTTAATAAACAAATGAGTTGCTTGTGAAATTGTTGAAAGGACTAAATTGAGTCTCCAAAATTCACTACTAGAATAATGCTGACCTGTCATCTGAGGCTTCACCTTTGGAGGAAGCAAGAAATGAAACTTCTGTGTTAGCTGCTGCCTTTGGGATTATCCTGCTTTACCTAAAATCCAAGTATTGTTCCAGAGGCAGTTCTATTGGTAATGCACACAATAGGTGGCCTAGCCCTTCACTTTGTTAATTCTGAATTCAAGTCCATGTGCAAGTACATCTAGATGAAGTAACCTAAAACATCCCAAGACCTAGCAACAAGGGAGTCTAAAAAATGTAGTTTTTACCTTTCAAGTCTTCATAGTGCGGTAAAGCATGCTTGGCAAAAGTCCAAACAGGGGCTGACCAAGCTGAATGACCAGGTCTACTACATAGGAATAAAGGGAAGTTAACCATCAATTAAAATATATTACAACATAGGAAATAGAGATGCTACAAAAACATAAGGGCAGAATCAAAATCAGACTTGAAGAAGTAAAGATTTCCTGGTAGAAGTGATACCTAAGCCCTGGGCAAGGATAACATGCAGTCGGCCTGGTGAAGGGGACCTTCTCTTGTTCACCCACCAGTTGAAGAGCACAGAGGCCTTGAAAAGAGAGTAAATAAAAGGCCGGATTAGGTTGGTCTTCATATGCAAATGAATAAATGTGCTCTTTTTGCTAATGAAGGAAGCTTTGAAAAATCTAAAAGAATGAGAAAAGTGGGCAGGTGTGTGAGATTACAACGTGCACATTACATAATACTTGGTATTTGGTTTTAGATTAACAATGTCAGTAAGAAAGAAAACATGAAAAATATATTTTATATTTACTGTATAATGAATGTTATAATCTGTAGCTTTAGTATAATACACTATAATCCATCTATAAAATATGTTATATTGCATATAGTGCAAAATACAGTAAGATTTTTTTTGGCATTATGTACTGTATATTTTTGGGCAAGAGAATGCATGGTGGTGATATTAACTGCAAAAGGTAGGATATGTCACTACTTGGCATGACAAATTTGTATTGCCCATGGAACGCCCAACTAGGTGTCCAAGGATGTGTGGAATAGAATCTCAAGACAGAGTACTGCAATGGACTCAGATTCAGGGATTATTGCCACATGGATGCAGCAATGTAATTGTACAAGAGAAAGTGCAGAATAAGAGAGGAGAGCTGAGAATAGAAACCTTAAGAACGGAAACATTAATGGATTTGCAAAAGTAAACACTGCTTCTAAAAATGAGATGTTGGTACTCAAATGAGTAGAAGAGAAAGTTGGAATTGAGGTTATTGGAATCTGAGGTTATAGATAGACACTAAATAAAGGTATTACAAACAAGTTCAGGGGGCAGATAATTCAAGTCTTCTGCCAGATTGAAAAAAATGATATGGTCTATTGAGTTATCAGTGATGTTACTGCTCACAACTTGGGGTTAGAATGAAGACAGAAGGGGGAGAATAGAGGGCTGAGGTGTAGCAAGAGGAAGGAGTAGAGATAGGGATGCTACATAACGCTTTCAAGAAGTGACAGAGAGGAGGAGAAAATAACGAAGTAACTGCCAAGTTTAGGAGATAGAGGAAAGGCTGAATTATTTTAGACTTTAATAGATTTTAATTCCAAGCAGATTTAGGTTCATAGCAAAATTGAGCAAAAAGTACAGAGAATTCCCCTGTCTCCAAATATGCAGTCTCCTCCAATATCAAAATCTCATACCAGAATGGGACATTTATTACAGTTGATAAACTTCACAATGACACATCATTATCACCCAGACTCCATAGATTACATTAGGGTTCATTCTTGGTGTTGCACATTTTAAGATTTTCATAAATATATAATGGCATGTACCCACCATGATAGTATCATACAGAATACCAGCCCTAAAAGTCCTCTGTATTATTGAATGCACTATGCATTAGATTATTATTAGGAGAATCTCGAGCTCAAAGCCACCCTCAGCAAATCAGTGAGGCCCTAAGCAACTCAGGAGACCCTGTCTCTAAATAAAATATAAAGAAGGCTGGGATGTGACACAGTGGTTAAGTGCCAATGGATTCAATCCCCAGTACCAAGGGGAAAAAAAATGGAAATTTATTTTCTCACTGTTCTGGAGGTTGGAAAGCCCAAGATCAAGATGCTGTCAGGTTACATTGTCCAGTGGGGCTGCTCTCTGCTTCTAAGATGGCACCGTGTTACTATATCCTCTGTGGGGGGAAGGAAGGGACACTATTTGTGCACATGGCAGAAAGGATGGAGAGTTTAAAAGGGCAAAGTCCTTTTATGAAGGTATCTAATTACATTGATGTGGGTAGAGTCTTCATAATTCATTCACCTTCCAAAGGCCACATTGCCAAATGCCAGATTTTTTTCAGCATGAATTTTAAAAGGTACAGAAATTTTCAAACCTTTGAAAGATAAACACTGCAGTGGTCAGGTGTCTCTCCCTAAGCATATCTTCAGCTGAGAGCTGAGCATCAAATAGAATGCTCCTTGGTGTTTTGGAGGTACTTGGTATGCAGGAGGCCAGAAATCACTTGGAGGGCAATAGAATCACAAAGGCAATGCTCTATGCCACTAAGGCACAAGACACCAACCAGAGTCCCCTGGCTTCATCTGGTTCTTTGTTGCAAAGAGAGAGGATCTGTAAATTACCTGGTGATCTCAGCAGGGTTCTGAAGTCAGTTGAGAGAGGTTTCCCATCAAGAGAAAATGTATCAAAAAAGTGGTGTGAGCTGCCTGTCAAGTGGAAAAGAGAAAAATCATTGCACCTTGTAGTATATCACACTAGGGAGTCAAAGTGAGGGTGTCAGAAGTTGGGCAGCCTGACAAGCCCACTAGAGGGTGCAGGCCTGCCGTCTGGTCCCAGTATGCAGACTGGAGGAGGGCTTAGTGAGAGTCCCTGAAGGAAGAACACCGTCTAGCCTTGATGGGACAGGGATCGTATCAACCACTGGAAGTTTAAGAATAGCACCAGGAAGGGAAGGATTGCTTGGGGAATATCTTTTTATTCCTTCCTTCCATTCCTTTCCTTTTCTCCCTACTTCATTCATTCATTCCACCCTTTTCCCCTCTCCCCATCTCTCTCCCTCCCTCTTTCCCTCCCTTTTTTCTTTCCCCCCTTCTTCCCCCTTGTCTTCCTTTTCCTTTTTTCTTCCTCTCTGTATTTGTTATGTGTCTAAATTATAGGTTTTCTAGACTGAGGAATGGTCAGGATGATTCTGAATTTGACTTGATGGACAGTTGTCTAGATACAGACATAGAGGCCAAATCTAAATTAAGTTAAAAGCAGAATTATAAGTGCACACGTAGGTATTTGAGGCTTGATATAACTGTACAATTTTTACCCACTAAATGGTTTTCGTAATAATAACCACTGTATACAGTTTTTTTTCCTCCTAGTATTCTATTATGAAAAAAATTCAGGCATCCACAGTGAAGTTAAGGAAACAGCGCAGTGAAGATGACTGTACTGACCACCTAGATTCCACTACCGTGTTTCATCAAATATGTGTGTTTGTTCATTCCTCTGTCAGCCCACAAATATTTCTTATTTTTGAAGCATTTTGAAGCTAATTACAGAAATCAGTATAATTTCTCCTAAATATTTATTTCAACAATCACATTGTAATTAGAGTTCTATATTTGTTTGGAGGTTTATTTTTTGTTTGACATGAAGTATCCATAAAATAAATTGCAAAGCTATTAAGTGCACATCTTCTTTAGGACAGGAGACAGCAGACTTTCTTGTAATAATTCAGATAGTGTGTATTTTTAATGTTATGGGCCACATATCTCTATTATATATTTTTTATATTTGTTGGCAACATTTAAAATATTTTAAAAATGTAGCTTGTGAACAACAAAAAGAAGTTTCTAGGCTCTGCTCCTTATCTGTAACTGTATTTGATTGTCTTTAATCTTCTTTTTATCTTTAAATACCCCATGATGCTGTGAAATATTACTGACTTTTTTTTGATCAATCAATCATCCTTGATTGTTTTAAAAAGAAAATATCCTATTCAATCTTTTATTCTTCTATCCAGACTGTTTCAGAAGGGCCAATCCTAATTTGAGAAATAAACCACTTGAGGTTCCAAAAGAGAGAGTGGTGTGAAATAATCTGATTCAAATATAATATACAGTGGAGGTTTCTTAGAAAACTTGGAATGGATCCACCATTTGACCCTGCTATCCCACTCCTTGGCCTATACCCAAAGGACTTAAAATGAGATTACTACAGTGATGCAACCACATCAATGTTCATGGCTGATCAATTCACAATAGCTAGATTGTGGAACCAACCTAGATGCCCTTCAATAGATGAATGGATAAAGAAACTGTGGTATATATGCACAATGGAATATTACTCAGCCATAAAGAAGAACAAAATTATGGCATTTGTAGGTAAATGGATGATGTTGGAGACTGTTATGCTAAGTGAGATCAGCCAATCCCAAAAATACAAAGGCCGAATGTTCTCTCTGATAAATGAATGATGATGCATAATGCGGGGGTGAAGGTTGGCAAGAATGGAGGAAAGATAGCTAGCATAGAGGGAAGGGAGGGGTGGGGGCGGGTGGGGGGTAAAATTAATAACAGAGTGTGTGTCAGATACCATTGCCCTGTGTACATGCATGAACGCACAGATGGTGTGACTCTACTTTGTGTACAACCAGAGAAACAATAGCTGTACTCCATTTGTGTTCAATGAATCAATAAGTAAATAAAAAATATATAATATACAATTATTTATCAGGGAATACTAATACCATTAACTCTGGAATAGCACATTGATCTCCCTATATTGCAAAATGTAGTGAATGTTGCAAAAACATTTAATTTTTTACAAAAACATTTACTTAATAAGTAAGTAATTTAACTTTTCTCTTAATTTGGTTTTAACAATCACCATTTATTTTACTCGTCTGTTGCTTTGTGATTGACAACCACCCACTTGCTGTCTCCAGACAGCACAGCCTCCTCTCTCGGTGCTTCTGTGGACGGCACAGCCTCCTCTCTCGGCGCTTCTGTGGACGGGACTGGGGACAGGGAGCTGATTCCATGTGACTGCTGGTGGCAATGGAGGCAGAACAGGTGTTTTTGCTGAAGGCCCAGCTGTGGGAGTGTCAAGTCCAAGCTCACTTTTATGGTTGACAGGCAGCATTTGCTTCCTTCAGGCTGTTGGCAGGGGTCTCCATCCCCAGTTGCCTGTTGATTGACTAGAAGGCATTCCCAGTATCTCGATGTGTACTTTCCCAAGCATGGCGACGTGCTTCACAGAACACAGGAAGGGAGACCGTCTTCCAGTGAGAGGTAAATGAGAATGTTTTGTAACTTAATCATGGAGAACATGTCCCCTTGAAATTCACGTGATCTATCAGGGATGAGAGGTGATTTATATAGGACACTGAACAACAGCAGACGGGGTCTTTGGGACCATCTCGAAACTGAGGCTAGGCCATTTTATTCTGTACTTCAAATGGTTGAAATGCAATTTATTAATCACTGGATTCTGATGGAAAACCTGATGATTTAATCAATTGTGCTTATAAACCGGTCAGTGCATAAACATGACGGTGTCACCCAAGGTCCTGCGAGCCCTGGAGTGTCCTTGTCTCACACACCCAAAGAGTGAAGAGCGCAGAGGATGGAGGGTGAGAATTCAATAGCAGATTTATTAGAAGCAAGCCAGGAAAGCTGCCATAGTGTGGGAGGGGGCCCAAAGAGGGTTCCATTGGTGACTCTCTGTCTTAGGGGTTTTTATATTATTTTGATGAGGAATTAAGCTTTCATTGGAGAGTCCCTCTTGATTGTTCTCTTTCTCTGACTCAATTAAATGTGTGCAATTTTAATTTCTGATTCCCATTATGGGGTGCTGTTTCTTAACCTGAGTTTGTTCTGTACTTGTTCCGTAAAAGAAAGGAATTGCTTGGGTTCAAAACAACTCTATGGGGTTGACTAATGCAAGGGTGGTCAAGGACTGGGGGCAGCCACAGAGAATGCATGGGCATCCAAGCAGGAGGGGGGCTTTCCAGGCGGGAAGTTTCCCTCTCCACAAAGAAAGAAAAAACAAAACAAAAACAAAAAGCGAGTTTTAGCCTTGGGTTTTAATCTGGTTGTGAGATCCCATTCTCAGAGCTCCCTATTTCTGTCTGACTAAAGATTACCTATTTCCTGCCTTACTGGGGAAAAAACAAACACAAAACAAACTTGCTTGTGTTTATCAGCAGTAGATATCATTCCCAGGATTTGCACACATACAGCAAGGCTGTCCTTCTTTGACCTTACCACCCTTGTCTCCCCAGGTTTGAGAAGCAGCTTGGAGCTTGTATCACTAGGCTCAGGATGCTTAAAGGAAATAGCCAAAGGAAAAAGCAAAAAAACAAAACAGAAAACCTGGCTTTCCTTTTCTTTGACAGGGACACCTTTTAAGCAGTGGTTCAGTTTCATGCTCCCAAACTGCTCTCCAAAGTCTTCATGGAACTGAGCTGATCTCTTCTCCTCTGCCTTTGTGCAGCCAGTTCCAGAATCATCCCTGGTGATAATGAAGCCTGATGGGGACACAAATGCACCACCTGGTGAGGATTTGCCTGAAAACAGTTTTTGAAGTGGCTGAAGACAAAAGCAGGATTAGACCACCAAACTATTATTAGATGTGTAAGAGGAAGAATGAAT
Organism: Glaucomys volans; assembly: GCA_020662805.1. NCBI lineage: Eukaryota > Metazoa > Chordata > Mammalia > Rodentia > Sciuridae > Glaucomys > Glaucomys volans. The sequence goes on from JAJEJO010003122.1 coordinate 140,369, forward strand.
TAGGACTCAGCAATATTACTCATGCCTAGTAAGTTGAAAAAAAAGTGTTGCAGAAAACTCCTACTAATTTTCCACATCTGGATGAGCTATTTTCCATTCTTCTGCTCATTTTTGCAAAATTTTCTTTATTAATATAATCTTTGCTTATGTCTTCTGTTTCTTGGTGCATAGTTAGCACCCATGTATTTGTTCTATGGATAACATAATAAATCTTCTTTTTAGTGGCAGAACCTTATGCTATTTAATATGTAGTGAAATCCTCAACACCTAAGTTTGTCATTAGTGTTCACTATTCTCTTGCTGCAGTGTCTTGATTTATAAAATCAGGAGAACACTAATCATGCACCATTATTCTGACAACGCATGGATGGATTGCTGTTCACACCCATTGACTTGTTTTTGATAAAACTAATTGAACATAGTTTATTCACATTAACTTTATGGATTATAATTCATCCGTATTATGCTAAGGGCTAGTGATTATGTTTGCTAGTATCATTAATGTTTTCCCTGAATTTCCTGATTGGCCAATTCTCTATAAATATATGGTATGAACTGCATTCACTTTTAGTCACAGAAGTTACATATCTAAAAAGTATAACTTTATTTTTATATTCCACAAATTAAATTCTGTCTTAACCCCTTCACTGCCAGATGGAATGCAACTTAACGTAGACCCTCACAGTTGACCTAGATATTTTAGGATTTGAACTCAGGAAATTCAGGCTGGGAAGAGAGTGTTTCAGGACCATAGTCATCCTCTGTCCTCTCGTGGTTCCTTCTGTCTCTTCTCCGCAGTAATTGGCATCTTCCCTCACTCTCCTGTTCTGCTCCTTCCCAGACACTGTGGCCTCAGTTTCCAGCTGCTTTCAGCACTTCTTGTGTCTACCTCTCTCAGCATTCCTGTGTCCCCGCTGGGTCATCAATAGCTCAAGCAACTGTGTTAATACCACACAGGGTGTGAAGCCTGCCATCTCTGGGGACACCTGCATAGTCGTCACCAGAGGGTGAACTGCTGTCCCCTGTGGTTTTAGTTGTGTTTCCTCACTTGTCAGATATGTCAAGCACCTTTCCACGTGGTTATTGGCCAAACATACAGCTAACAAAATTAATAATTTCTTTTCACATTTTTATGGGGTTATTTGTCTGTCTACTCCTTATGCTCTCTGATGTCATTTTCCTTCAGCCTGAACAAATCTTCCTGTAGCATGATTTGTAATGCAGAGAGATGCAAAAGTTTTTCCCTTAGTTCTTGGTTATGCAATAATGTATTTATTTTGTCCTCATTTCTGAAGGATAATTTACTGAATATAAATAGAATCATTTGTGATAAAATTTTAATTTTCTTCTAACACTTTGGATATATCATCTGTATGTTTCCTTGTCTCCATTTTTGTCTTTTTGACGAAATAATGAAATGTGAGCCACAAATCACATAATTGTCTTGATTTTTTTAAATCAGTGCTTTTTCTTTTTGGCACCAGGGATGGAACCCAGTGGTGCTTAACCTCTGAGACAGATCCCCAGCACTTTTTAATATTTTATTTAGAGACACGGTCTCACTGAGTTGCTTAATGTCTCCCTAAGTTGCTGAGTCTGGCTTTGAACTCAAGATCCTCCTTTCTCAGCCTCCTGAGCCTCTGGGATTACAGAGGCGTGCCACTGCACCCAGCCAAACCCGTGCTTTTAATATTGTGTTTTTAAATCTGTTCAATTATTACTGCCTAGGGTGTAATTCTTTGTATTTCTCTTGGTTAGCCTATGTTAAGTTTTTAAATTATCAAGTAATTTTTCAATTAAATTCCACCCATTGTTTATTCAAAACATTTTTTCTGCTATTGTGTTCTCCCTCCACTCCTTCCTTCATCCACCTCCACATTTTATAACTCAGTATATTTATGTTTGGTCACTCATATCATCCCACCAGCCCCTTTATCTTCATTTTTACTCCCTTTAATTTTGTAATCAGTTTTTTTCTCTGCTCTTTAGATTAGGTTATCTCTCTTGCTTCATGTTCAAGTTTTCTATTATTCTCTGCCTTATCTGATCTCTTTTTGATCTTTTTGAGACAATTTTTTTGCAGTTAGAATTTCCATTCATTTTCCTCCTATTTTTTTTTTTCTGTTCAGATTCACTGTGTGTTCACTTAAATTCACTTATTTTGTAATTGTTTAAACAAGTTTGTAATCGATGATTTGAAAAATTTGGCTGATAAATTCTCATAAAATATTCCTTAACTAAGCATCACCATTTTTTATTGACTGTAGTCTATTCTCAAGTATAGACAAAGTTTTGTATATTCATGATGTCTAGTGATGTGTGCTTGACAAGCAGACTGCAGTTAATACATTTGAGTTACTCTAGATTCTGTATATTTATTTGACATTTGTTTTATTGCTCTGGTAATCAGTTAGCTTGCCTAGTCTCAAATTTGAATCTCTATCTTTCCTTTGCTATATAGCAACTTGAATCTAGGCTCACCTTCCTCCAGTATCTACAGGATGTCTACATTAGCCTGCTCCACTGTGTGTCCTGCACATTTAGTGTCGTGGTTCACAAGGTTTGTGCATGGGAGCTTGGCGCACAGGGTAATGATACTGGGAGATGGTGGAACCATTAAAAGTTGGGACCTAGTGGGAGGTCCTTGGTCAATTTGGGCTCTGCCTTCAGAGGGATTGTGTTTCCTCTGGGTCCGTGTTTAGTTCTCATAAGAGACTTGTTATCAAAGACTAAGCCTGGTCCCTCAATCATTCTATTCCTCCCTTTTTCAAATGTTCCTGCCATGATAGGGTCCAGTGCCATGTCCTAGAATCTCCAGAACTATGAACTGAATAAACTGATTCTCTTTATAAAATTGCCTATCTCAGATATTCCATTATAGCAATGAAAAACTGACTGACACATTTATGTTGTGCATAGATTTGTGGAACTCAGTTGGAAAAAATCAAAAATCTATGTTTTTAAAGACTGACATTTCTATTGTTTCTTCTGCTCTAAATTTGGCTCCCTGAGGTTTTTCTATGCATGCATATTTTGGTAGGTAAGTGGGGATTTGGATGGAGTTCATACCCACATTTTGGATTTCATGACTTTTGTGACATGCTTGTTTTCTAAACATTCTATTGAAATTACAATTTTTTCCCCAGGCTTAACCCTATTCTGAGGCTAATAATAGTATGGTTTTCTGCAACCTCAGTATTAGGGATAGAATGCCCTCAGGGAATGACGATAAAAATTTGCTCATTTTATTCATAAGAGTTATAGCAAAAAATAACCTTTTGTTAAAATTTTTTTCTGACCTTTGAACTCTTTAGTCAATTTTTATTCAGATTTTGTCCAAGTTCTCTAAATTTTATCTGGAGGAGGTTTTTTTAATCCATTACTGGAAGACACATTCACTTCCCTCAAGGATTTTTGCTCATCCTGCTAAGATACATACGCGTGTATGTGTCTGTGTGTTTGAGGGGTGTTGGAGGAGATGGAGTTGGAAGCTACACTGATAATTGTCTTCCAAAATCCATTACAAAAAACTTTATGTAGAAAATCTTTGGAGTTTTTGTTCTTGATATCTAATGCATCATTAATTTGAGTAGTTGCTTAATCTCTCCCCGTGTCCCACCAAACAGCAGAAGGAGTAGCAAGTCAATGAGCAGGGGTTTCTCCTTTGCCTAGCCTGTGCATACTTTTGTAAACAGTTCACAGTACTTCTCTCATCATATTATCCTCAGCTATGATGGGGCAATGGTATTTGTTGACTAAAAAGTGACAAAATTTTATTAAGTGAAAAAGGACATCATGCTATCTGTGATTGGCTTTGTCATTGCAGTTTTCCTCTGCTCTGAGCTTGGAATTGTGTGAACAGGTTTCCTGTCATTTGCATAATCTAGCAATCCTGTGTTAAAAGAAAAATCCCTTGGGCTAATTAATTTGTAGAGTTTATCTGAATAAAGAAAAGCAAAAACCAAGTTAAACAATAAAATGATTCATAAATGAGGCAGCTCTCAGAACCAGAGCAGGCTCCAAGAACTCCAGCCAACTGCACAATTAGATGGTATTTGTAAGAAAATGGAAGTGAGGCTTAGAAAGCATCTTAATTTTCTAACACTTAGTCAATCAACCCGTCAACTAGTTACAGCCTGGTTAACTGGGTACAATACCTCTTGCAATCAACCAAAGTTAAGTTAGCATGATTAAGTTCTTATTGACTTGGTCTGTCAGGCCTGATGGAGATGTCCAGTCCAAATCAGTGGCCCACCACAATTTAACACCAAATTGACAAAGCATCACTTTTCAGCCTTAAACTTTGTGAAGTCTGCTGATAGCGTGTTGTTTGGGTTAACAGTGGACACTCTTGGTGCCCCACCCAGCCACCTGCTACTGAGCTGCTCTACCCATCACTAAATATTGAGAGTTTGGATAGCAACGGCAATCAAACTCTTCTCTGAGCATCTGCCTTGTTATATAAGTTAACAAGAGTTTACTGTCTAATGACAAGAGCCACAGTGCAAAGTTCTGATTCTTGGAAACTCCTCTGAAGTCTGGGTGAAGTCTGGCGAAAGTCCTATAGCCTGACAGTACTGTTGATCCCACACATGACTTAAACAGGTTTCATCTAGGGAAGTTAAAATATTAGATATTGCCTTGATTAAAACACTTTATAAAAACATGCTGTTACCTGTGGAGGTAAACAAAGTTTATACATAGAATATAAAATCTCTATGTTGATATTCAGGGAACTTTATTTTCCCATGTAAAATAGAGAAGTATTTATGAAGGCTGAAATACTGGGATACTATAAGTAATGACAAGCAGAAAAATGTTCATCACATAGTAGGCTGTTCATGATATCTAAGAAAGACATATGGTGATATTAGAGAGACGCTTCCAGTATTTTATATATTGTGGAATTTGGAAGAAAGATAGCAGGATGAATAAAACTGATTCCATAAAATATAGCCATTTTTTCTTCCTAGACTAAGAATAATTTAGGAAAAAACTTCCACTAATTTTCAAGATACAAATGCATCTGTAAATTATTCCTAGTGTGATTAAAACTTTGCATGACTAAAATTTGACCATGAAACGATAGCAAAGTCCAGTTAAGAAGTTGTATTACCCCAGATGGCAAATTGAGATCAGCTGCACTGAGAGAGTAAAGAAGAATAATTTCATGTTACCTGCATTAACACCTTCACTAAGTTTGCACATCTCAGTCTCAGGAGAGATTACAGTTCTTTCCTGGGCACCAGGTGGAATAGAGTTGGGTGAACATCCAATGTCCATGGGCTTTCAGTGTACTCCCCTCAGAGAGTACACTCTGCCCTGCCTCATTCATGACACTGGAGAAACCAGCAAAGTTCAGATGCCTGGGACAGCTGCGCCCAGCATGCTTCTGCAGGATTGGGCAAAGAGGAATAACTGAGGTTTCTCCCCAGGAGGGAGGCAGAAAGCAGAGCGTGCTGCCAGCATCCTCAGGGTTCCAATACACTGACCCAGGGGATAGCAGGATAAATATAACTGATAATATAATAGGATAGATGCACCTGTCATGGAGTATTGATAGAACTAATATGGACATCATAGACAGCATGAAATTTCAGCCTCCTGTGTGGAGGGAGGAAAAGACACTAAATGTCTTGGGTAGCTACGAATAGAGTCCTAGAACCTGTAGTCAGGCTGACAAGTGAAGGTCTTTCCAAGTCAAAGACAGTCCTTTAGAAGATTAGGAGAGGAGACTGTTTCTTCAAATTTGAAGATTCCAAAGCAAAGCTGCAATTAATAAGGAGAATTGAAAAACCAAAATGGATATCGATGAATTACTGGACAAAAACTTAAAAATAATAGTCTTAAAGAATTTCAGCAAGTTATAAGAGAACACAGACAGCCAAATGGAAATTATATGGTAACAAAACAAGAATATTAACAGACATAGAAATAATAAAGGGGAACCCAGGAGCAATTTTGAAGTTGAATTAAACAATAAGTGGACTTAAAACTTTCACTAGAATGTTTATCTGCAGACTTGATCAAGCAGAAGAAATAATCAGTGAATATGAAGATAGGTCATTTGCAATTTTTTCTGTTTTTATTTTGGGTACTGTGGATTGAACTCAGGGGCACTCAACCACTGAGCAACATCCCCAGCCCTGCATTTAGAGACAGGGTCTCACTGAATTACTTAGTGCCTCCCTGTGGCTAAGGCTGGCTTTGAACTTGCAATGCACCACCCTGCCTGGTGCAATAATTTGTAATTATTTTTAGAAGAGCAAATAAAAAAAGAAAGAAAGAGAAGAAAGAAAGAAAGTCTAATAGGATTGTGAGACAACATCAAACACACTTATATACACATTCTAGATGCCCAAGATGAGAAGACAGAAGAAGTAGAGAAAAGTATATCTAATAAAATAATGATTTAAAACTTTCCAAATCTGAGGAGGGAGATGGACATCCACATTTATAAAGTTTTAAAGGACCTAACTTGGAAGAACTCTGAGAACTTTACACCATGACACATTATGTCCAATTATCAAAATCCAAGTACAAAGAGAGTTTTGAAAACAGCAAGAGAAAAAGTGACCTATCATGTACAAGTGACCTCCCAGCAGACTATCAGTGGATTTCTTAGTAGAAATGTTTTAGGATAGAGGAAAGTAGTATGATGTATTCAAAATGCTGAAAGAATAAATAATTACATAAAAAGAAAAAGTATCTCAAATTAACAACCTAAACTTACATTGCATATAATTAGAAAGAAGAATATACTTAGGCCAAAGTTAGCAGAAAGAAGAAATGAAAAGATGGAAGCAGAAGTAAAATAGGAAATTAAAAATATTTTAAAATAAAAATAAACAATTGAGTTGTATTTTAGTTTAAAAGTTCAATAAAATTGAACAACCCTGAATTAGACTAAGAAAAAGAAGACTCAAATAAATAAAACATATATTAAAAGAGACATTACAACTAGTGTCAGAGAAAGAAAATATTATGAGTCACTATAAAAACAATTACACATCAATAAATTAGATAAACTAGAAGAAATGTATAAATGCCTAAGAATATACAACCTATCAAGACAATCATGAAGAATAGACTCTTTGATTAAAAAAAAATAAGAAAAAGGAGGTTGAATCAATAATAAAAACCTTCCAGAAATAGAAATTCCCAGGGCCAGATGATTTTGCTAGGAAATAAAGATATTTAAAGAAAAATCAACACAAATACCTTCTAGACTCCTCCAAAATTTTGAGAAGAAACACTTAAAAACTCATTTTTAAGCCCAGCATTACTACAATACCAAGCCTTACAAAGACAGCACAAGAAAAGGAAACTGTAGAGGTCAATATTCCTGATGGATGTAAGTGCAAAAATCCTCAACATACTAGCAAGCTGAATCCAATAGCACATTAAAATAATCATACACCAATTTATCCCTGGGATGAAAGTGTGGTTTAACACACAAAGTGAATTAATGTGATACAACACATTAACAAATCAAAGTATAAAATCACATGATGATCTCAGTTGATGTGGGCAAAGAATTTGACATAAATCATTACCCTTTCCTAATTAAAAAAGAAACTTCCAATAAACTAAATATAAAAAAATTATGTTATAATAGAGACCATCTATTTTATAATTAAGGCTATTCCACAGCAAATAACATACTAACTAGTAGAAATACAAAGGGCTTTCCTCAAAGGGCTATAAAATTCAAGTAATATCAGTCATGCCAGGACTATTTACCATGGTACTGAAAATACTATTCTGAGCAATAAGACAAGAAAAAGGAAATAAGAGTTATCTAAACTACAATGGAAGAAGTAAAATTAGTCTTTGTTTATAGATGATACAATCTTACATATACAAAATGTCAGATTGCACACACAAAAAAAGAAATAAGTAAAAACAGGTAAATGAAAACAGTAAAATTTGATGACAGAGAATCAATATGCAAAAATCAGTTGCATTTTTATACTCTCACAACAAACTATCTGGAAAGGAATTTTAAAACATCACACTTATGATAGTATCATATGAATAAAATACTTAGAAATAACCTTAGCAAAAAAGAGATGAAAATCTTGCACACTGAAAATTGCACATCTCTAATGAATGAAATTGAAAAAAAACATATATCTGATGAGAGGTTAGTTTTCAAAACATGTAAAGATTTCATACAATTCTATAGTAAAACAAAATCAAAATAACCCAACTAAAAATGGGGAAAAAAAACCCTTAAATTATTTTTTTTTTCCAAAGAATACACACAGTGCTTAAGGAGTACATGGAAAGGTGCTCACTGTCACTAATCACTGGGGAAATGCAAATCAAAATCACAATATCATGTCACATCTGTTAAAATTATTATTATTAAAGAGACTGAGACAGAGAGGGGGAAGGAGAAAGAAGTAGAGAGGGGAAGAGAGGTGGGGAAAATGGGAGAAAGGAAAAGAGGGAGAGGAAAAGAATAAAAACACTTGTGAGAACACGGAGAAAAGGGAACATCTTCACATGATTAGTTGAAATGTGTTAGTACAGTCATTATGGAAAAGAGTATGAAGCTTCCTCAAAAAATTTAACAATAGAACTGCCTCACCTTGGAGATACATATATATGTATACACACACATATACATATGCATACAGTTTGGTATATATAGATATATCCAAAGAATTAAAATTAAGATCTTGAAAAGATATCTGTACTCCTAGGTTCACTGAAGTGTTATATACAGTAGCCAAGATAAGGAAGCAACCTAAATGTTCATTGACAGATGAATGAATAAGGAAGATACATGATTCATACATTAAAAGGAATATTTAAATTGTGCGTGTGTATGTGCGTGTGCGTGTGTGTGTGTGTTTTACTGGAAACTGAACCCAGGTCATTTCACTGCTGAGCTACATCTCCAGGCCTTTTTATTTCATTTTGAGACAGGGTCTCCCTAAGGAGATGGGCTGACCTGCCTCAGGCTCTGAATCACTGGAATTACAGGCATGTGCCATCACACTGAGCTTGGAATGCTCATACTTTTAAAGGAAGAAATCCTGATATTTGTTGCAAAATGGGTGAACCTGTAGAATATTAGGCTAAAAGATATAATCCAGTCAGAGAATGACAAATGCTACATAATTTTATTTATATGAGACATATAACCTGGTCAAACTCATAAAATATAGAGTAGAGTAGGGCTAAGGAGGGGACTGGAGTTGCTCTTCAGACAACTCTTAAAACAGACACAGCTACTTAATGAAGATAATATTCTGCCAACACAAACATACTATTGAATAAAAAGCAAGTTTAGAAAGATGTTTGTGTTGATTTGCATTATTGCAACTAGAAACATTTTGCAAATTATTTTTAGCTACTTGAGTTTCTAAGCCTAATAATTGTAATTCTGCTAAATTTTGTTGTCACATTTATTTCTTTAATTGGTTTTAATTTGCAAAAAGTACATTTTTTTAGTTCAGTGACTAGAGTCTGTCAAAATAATATTAATATTTAATTTGTACTTGGATGGAACTGTATGATCCCTCTGTAAATTATTTTTTCTATTTAACTTTTTAGTTATTTTGCATAAAGTTATTTACATTAGTAAGGATTATGACAAGTTGATTGCAAATTTATTTCATATTCTTACTGCATTTTTCACAGAGGACTTTCCTTTCATTTTATTGATTTTTCATTAATGAAAACTATGTCATTGACTACCATAGTCTACAAATTTTATTTTAGTTGGGAAGATATTGTGTCATTCACATCATGAAAAATGATAACTTATTTACCTTTTTCCAGTGGAAGATACTGCCAAAGATCAGGTCAAGACTTTGAAAAATGTAAGCCTGGATCAGGAAATGAATGTTGTTACAAGTTCTCACCAGACTGACTGTTCCAAGATGCAGAAGTGCATAAGTTCCCTTGTTATGACTGTTCCACAAGATTTGTCAGTTATTTCTCATGTCAAATAGTGGTCAGCTCAGTAGTCTACCTTATATTTGCTCTCTTTTCTGTCTCAGTCAACTTTTTTGACATTCCTGCTTCCCTACAATTTCATTACACCATACATTAGTACTATGTAAACTTTTATGCTTTGTGAGAAAATGGGCCAAAAGAGTTAATACCAGTATTTGTCTTAGAAAGCAGAGGTTCAAGACAATGTTTGCATTAGGCTACTTACCATTCTGATGCAAGTGGAAGCCCATTGCCAGTGAGAAGTGATTTAGTATTAACCATTGGCATCACGGTTATAAAGATTTGCACCTGAAGTATCACTGAAGAGTACAGGTGGAAATTTAAGTGATGAATTATAAAGTAGTTGGGATATACAGTGTTGGAATATGTAGGTGGTTATGGAGAGATATGGAAGAAATGATAATATTTATAGTGGTAGGGCAGGATGGCTTTCTTTTTCTGTTAAATATTTACATAATTTTTATTGCTGTTTATTATAAAAGAAACACTTTAAACTTCCTTGTAGAATTCATCCAGTAATGCATGGAATTGAAATCCACTGCTCACGAAGACACTGTTATGGCTGAAATGTATCTGATGCTCAGTATACAGCATGAGTAAGAAAAGGCTTGTGTGTCATTTGGTTCTTGCTTCAGTCATCTGCATTCATCTCTCAGAAAGCAAAAGAATCCATTTGACATTTCAATAAATATCAAATTGCCAAAAAAATAGCATCCATGGACCAGAGATCTAAGAAAGAGCAGTTTTATGAATGATTCCCAGAATCAAATGAGTCTGCATTCAGTCCAATGGGATGATGTCAGCAATGTTATTTCCACTGCTGGTTATGACCCCTGCCTCACTTCTGCTGTTGGATAAACCACCATGAGCACAGCTTTCATGGGGGCAGCAGGGGGATGATGGTGGTGAGGGACATACTGCATGCTCTTAAGGGTGAGGTGAGACTATCCAAGAACATAGGAGGGCAGTACTGGGCATCAACTGGAATAAGGGAAAGGAAAGCCAAACCTGGCAAGTCTGATGACATGCTTGATATTGGCGTGTGTTGGAATGGTACTGAGGAGTCTGTTATGGAAGGTGAAACAGCAGCAGGATCAATCGAAGTCACACTAGGCACACTTACAGAGGATGGCTGGTATATGAGAACCCCTTTGGTTGGGCTTTTTGTGTGTTTCTGACATAAAGATGCATTTCCTCCTGGCAGGGGGTCTTCCTCTTCATCAGAAGAGCTTTCCATTGTTAGGTCAAGAACATCCACTTTCCTCTTGCTTGCCTCACTGGCCGCAGTCACTGAACAAGGCTTACTGAGTACACTGGAAGTTTCTCTTTTTGTACATGGTCACCTGATAATTTCATAGCTTCTTTCTTTGGTCTCACTGGACACCAAGAACCACCTTTTTGGAATCTGATTTCATCCACATCAGGAGAGTCATTGAGAATTCTCATAAAAAGCCCTTCTAGTATTAGACTTTAATAGGCAGCTTTTTCTGTCACACACAGTGCAAATCCAGGTGGCCTTCTTCTCATTCATTTGCAGATAAAGGGCAGCATCAAAGCACTGAAAATGTGTACAAGTCACTGCATGGCATGGGGTTGTCAGCCTCATTTTTCCTAAAGGGCACATCAAGGATACCTGAAGACTAGTTGTAGCAATTTCACCATCTGGATCTGCAGTAAGTTTTCTTTAATTAGTGCTCTGGAATGATCAGAGTTTCTAAACCTTTCATTTTTAATCTCTGTAGTAACATGGCTGGTGTGAGCTGTTGTACAAGATGAACAGACATGGAGTAATTCTTTCCAATTTCAGAAACCCAAGAAATAGAAATATGGTTTGGCACAGCTGAAGACAACCTAACTAAAGATGTAATATTTGAGGAGTGTAATCTGAACCTCTGGGCTGCAGCCACTCAATAAATGCAGAGCCCTCATTAGGAGGCCGTGTTTGCATCCACTTCTATCGCATCCAGCAAAGCCTAGTAACACTTGTAGTTCAGAAACCCTAAAACTAGAAACCATATTCTAGCAAAAGCGAGTTGGGCAGGGTCATCTCTATCTTTAAAGTCACATAGTACAAAATATGAGATTTTCTTTGAATAATTTGTAGGAAGTAAGTAAGGACCATCCACTCTTCCAAGTCTGCTGTTTTATGCCAACTGGGCCTGGCTCTCCCTCCTGCTGCCACCAACAACGATGATGCCACTGTCACCGTAGCCACGGTCTCCAGCAGCATCTGCACTGTTCATTGCTGCCACAGCCCCTGGGCAGTTGTGAGTAGGATGGCTTTCGTTGAGAATATTTGAAGTTTTTAAAAAAGAAAAGGATGAGTTCAGAACAGCCAGATGCCAAGCTTCATCATGCTATGAAAGTCAGCAATTCTCTATTCAGGTTTTAAGGAGGGTATCCTCTCCCACGATAAGGGGCAAGCCTCTTAGAGAAAAGCAGGCCCAGATTCTGAGGTTGGTCCAATGACCTTGTCTGTCATTGCTGCACAGTTCTTCTATCTTAACATCATGAGGACTTCCCTTAAAATCATCAATGGTGCATGGAAGAATTCGGGCATGGCTCACAGATGAAGGAGACATTCTATTTTGATGCTAGTCTAAAATATGGACTTAGGTTGAACCAGAGTCCTACTCAGTGACAGTTCTAAAGAAGAGTGGTGAGAAAAATCTTCCAAGGGTTATTTACCTTTGCATGAGGGAGAAGTGGTCTAAGGTATGGACATATGTCACATACTACAGTGACAAGTAGTTTTGCTGGTGAACAAGAGACCTGGAGGAAATAATGCTGACAGATTGGGAAGAAACAAGAATAGAGAAGAAAGATGTGGATGCACTGTCAGATTTTCCACTGCTGTTATTAAAGGACTTAACCAGCACAGTTATAGGGAAAAATAGTTTATTTCATGGCTTACAGTTTCAGAGGTCTTAGTCCAAAGAAAGCTAGCCCCATTCCTTGGGCTCAGGGTGATGCTGAACATCATGGCAGAAGAGTGTGGCAGAGGGAAGCAGCTCAGGAAGCATAGAGAGGTCTCAACTTGCCAAAAACAAATATATACCCCAAAGTCACACCCACAATTCTCACCCTCCAGTCACACACCCCCACTTCAGTTACCTCTCAGTGAATTCCTACAGGGGATTAATTCACTGATTGGGTTAAGACTGTCAAAACCCAATCATTTCTTCTCTGAACCTTCTTGCATTGTCTCACATGTGAGCTTTATCCAAATCATAACATGGATCTATGAAAAAGGAAACAAAACCTGAGGCTTTTTATGTATCAAATTAATACCCAATAGAGGATAATCATAAGAGAAAATGCTCTCTGAAACAGAGTTCTAGACAATATCCCTGAGAGGGGTACAAATTGAGTGGAATTGAAGATATTAATGGGATCAACAGCTCTCCTAAGCAAAGTTATTCTAGTTGCTTCCCCTGCTGAATGTGTACCCCACCAGACTGTCTTTACAGTCTGAGCCCCAAATAGAAAGCCATGAGAAGACAAGTCAGCTCTCCTATAGCAGGTTATGACATCATATCTCTGCCAAGGAGAGGATAGAGCTTTGTTCTGGAGTCAGCACCTTGCAGACATGGATTTGCTACTCTTCGCGCATGCCTCAAACAGCACAACAATCTGAGGACTTAGAAGATGCCTAATATACTGACTTCATCTATTGCATTTTGCTTGGGAAAAATGAAATCTTTTGTTGAAAAGAATTTGCAAATGTGGTTGCATACTAACTGATCCACTGAGCTTAGCATATACCCAGAAGCAGCTGGCCTTACAGAATGGTGGAAGGACAATGGAATCTTCAGTTTAATAGCAACACTTGGCAAAGGGACACTGTAGTCCAGGATGAGGAACTATAATTAACTGATTGCAATTATGTGATAGAAAGCTAGAATATATGTGTCCAAGGACCAAGAGATGGAAGCAGGAATGGCCCATCTTTCAGTTTACTCCCAGTGAAAGAATTTGTATTCCATATGCTAAAACACTTTAGTATGGACAAGGGTGACTTTCATTTCAGTTCCAATGTCTTTGTGGAGATTGTGTGCTAGTTAGTGTTGCCCAGAGAAACAATGACATTTCTTGAGACTGATGATAAAAAATTGGCTCATGTGGTTATGGAGACTTAGATCTCCACAATCTGCTGTCTATAAACCAGAGTCCCAGGAAACCTGCATTGGTGTCTGGAGGCCTGAAAACCAGAGGGATGAGGGTGAAGATGCTAGTCCAAGTCTGAAAACCTGAGAATGAGGAATACCGAGGGCAGGAGAAATTGATGTCTAAGTTCAAACAGTCAGAAACATGAATTTAAACTTTCTCTGACTTTTTGTTTTATTCAGACCCTAAGGGGTTTGGATGATTTGTGCCACATTGGGGAGATCCCTCTGTTTTACTGAGTTGAATATTATTCTTTTCTAGAAACACCCTCACTGATATGCTCAGAATAATTAACTATATATATGGGCATCTTGTGGCCCAGTCAAGTTGACACAAAAAGTAACTATCACAGATTGGAAGTCACCAATCTCCTATCTATACCAAAAAGGAAAAAAAAAAAATTGAAAATCGAAGGCTTTTGGTCATTCCACTAGAACAATAAGGTTGCAGGGCAAACTGGCACCCCAAATATTAGAGAAGTGAATCCAAAGAGTTCAGATCTAACTGCATGTGATAGAAGCCACTCATGCTATAAACTGATAGACACTCCTAAATGGTAATTCAGGTGGATTTCTGGAGGATGAGTGTGACGAGCTTGAGATTGAAAAACTCCCTGGGGCAACAGTTTAAGAGAGTCCTCAGACTCTTGTATGTTACCTCCAGAAGTTCTATCAGGGTCTTACGGTGAGGAGCCAAGAAAGATCCCCTGTGACTGGGGCAGAAGGAGGATAAATGTAATCCCATAAATCTTCATCACAAAAGATAAACTTACAGATAAGAAGACTCCACCAGTCTTACATCAGCTCAGGGAAGGATGTTCTCCCCAATTCACCCTCCAGTCTTACCCTTCCTATCTCACCCCAGCTGTGCAAGGAAGGGAAGTGATGCCTCTCTAGAGACATGACGGTCACAGCCTAGGGACGCAGCCCCAGAAGACTGAGATTTATCCTGTGATTATAGAAAGTTCCCTGTCCTGCACCGTAAGGGATCCTCCTCTAGAAGCTTGGGAGCACATCGCCCTGTCAGCAGCTCAGGTAAGAATTCTGGTCTCTAGAACTGTAACAGAATAAATTTCCTCTGTTGTAAGTACCCAGTTTGTGTCGCTGTATTATGGCAACCCTAGGAAGCTAACGCAAGGATATATCTGTTTTAAATTTAATTGCCAACTAATAACTTTCCCCAAATGAAAACAGCAGACCCATAGAACTTCACTTCTGAATTCTATTAAGAAGTTAGAAAGAGATGATTTATATCTCCCCATTTTTTTCAGAAAACATAAGCAGAGTACACTATTTAATGCATTCTATATGTCTGTCAGTGATCTGTTATAAAAATATATAAAACTTTGTTAAGAAGGAAAACCCAGATTAATATCTCTCTGAAATAGATGCATAATTCTGCAGCAAATTATTAGTAAATTTTATCTGACAAAGTATAAAAAGAATTATGTACCACCATCTAGTAGGATTAACCAGGGCTGGTTCAGCATTTGATTATCAATCTATGTTATCTATCATATTAATAGGGTAAAGAAAAAAATCACATGATCACATAAGTTGAAATAGTATAAATTTTTTACATTAATTTTTTCTTTGTTCTAATTTGTTGTACATGACAGAATTCGTTTATACCTTTTGATAGATTATACATAAATGGAGTGTAACCTCTCGTTTTTCTGATTATGCATATTGCAGGGTCACATTGGTTCTGTAGTCATACATGCACATGAGGTAATAATGTCTGTTTCACTCTACTCTCATTCCTACCCCTATACCCCTTTCTCTCCATTCTCTTCCCTCTCCCTAATATAAAGTAATTCTATTCTCCCCTCTCCCCCCTCCCAATATTGTGAATTAGCATGCATATATCAGAGAAAACTTTCGGCCTTTGGTTTTTTGGTTATTTCACTTACCATGATATTCTCTAACTCCATCTATTTACCAACAAATGCCTAAATCCAATATCCATAAAAGATTTTTTAAAAATTCCTAAAAACTAGGAAAAGAGGAGAAACTTCCTAAATTTGATAACATCAATAACAAAACTTATAACTAGCATCATACTTCTTGATAGAAAACCAGGCACGTTTTCCCAAGATCAGGAACAAGGGAGGGGTGTCCTTTTGCATCACTCATATTCTTAAATTCAGAATATTACTGGGAGTACCAGCTAATGCAATGAAACAAATGAAGAAAATAAAGGATAATTCTTTTGAGGAGGGGAGGGTACTGGGATTGAACTCAGGGGCACTCAACCACTAAGCCACATCCCCAGCCCTATCTTGTATTTTGTTTAGAGAAATGGTCTCACTCAGTTGTTCAGTGCTTCACCATTGCTGAGGTGGACTTTGAACTCATGATCCTCGTGTCTTAGCCTCTGGAGCTGCTGGGATTACAGGCATGCACCATGCTCCCAGGGGAAATAATGGGATAATTCTAAAAGGTCATATGTAAAAGCAAAGATGCAGCAAACTAACACAAACTGAAGAATAAATTTGTAAGACTAACACCGTATTTTCTAGATGACTGTAAGGTTTATAGAATCAAGCCAACATGATATGAGTAAGATATTAGTACAAAGATCAATGGAGCACAGTAATTCCAAAATAGATCCACACAAACATGGTCAACTGCTCCTTGACAGAGGAGCAAAGACAACTCAATGGAGAAAGGAAAGTTTTCAAAGGAATGGTGATGGCATAACTAGATGTGCCAATGTAAAAGAAAACAAAAATAGAACTTGTAAACAGACACAGACTTTATATTTTTAATAAATATCAACTTAAAATGAACCATAGACCCAAATGTGAAATGCAAAACCATACAGCTTCTGAAGGCAACACAGGAGAAAAATCTAGGTTACATTGGGCTTGTTGATGAGATTTTAGGAAAAACATAAAAAGTAAAGCCCATTTAAATATTGGTATGTTGATCTTTAAAAACAGTGCAGTGAAAGATGATGCTAAGAAAATGGAAAGGTAAGGTACAGATGGCATAAAACATCTGCAAAGCATATATCTGACAAAGATTTATATTCATCATATATAAAGAACTCTTAAAACTCATAAATAAGGAAACAAAATGTCCAATTAGAAAATGAGTTAAAGATCTGAACAGATACGTCTCTACCAATGCATGAAAGAATGCTCTGCATCATTTTTCAGTAGGCAGTGAGAAATCAGGACAAAAATCATGATACTATGGCATGCTTATTAGAATGGATGAAACCTAAAAAAGCAATAATTTCAATCATTGGACAAGATACAAAGCAACAGGAATTCTCATTCTTTGCTTAATAAAAAATTTTAATTAGGAATGCAAATCAGTGGAGTCATTTTGGAAGACAGTATCTTACAAAGTTAAACATAATCTTATTGAATTGGCCTGTGATTATCCTCCTTGATATTTACACATGTGATTTGAAAATGCTTGTCTGTGCAGAATCTAAACAAGAATATTTATAGCAAGTTTATTTGTAACTCCCCCACAATGAAAGCAGCTAAGATTTTCTAGTTTTCTCGATTTTCTAGATTTTTTATAGGTTATAGATAATGATAGATGAATGTAATGGAGCATTTTTTTCAGTGATTTAAAGAAGTTTCAGATACCAAGCCACTAAATGAGGGTGAGTCTTAAATGCATATTGCTGTTTAAAAAATCAGTATGAATGCCAGGCAGTGGCACGTATCTGTAATCTGAGCAGCTTGGGAGGCTGAGGCAGAAGGAGCAGGAGTTCAAAGCCAGCCTCAGCAACTTAGTGAGACCCTAAACAACTTAGTGAGACCCTGTCTCTGTATAAAATATAAAAAAAAGACTGGGAATGTGGCTCAGTGGTTGAGCACCCCAGGGTTCAATACCTGGCACCATAAAATAAATAAGTAAAATAAATAAGAATTTTAAAAATTTTAAGAAACTGTATAAAGAGGCTGCATACTGTCTCAATCCAACTAATGACACTCTGGAACCAGCGATACTGTAGAGAGAGTAAATGTATCAGTGGCTGTCAGGGGTTTGGGGGAAGCAGGAGAGAGCTAAAAAGTGAAGCACATGTGGCTGTATCTGGCCTTGGAACAATTACGAACGATGCTGTATCATTGCATACATGACACTATGCATTTTTCAAAGTCCACAGTAATTTAGGGCATAAAGGGTGAACCTTCATATGCAAATTTTTCAATTATTTTGGAGGTTTAGTAGATGCAGGATTGAATGCAGAATGTGATAAAGTAATCTGGCTGTATTTCAGATACTTAAAACAACCTCAGGGAAGGGGATAGGTGAGAACTGTGCTGATAACTTTGAAAACAAAGGGACTCTGTAAAATTAAAGGTAAAATAAACTGTACATAAGTACTGGACTGTCGCGGATGAAGTAATGCCCCCAGGCTATGGGCTAAAAATTCTGATCCCTCTACACCTGTGTTTTAGAATTGAACAAATAAATAAATGAATGGCAGATAGTTGAAAAGGTCAAGGTTTGCACCTGGTTGTTGGAGGAGTATACAAACAAAAAAAGATGGGGTCTTAGATGATCCTGCTGATGGTGGGATGGAGTTGTAGGAACCAGCGCAAGACCATGATTAACATAATATATGTGCAGATGGAAAACGTAGAAATAATTATAGAAATCCTGTATATTAGAGTTCTTTGCTCAGTCAGATGAGAAGAAACAATATTCCCATAATAATGAGCATATTTGCCATCCATATCTTGATTGCCAATACAATTTTATAACAATAATACTATCAATAACAACCAGGAATCCTTATAGAGATGACTCATTCTATGAGAGATACAGAAAATATGCAAAATGAGTCCTCAGCAATTTGTAGTAAAGAAAGTTTCTAAAAAATAAATGCTAATTATGCTAGTTTGATCATTAAACATTGCGTGCATGTTTTGAAATAGAACGCGGTACCTCATGAATCTGTATAACTATTATATATAATTAATAAAATAAAAATATGCTTTGTAAAGGAAAACACTCATTTAAAAAGTGATTTTCGATAGGAGGATCCAAGATGGCGGGCTAGAGGAAGGCTGCATTCCTACTTGCTCCGTGGATTCCTACTTGCTCGGGATTCAAACAGCAGGAATATGACTCTCAATGAGATTTTATATTCAAAGCACATATAAGGGGTCCCCAGGTGCCGCTCCAGAACCAACTCAGCCAGGCTGGGCTCGGCCCACCGTGGGCAGCTACCATCCGGGAGCGCCAGACCCTGCAGCTGCTTCGGAGCCACCGACCTGGGTCTGCGCCAGTCAACAAGTGAGTGCGGGTCCCCAGTAGCGCTTTGGAGTCACTGGCCGTGGCTCTGGCACCAGCCGGCGGCCTCCCAGGCAGAGACCAAGCATCTCAGGCTACCTGGGCATCCAGAGGCGTCCGGGAAACTCTGGGAATGCGGACTCTGGCAGGGAGATGGAACTACCCCACGCCATTTTGGCGGCTTAACTGACGGAGAAGGCCACGGCAGGGAGGTGGAAGTGCTCTGAGTTTGGCGGCTTCCCTGGCAGAGGGGGTCCATTTCCAGCTTCCTGGGGACGCGAGCTGCGTCAGGGGAGCTCCAGCCGGGAGACTCTGAGAACGCAGTCTCTGGCTGGGAGTGGGAAATATTCTGCCCCACTTCTGCAGCTTCCCTGGCAGAGAGTGCCCATCTCGGGCTTCCCAGGCCCTCCAGCCGCACCTGGAGAGGTTGGCCTGAAGCCCCTGGAATCGCTGACTCCGGCGGGGAGGTGGAACTGCTCTGAGTTTGGTGGCTTCCCTGGCAGAGGGGGTCCATTTCCAGGTTCCTGGGGCCGCCAGCAGTGTCAGCAGTGTCTGGAGTGATCGGGCAGGGAGCTTTACAATAGCTTACAAGGCAATAGCTTACAGTGTCCCCAGGAGAGAGCAACCACCTGCCACTGCCTGAACCCCTAGCGAGGAGTTCAGGTCAGCCTGGGCTCTCAAGCCCAGTGTCCCCATCACTGAGCACAGTTCTGTGACACCACCCCAACTTGAACTAGTGCCCAGGCCCACACCCAGGCCCGGAGTCTACCACCTTGCTGTATCTAATTGTCTATCAACACTAGGCTGCCTCTGCCCAGAAGCATTGATCATTCCCAACCTGGAGGCAGTGGGACAGCACCTTTCTTGGGTCACCGCTTGATCAAACACCCCTCAAGCAACAGAGGGGAAGATACACGAGCACCATGAGAAAACACGGGAAGAAAGTGTCCCAATTAAACCTAGATGACATATCAAGAGAACCCAAAGACAGCATGGTAGAAGGAATGACAGAAATGGAGTTCAGAATGTTCATAATTAAAGTGATCCGAGAAGAGAATGATGTGACGAGAGAGCAGATTCAGGCTATGAATAATCAG
>JAJEJO010003126.1:0-19922 GCA_020662805.1 Glaucomys volans
TGAAAATTTGAGGCTAAGAGAGATTATGTAATTTGTGCAAGGTTATGCAGTTTGTAAGACATGGAGTCAGGAGTTGAATCGGGGATCTGCTTTATGTTATTTTACATAACAAAAGTAAAATATACAAACAGAAAAGTGGGTGAATGCTAGGTGAAGGGCTGGATGAACTTTCACAAAGTGTACACACCAGTGTAACCAGTACACAGAAAAAAGACCAGAATGTTCCAGCACTCTAGAAACAGCCTCATCATGATGATGCTCCACAAAAGGGACCAACAGCCAAACTTCTGCACTACAGATTGTCTCTGGCTTTTCTCAACTTTATGTAAACAGAATTGTAGAATCACACAGCATATACACAAGAGTCATCCATTAAGCAGTGGGTAAGTTCACTCATTGCTATTTTATTTTAGTACTTCATTGTTTAGAAAACTACATTTATCTATTTAATCCTTGATTGGGCATTTGGGTTGTTTTCCTATATTTTTCTCCTACAAATAGTGCTCTGAATATTTTTCGATACATATTTCAATGGAGGTAGATGCAGGAGTGGAATTTCTGGGTGATAAGGCTTACCTGTGTTGGTTTTGGTGGGCATCACTAGATGAGTTTCCCAACTGATTTTGCCCTAATGATTGACTACTTCATATCCCATTCACCCCAAATAAAGGCATTGTCTTCCCAGTAGAATAAAAAACACTTTTTCATTGGTCATATCCCCAATATGTACACTTTAGCCAGAATTTATTTTTAAATGTATAGAGAATACCATTATTAACTTAGACTTAAAATTATCATTATGAATGGAAAAATCTTTTTCTACTTCCTTCACGTCGAAAGTAGAATCTTGGGTTGAGAAAATTCTTTCCAAGTGTGCTTGACTCACTTGGTTTTTTAAATTCAAATGCTATGGGCACATCTGTTAGAAGTTGCCACAGGGTTCTATTGCTCTGAATGTGGTTGACATTTGTCTGCTCATGGAAACTTGTCCTGGACACTCACAAGATAGTCACAGATATCATAGTTGCATCCTTGGTTTAAACTTCGTTTTTCCTAGGCAGGGAGATTTTGTTTCAATTATATCACTGTCAGCAATTATTGTTTCACAGTGCTCTTGTTGTTCCTACTTGGACCAGCTGATCCAAACCCTAGAAAACCATGTGTGATGGAAGACATAGTGCTAGCCCAGTGGTTTTCTATAAAGGAAACCCATTGTGAGGACTAATTTTCCACTGTACACTTTGGAATAAAGTGTCTCTTCATTCTTTGAGAGATTCCTCTATCCCACAGATATGCATAAGTTAAAGTCTAACATTACCCAGCTGAAATGTTATGTGAACATATGCCAGAAAAAATACTCCAAATAATATCCCCCGTGTTTGGTTGATTTATACTCATTTCTTGATTACATCACTCATATGCTCCGTCTATCTCTTCTATTCATTTCATAAAGCCAGGATCATGATTGCCCACACATTCATTCTCATTGTTATGGTTATCAAGGCAGAGAATGGAATCATCTATATTTTGTCCTTCTTGAAATTGTCTATTGTAGAATTCCTTTTTTTTTTTAAAGTGTGTGTATATGTGTTTGTACTATTAAGAGGTATCTTTGTAAGTATGCTGGAAATACATACTTCAGATTATCAAACCCTTAGGGAAAAAAAATCCTTTGTTGAGCATGACTGCTTTAATTATAGAGGCATTATAATATAATACAGTGGCAGCCAACATTCAGAATCTTGTGAATTATTTTTCTATAGAAATGATGTGAAAAAATGCCTCTAGAAGTGCAATCACTTTTCACCTTTTAAATAGA
This sequence comes from Glaucomys volans, assembly GCA_020662805.1. Taxonomy (NCBI): domain Eukaryota; kingdom Metazoa; phylum Chordata; class Mammalia; order Rodentia; family Sciuridae; genus Glaucomys; species Glaucomys volans. The sequence continues at coordinate 1,820 of JAJEJO010003126.1, forward strand.
ATAGGACATCTACTCCCCCCACCCCCAGTGCTGGGGATTGAACCCAGGGCCTTGTGCTCACAAGGCAAGCACTCTACCAACTGAGCTATATCCCCAACCCAGGGTATCTACATGTATTGTGATCCCCAAAACTGGTAAAAAAAAAAAAGTAAGAAATTTCATAAATTTCTGGGTGTGGTACACACTCGTAATCCCAGTGACTTGGGTGACTGAGGCAGAAGAATCACAAGTGAAAGCCAGCCTTAGCAATCTAGTGAGGCACTAGTCAGGCACTAAGCAACTTAGATTCTGTCTCGAAATAAAAAATTTAAAAAAGGGCTGGGATGTGGCTCAGTGGTTAAGCACTCAGTGGTTAATCTCTGGTACTAAGAAGGAAAAAAGAATTTTTTTTTCAGAAATTGACTTAAAAATGACTATTAGTTTTCTTTAAATGTGAAGATACTGACTCGAAGAAGCCATAACTGGCAAAAAGCAAAAGTTATGCTTGGATTGCTTGTTTTAGTGCAGGTTTGATTACTTGTGTCTGATGATCATCTCACCAAGTTTGCTTTTGTCCTTTTGCATGTGGTGCCTGTGTTCTAAAGGGTGAGTAAATAGCAGATAAAAGGGATTTCTTGCTGCCATATTGTTCACTTCTGTTATAACTCTAAGTATTCTGCTATTTTTTTCACTTCTTTCAATAAGTTGTTTGAAAATCTTCAATATCTTCCTCTACTTTTGTACTCAAATAAACTAGACTTATTAGAAGAAATTCTTTAGCTTCAGGCAGAGGGCAACATTTTCTTCTTTTTGTATTTAGATTTTCTGAAGAGGGGAATATTTGTTGCAAATTGGTAGTCGATTTGTTTAAAATCTCGCTAGGACATGAATGGAGTCAGTCTGCGGTTTAGAGGTCCTGGCTCACTGTCTTTCAGTTGCTGTGTTATTACGATCAGGTTAGTAAAGTCTATCTGTTTCTTCATTGATCAGAGAGCAATTGCAATAATGACTTGCATTATTCTAATATATATATATATATGTGTATATATATATATGCACAGACACACATATATACACATGCATACACACACACACACGCACATTACCGTATACTATGTACTATGGTAGTATGTGTGTGTGTGTATGCATACATTACCATGTACATATATATGGTGCCATGTACTTACTACTATGGTCCCTGCTTTACAGATAAAGAGAAGCTATCATTATTATGTCAGATTATGGATAAAAAAAATTGATGTCTAGGGAGATTAAATTACTTGCCCAAGAACAGAGGTAATAATGGAGCTAGGGAATGAACCAGACTACAGTATATTGTCCATTGTTTGACAGATAATATTGTGAGAATTCAATAGATAATTCTATTGAGCACATATGATAGTGAATTTCACACAATAATGCTCAACAAATGTTGATTTTTATAATTTTTATTGAGCCGGCAGGAAAGGCAGAAGGCACAGCAGTGAGACTGGAAGGTGAAGTGTCTGTTATATTCACTTTGGGTTTCCCATGCCTGAAACAGAACTTTGCAATAAATGAATGAATGCATGCATGAAGACTGACTTTTTAAATTTTAATTTATTATTTAGAGCATTATAGTTATACATAGTAGTTGAGTTCATTATGACAAAATCATATATGCATGAAATTTGATTTACTCCATTTCAGTCCCCAGTGGCTCCTCCTTTCTCTCCCCTCCTCCTTTCCCCAAGTCTTCTTCCTCTCCTGTGCTGATCTTCCTTTCACTTGTTTATTTATTTTCTATTGATACTTTCAACCCATACAGAAAGGTGGCATATTTATATATGCACTTAGTGTGATTTTGTTAATTTATTCTGCATTTACTCCTCTTTCCTGTCCTCTCCCTCCCTCTGGGATCTCCTCCTTCTACTCCACTGATTTTCTCTATATCTTCATGATATCTGATTCCATCACTTTTCCTCCTCCTGCTGTAGCTTCCTCCTGGTGTAGCTCCCAAATATGAGAGAAAAATTTGACCCTTGATTTTCTAAGTCTGGCTTATTTCACTTGGCATGATATTCTTAGTTTCTGTTCATTTACTGGAAAATGCCATGCTTTCATTTTTTTTTTATGGTTGAGTATATATCCCACACTTTAAAAATCCATTCATCTATTGATGGACATCTGGGCTGGCTCCAAATTTCACTATTGAGAACTGATGTTGCTGTATCACAATAATATACTGATTTTAGTTCTTTTGGATAAATACTAAGGCATGGGGTAGCTGGGTCATATGGTGGTTCCATTCCTAGTTTTTTTTAGGTAATCTCCATACTGCTTTCTAGAGTAGTTGTACTAGTTGGCAGTCCCACCAGTAATGTATGATTTTATCTTTCCTCGCACATCCTCACCAGCATTTATTATTTGTATTCTTGATAACTGCCATTCTGACTGGAGTGAGATGAAACCTTCGTGTAGTTTTGATTTGCATTTCTCTGACTGGTAACAAGGTTGAACAAATTTTTTCATTTTATTTCATGGCCACTCAAGTTTCTTCTTTTGAGAAGTTTCTGTTTAGTTCTTTTGTCCTTTTATTGATTGGCTTGTGTGTTTTGGCATTAAGCTTTTTGAGTTCTTTATGTATTCTGGATATTAATCCTTTGTCAGAGGGGTAGCTGGAAAAGATTTTTTTCCCATTCTGTGGGCTTTCTTGAAGAGTGATTTTTAAAGACAGGATTAACTGGACATAATTGATAGAAATCCTATGTAAGGATACAAAGTGTTCTAAGAGTATCGTGAATGGTCTGATTCAATTAATGTTTCTTACAATTTGCTTCTTCAGTGATAACAAAGTTGTGGAAGAGTTGCAGGAATAGAAGTAAAAAGAAGCTATAAGAGAAAGTACTTACAATGTTATTTGTTATAATAATTTTACCAATTTATTTTATTAATATAATTATGCCTACTAGCAAAAACAACAAAAAGAAAAAGAAAAAAAGAAAAGAAAGAATGAAAAGAGAAACAAAGGAAAAGAAATCTATACAAATATGTTAGGTAGTTATAAATTTATCAGAGCCAAAATGGCAGAATATTACATTGATTGATTTTCTGGATTCAAAAACATGATTATTCAATTCAGTGTTTGGGAAATTTTGTGAATCCATGGCTATTTTCAAATTGCTTTTTTGAATGAATACCAGAAATAATGATAATGTAAAATTTTTGTCATTTCATCTTTCTATACATAATAGATCCACTCCATTGAAGTGTATATAGTCACACAGATATTTTTAAGAACAATGGTGTTTCATAAAATAGAAATTGTAGTCTAATAGCTGTTGTGTTTGGTAAGCATAATTTTGATTAAATAGTATATTTTATTTTAAATACATCAGGATAGCAATCCAGTTTTCATAGATATATGCAATTGAGCAGAAAAGAAATTAGTTAACTATTGAAAAATAAATAATTTGTGCTTTTCTCCTCTCATGTGTCTTACAGAAGACAAGGATAGACCTCAGCATTGAAACAAACATAGTCTCCATATTAAATCTCTCAAGCAACCTGTAGTAGTTAAAACTTTTAAGTTTTTGAATGTTAGATATATTCTGTTGTTATGTGAGATAATGAAGGAACTGTCAGAGGTAAAATGATCAGATTATTAAACTTGTAATCTAATCAGTGAATTAAGCTACTGATGGATTAAATCAATGGTAACCCTAGGCAGGTAGGATGTGGTTGGAGGAGGTAGGTAACTGGGGGTGTGCCGTTGTGGTTTATATTTTGTCCCTGGTGAATGCAGTTTTCTCTGTTTCCTAGCTGTCATGTCTTGAGCTGTTTTTCTCTGCCATGCCCTCCCACTGCGATGTTCTGCCTCACCTTTTGCCCAGGCTATGGAGTTAGGTGTCTATGGACTGAATCTCTAAAACCATGAGCCAAAGTAGACTTTCCTCCTCTACCTTGTTAGGTCTTTTGGTCACAGTGATGAAAAAGCTGACTAAAATAATGTTAAAGTTTGCTAATGCTATTTTTTGCTGAGAAAATCAAACCATTAATTTTTGTAAAACTATATCTTCTTGATTGCACTCAAAATTTTATATATTTTTCTAACCTAAAGAAAATTTTATTCTAAACAAGCATGCATTTAAAAAATGATGTAACAGTGTGGTCACCATCAGTTGTTTTTAAATGATGGGGGAGAACCTCAGTAAAAGTCAATTTTGCTTAAACAATCATAATTCCTACAGTTAAGTTCTATGTGACAACTTTCTGCTTCCAGAAGACCTATAAAGAAAGAGGAAGCCAGGCATTCTTCCTGTTTGCCTTATTTATTAGTTTCTAGGGAGGAAAAAAGTAACAAATTTATATGCACATGAAAAAAATGCATGGCTAATATTCCAATTGATTTATGTACTATGAATAAATCATATGTCTATTTTAAAATTAGAGTATTAGGAAGAAAAATATTAGAATAAAAAATTCAAGTTTTATTATTTTCTTTGGGATGAATTAAACACTATAAAATCCTCAAACATAACTAAAAATTATAATTGAGTGGTTTTCAGTGAGAGTTGCTAACATTCATATATTTAGTATGTGCCAGGCACCATTGTAAGCACTTCTATATTTTAACTCATTCAATACTCACCACAAGACTTAGGAGTAGTTACTTGTGATCCATTTTAAGATGAGAAAATCAATGCACAGAGAGGCTGAGTAGCTTTTCCACAGTCACATAGTTAATAAATGATTAATTTGTAATAAAACATTTGGGGAACCTGTTCATGCCAGGCCATTTGGGGAACCTACTCTAAGCACTTCAGATGCAGAAGTAAATGAAACAAAATATAAAGTATTGAGGATTTTCAATTTTAGATACTTTTTTTTTTTTTTTTTTACTGGCAGGGTGACTTGGGTAAAGAAGGAACAAGTGAAAAAGAATGTTATCTGCTATGTGAAATATAGGAAAATTTCCTGGTATGGAGCCTTTTAGAGGAAGAGTGGTGATAAATAAGCTTACGTTGACAGTTAAATAGAAAATATTCATATCGTTTATAGTTTTGGAACTCATTTTCTCTTTGCCTCATCAGATCCCCTGTTCGCTACTCTCTGCTCTTCTCAGTGTCACAAGAACTTGAGAATATATGCTACTTCCAGAGCAAATTTGTCCTTTGCTTCTAGTTCAGCTTGGCAAGCAGGGTTCCCAGCAGGAGCTGAGGGAGGAAGGAGAGTGAGATGAGGTGTTTTTCCTTGGTGGTAGTGGTAGGGTCCTCCATTAGGTTGTGCTTTCCTTGGCTAAAGGCTGTGACTCTGGCCACGTGGCTCCTTCCACAGGATTCTTTTCTTTGTGTATATGGTAATCTCTCCTTTACAGGACCTTCAGGCTTAGGATGGTAAAGATGTCCTCTTGTTCCTGGCCCCTAGATGTTGCAGTATCTCTTGTGATTTCCCAGACCTCATCCACTCTTTTGGAAAGTCTCCCCATTAAACTCTGGAGATTGTCTAAATTGAACACACTTCCCAGTTCTTCGTGGGATCCTGGCAGACACAGTGACATCCTAGTTGCGCAGCTCTACCATTCTATATTCTAAGAGTTTCAAGTTGGCTGGTCACTATGAATTCCTCAAAACCAAGGAAGCAGTGTAAAAGTGTGTGTTTATTAGGTATCTAATACACTCAATACACTTTTCCTCTGTTCTATCCCAGTTTTTAATTTTATTTCTAATTGACTCTATAATCCTGTTACTTAAACCTTCTTTACTCTTAAAGTGGCTTTGGCATCATCTCAGGACACTTTGGGTGAACCTTGGTAAAGCAAGGAGTGATCATTGCAAAAATAAGCAGTATTTTACTTGCAGGTAACAGTCTTAGGAAATGCTAGGAAATCAGAGACTATTTATTCCTGGAAAGTAAGACTAATGGGATTTTTAGAGGAACCATCAAATGTGTTCTCCTCCTTTAAATGCCTTTGAGAAATCTGAGAAATTATTTTCAGTATTTAAATGACTTCAGGGAAATCATAGATCATAAGTGATGTATAAATTTTAGAGGCAGCAGAATTCAGAGGCTAAGCCTATGGGCCCAGGAGGCAGAAAACCAGGTTTGAATCCCTGACTGGCTATTTAATTGCTGGATGGATGTTGGGCAGGTGTTTTTATCCTTAGGTACCCCAGTTTCTGTACCTAAACAATGACATTAACTTACTTCACAGGATAGTTGATGAATAAACAAGTTAACACATGAAAAACAAGTAGAAGAGTATTTGACATATAATAAGCAGCAGGAAAAATAGGTTAAAAAAGACATTTTAAAGCTCAATACAAATGAAGTAATGAAAGCCTGTATTACTACAGAAATCAGAATGCTTTATAATAGCATTTCAAAAAATGTTCTAGGAACAGCCCGATGTTGACAATTTATTTTTATTATGACATTTTAAAATATGTACAAAAATTAAGCTAGGTTCAAACTTCCAATGATTGTGGTTCTCATATGACAATAAAACTTAAACAAATGGGGCCTTGGGTTGTGGTTCACTGGTAGAGCACTTGCTTAGCACAATGTGTAAGGCACTGGGCTCTATCCTCAGCATCACATTAGAAAATAAACAATTAAAATAAATGTATTGTGTCCATCTACAATTAAAAATATATTTAAAAAACTTATATAAATGTATGAAACTGTGGAACCAAAAAAATATAAATTAGAGACATTAATTTAACATGATAGATGATGTTTCGTTAAAAGGAAATTGTCACTTATGATGTGAATACTCATGGCATAGGATTCTTTGAGTTTGATATACTTGCAATAAATTTCATGATGACTCACTTTTACCAACTGTTTTAGAAATCTGGACTATAAGGAAGTCTTTATACAACTGCCATGATGTCATTTCATCTTCATGTGGCACAGATTCATCATTTAGGTATTCGGTCAATCTCGTTATCATGTAGTCTTTGTTTACAACATAATCATAAATACAGGCACGAACAGAGATATCAAACTTGAGTGGCAATAATCAGATAAAAGATCAAATGATCCACCATCTCTTTTCTAATTGTATTATTTTAACATCAAGGAAACACATGACTTTTAAGAAAATCTACAGGTAATTCTCAGTTCTCTGAAAAAAAGGAAAAAAAGCCAAACCAATTGGAGAAAAAAAGATTTGTAGAGTTTTCTCTTCAGAAACTATGACTGTCCATTAAACTTACTTTTATTAAAATTTTAATGAAAGCATATCTGATAAATTCATGAAAATATGATAGGACAGGTAAAGAAGATGCAGAAAAAAAGAAATATATTCTAAATGGATTTCCAGGAAAAAATGTTGTTGAATATTGATACCTTGTAGCTAATGTGATTTTCTAACTTATCTGAGAAATTTATTCACCCTGATATAATATTATAGTAGTTTAAAAATGGATGATAGGTAAATGAGGATAATACAAACACTATACTTGTTTTTTGTTTGTTTGGTACCAGGTATTGAACCTTAGGGTGCTCTACCATTAAGCTACATCCCTAGTCCTTTCTTAATTTTTTTAATTTTTGAGTCAGGGTCTCATTAAGTTACTTAGGGCCTTGCTAAATTGCTGAGGCTGGACCCAAATTTGTGATTCCCCCTGCATCAGCCTCTGAAGTAGCTAGGATTACAGGCTTGCTCCATGGCACCTGGCACAAACACCATAATTCTTAATAATTAAGAAGAAAATTTATTGAGGTTCTGATGTATGGTATTAAATTTTGACCCTTACTATTGCATTTCAATAGTAAACCAAGTATAAAATCAAATTTGCTAAGTAAAATAAATGTTTAGTACTCTTTCTCAAACATTTAGCAAAGTATTAAAGTCTTGATTTTTCATTAGGATCATCAGACTTTGTTCACAAGTGAGAAAGTTGAAAACATAAAAATATGATCAGAAAATTAGTCTTTTAACTGATTTTTAAAGTTTATTGCTACATGATTTACTTCCATTAACAGAAATATTCCTAATAATTTCCAATAAAAAATTCAATGTACAAAAAAACAAAGCAGTAGCAACTTTAATGTCAATGTCATTATCAACAGCATTATTGCATCAGTTAACATTGATTTAGCTGGTAGCAAATGACAGGTACTACGCTAACTGCTGTATCTGGATTTTTCTCATTTAATCCTCAAAGTAACCTGTAATTGAGTACTATTATTATTCCTAATTTGCAGGTAAGTAAGTAGAGTAACTTACTGCAGTCACAAGATCAGTGATGGATAGATCTGGAATTTGAACATAGAACATCTGATTACTGAACTTGTTTTTGTGACTTTAAGCTGAGAAAAGAACTCACTGGTTGAACCAATATGGACAAGTAAAGCAAGTTTTTTCTGTTCCATTAATAATTTCCTTCTCAGGACAGACTTCTGGCATGGTTAGTACCTTAAATAATGAAGAAGGATTGCACACATAAGTATTTAGATCAAACTACTGAAAACATCATTGTTGATGAAGTCTATGAAATTACATTAATTTTTCCTGTGTACTGAATTTACAATAATTAGGAATACTAATTCTTTTTTTTATACCTTTATCTTATTTTTTTATAAGGTGCTGAGGATCGAACCCAGTGCCTCACAATGCCAGGCAAGCACTGTACCACTGAGCCACAATCTTCACCCTGGAAATACTAATTCTTAAAGAACTACCCCATAAATTTGGCAAATCAAAGTAACATAGAGAATTATTTTCCAACAAATCTATTCTAATATTTTGTTAAAATTTTACATTAAAAATTTACTTTAGACCATGAACTGTCAGCTGTGTGATGAATTCTTCCTTTGCCTCAAGTTGCTCCCTGATTAAAACATTAACCAGCAGCACCGCAATGTTGGGTGCCAAAAGCAAACATGGAATGCATATATTTCACATAGTGCAACAGAAAAGAATTCTCAACAAGACCAACCAAACAACTAAATAAGGTGGCATTGAAAGCACTGAATATAATATATCAACAAAGTAATTTTGAATTGTCTTGAGTTAAGGGGTGGAAATAAACAGTTGAAACATCATGTCATTTTCTGCAGGTGAATATGTATTTTTAAACAAATGGAATGAAAAGAAAAAAAAATGAACCCAAATACTGTATGTTCTTACTTAGGTTTTAAATTTTAATTTAATTTAATTTTTTAACCTCTGGGAGATGTGTTAACTCTTGAAGTTCATGAGAGATGAGGTCAAGACATGACATATAAAAACATTATATATTTTTTGTTTTTAAAAGTAAATTGTGATTCTTGTAAAAATGTTACAACAGAAACATGTTTTCACTGACATATAATAATTGTATCTATTTATGGAATGTAGTGTGATAATTTGATACATGTGCACTATATGTAATGACCAAATCAGAATAATAAGGATTCACATCTCCTCATACATTTATCATTTCTTTGTGTTGGAAACCTTCAAGCTCCTCTCTTCTATATCTCTATAAAATATAAAATAAACTACAGTGGACTATAGTCACTGTTCTGTGCTGTGTAGAACACTAGAATTTATTTCTCCTGTATAAATTATTCCCTCCTACCTACTTCTGACATCTAGAAGCCATTATTTTACTCTCTACTTTTATGAAATAAGTGTTCTTTTAGTGCTCAGATATGAGTGAAAACATGCAGCATTTGGCTGTGTCCAGCTTATTTCACTTAGTGATTTCCACATCTATCTACATTGACACCAATAACATTATTTCATTCTTATTTATGGTAGAATAATATTCCATTGTTTACATATATCACATTTTCTTTAACCATTCATCCATTGATGCACACCTCAGATAATTCTGTTTTGACTATTGTGAATAGTGTTATAATAAATGTCAGAGTGCAGGTGTATCTTTGATGTACTGATTTAATTTCTTTTGGATGTGGCTGGGATAGCTAGATCATACAGTACTTCTATTTCAAAATACTTGAAGAATCTCCATACTGTTTTTCACTATGACTATATTAATTTACATTCTCATTGGCAGTGTATAAGTTCCCTTTTCTCTACATCCTTAATCAATATTTTATAGCCATTTTAACTGGGATAATCCCATAGTGATTTTTATTTCCATTTCTCTGATGATTAGTGATGTAGAGCATTTTCCCCCCATACACTTGTTGATGGTTTGCATACCTTTTTTTGAGAAAGGTTTGTTCAGACTATTTGCCCATTTTAAAGTCAGATTATTTGTTTCTTGCTGTTGAATTTTTTGAGTTCCTTATATAGTCTGTATACTAATCCCTTATTATATAAATAGTTTCCAAATATTTTTTGTCATTCTTCAGGTTGTTTTTTCACTTTGGTGATTTTTCTTTTTTTCTGTGCAGAACCCTTCTTAGTTTTACAAAATCCCATTAACTCTATTTTTGCTTTTGTTTCCTCTGCTTTGGGGATATTTCCCTCCCAAAAAATCATTGCCTTCACTAATTTTTTGAAATGTTTCCCCTTTGTTTTCTTTAGTAGTTTCATAGTTTAAGGTATTACATTTATGTCTTTGGCCTACTTTGGTTGATTTTTGTACATGATGAAGGACAGTGATATAGTTTCATTCTTCTGCATATAGATAATTCCGTTTCCCTAGTACTGTGTAGTGAAGAGACAGTCCTTTCTCAATGTATGTTTTTGGTAACTTTGTCAAGGATCAGTTAGCTGTAGGTGTGAATTTATTTCTGTCTTGTCTGTTTTACTCCAGACGTCTATGTGTTATGCCACTATTATGTTATGCCAGTATTATGCCATTTGGTTACTGAGCTCTTTGTAGTGTGTTTTGGGATTAGGTACTGATGTCTCCAGCTTTGCTTTTTGTTCAGGATTGCTTTGGTTATTTGGAGCCTTCTGTGGATTCAAACTTTAGGATTGCTCCTTTTATTTCTGTGAATAATGCCATTGATATTTTAATGATGATTAGATCAAATTAATCAACGTTAATTCTCCCTTTTTAATATTTTGTTTAAGTTGTAGGTGGACACGTTACTTTTATTTTATTTTTATGTGGTGCTGAAGATCAAACCCAGGGCCTCATGCATGCTAGGCGAGTGCTCTACCACTGAGCCATAACCCCAGCCCAATGTTAATTCTTCTAATCTATGAACATTGTATGTCTTTCTATTTTTTGGCCTTCTATTCAATTTCTTTCATCAATGTTGTATAATTTTCGTTATAGAGATCTTTACTTCCTTGGTTAAATTTATTCCTGGATATTTTTTGGTACTATTATAAATGGTATTGCTTTTTTTTGTAAGTATATCATTGGTGGATAAACATGCTATTGATTTTTGTATGTTGATTTTGTATCTGGTAACTTAACAGAATTTGTTTCTGAATGATTACAAGGATATTTTTGCAAACAAGTGTCATTTGACTTCTTTCCTACTTTCCTAATTGGAGGCCCTTTTTTTTCTTTCTCTTGTTTTATTGCTCTTGCAAAGACCTCCAATGCTATGTTGAATAAGTGTGGAAGTGGACATCTTTGTCTTATTCCTTATCTTAGAGGAAATACTTTCAGCTTTTATCCATTCAGTATGATGTTGGCTATGAGTTTGTCATACATAGCCTTTTTTGTGTTGAGTTATATTCTTTCTATACTTAATTTATTGAGAGTTTTTATCATGAAGGAGTGTTGAATTTTATCAAATGCTTTCTCTGAATCTATTGATGTTGTATGATTTTATTTTTCATTTTGTTGATGTGATATGTTATGTTTTTTGATTTGCATATGTTGGACCATCCTAGCACATCTGGGTTAAATCCCTAAATAATTATGTATAATATCCATGATATATTTTTGGATTTGCTAATATCATTTTTATCCGGGATACTGGTATTTAATATTTCTTTTTTTGACATGCCCTTTCTGATTTTGGTATAAGGGTAATTCTGACCCTTTCTGATTTTGGTATCAGGGTAATTCTGGTCTCATAGTGATTACCCTTTCAAGTTTTTGAAATAGTTTGAGAATAATTTGTTATTTAAAAGTTTGGCAAAATTCAGCAGTGAGCCATCATATCCTGGACTTTTCCTTTTTTGGGATACTTTTTATTACTAATTCAATCTTTATTTGTTGTTGGTTTGTTCAGGTTTTCCATGTCTTCATGGTACAATTTTGGTAGTGTGTATGTCCAGAAATTTATCCAATTCTTTCAGGTTTTCCCATTTGTTGGCATATAGTTGTTCATCATATTGATTAATGATCTTTTGTATTTCTGTGATATTGGTTTCAATGTCTTCCTTTACATCTCTGATTTTATTTATTTGGGTCTTCTTCCCATCTCCTTCTTTCTTGGTCAGTCTCACTAAAGTTTTGTCTATTTTGTTTATCTTTTAAAAACTTTTTTTGTTAGGTTGAATTTTTTGTGTTTTGGGAGGGTCTATGTGTTTATTTCTGCTCTGATCTTTGTATTTTCTTTTCTCCTACTAATTTTGAGTTTGGTTTGTTCTTATTTTTCTAATACCTTGGGTTGCATTGTTAGATTGTCTATTTGAAAACTGTCTTTTCCTTTGGTTTTGTTGTTTTCATGTAGGAGAAACATGATTTAAAAGACAAAAATGTCCTGTAATTCTATTTTGGTTTGTGAAATTTCAAATATTTTCCCTTTGCACACAATAATATAAACAGAGTATATTCTATATCCATACTATTGCCTATATATTATTTATTATGTTGAATATGAACATACATATTCAATAAGTGTACACTCTTTTTAAACAAAAGTGAGTTCATATATATATCCTGCTTTCCACATTTTTTCCATCTTAACAATATATCTTGTACATCTTTCAATAGCATTACATAAAATAAAATGTTTCCCCCAGTGGTTGCACACTATTCTGTTGTACCATAATTTGTTTAACTAATCCTTTATTGATAATATTGGAGTTGTTTTCAGTTTTATGTCATTACTGAGAGCTGCAATATACATGTATATATGTATATACATATATACATGTGTATTCAATTGGATAACACTTTATGACTTCATGAGTAAAAATAGAACAAGTTATTGCTCCATGAACAAGCAAATAATAACTTAGGTACTTGAAATAAAATAAATGCAATTCTTTTTTTTTTTTTTTTTGGTGGTGCTGGGGATTGAACACAGGGCCTTGTGCTTCTGAGGCAGACACGCTACCAACGGAGCTATATCCTCAGGACCAATGCATTTCTTTTTATGTAAAGCACTATGTTGATTAGGTGACTCTTCATAGAAGAGTTTTTTTAAAAATTTTTTCTGTATGTAGATTGACACAATGACTTTATTTTTATGTGGTGCTGAGGATTGAACCCAGGGCCTTACACGTGCTAGGCAAGCACTCTACCACTGAGCCACAGTCTCCTAGAAGAGTCTTCATGGAATGCTTTGATCTGATGATGTATGTATATCCACAAATATTTTTATTATCACTGTGACAGGAGAAGAATGAGCTAGAAAATCAGGCAACAACACATCTTTCTTTTGGAAGATTACCTTTGCTACTATATTTCTGCTTTAGTCAGGTTTTGCATTGCTTGACCAAAAGACCTGACAAGAATAACTTTAAAGAAGAAAAAGCTTATGGTTTCAAAGCTCATGTGGTTTCAAAGGTTCAGTTTGTGATCAACTAACTCTATAGCTCTGGGCCCAAGGTGAGGCAGAACATAATGGTGGAGGGAAGTGATGGAGAAGAGAAGCTCAGGATATGACAATCAGGAAGCACAGAGGAAGCACAGAGCTTCACTCACTAAGGACAAAATATAAACCCCAGAGGCACACCCCCAGTGACTTACTTTTATTCCTCCAGTCTACCTACCTATAGTTACTAACCAGTTAATCCATTTCAGTGGATTAATCCACTGATTAGGTTATACTTCTCATAGTTTAATGATTTCAGCTCTGAAAATTCTTGCATTATTTCACACATAAACTTTTGGGGGGACATCTGATATCTAGACCTTAACACTGACCTACGGAAATAAGATGGTTATGCCTAACTTCATGAACTCAGGGGATGCGTTTATTGTGTCTGTAGCAGAGGAGATCTGAATACTGTCAAATGAAAGAAATGACTACCACGGTGACTGATTCACTGAATGTGGAAAATGAGAGAGGAGCCAAGATAACAAAGAGTTTTAAAGCTTAATTGAGCATCGGAATGTCATTATTTAGACCCTAGGTTTCATCTGGGAATGATCAGTCAACTACGATAGGACACAGATTGTGGGAAGGAATGGGATCTGAAATTATACCTGTTCCTGGGCTGGAAGAATTGTCCCAGCGACTGCTGTGGACAGGGAATTTTAGTCTAAAGAGAAAAAAGGTAGCGTTGAAGGGAATGCTGAAACTTTAGCCTTTAAATTAGGCAGGAACAAAATGATGAATATGAGGTCCTGTTATCTCAACAGGTTTTTGGAGATCTGGACTTGTGAATCCAGAGTTGGTGGCATTTGGAATTCTAGTGTTAAAATTGAATTTGGAGGTGGGTGGTGACACACGCCTGTAATCCCAGTGACTGTGACTGGAGAATCAGTGGGTTCAAAGCCAGTTCCAGCAAAAGTGAGGCACTATGCAACTCAGTGAGACCCTGTCTCTAAATAAAATACAGAATAGGGCTGGGGATGTGGCTTAGTGGTCAAGTGCCCTGAGTTTGACCCCCAAAACTACAAAAAAGAAGAAGAAGAAGAAGAAGAAGAAGAAGAAGAAGAAGAAGAAGAAGAAGAAGAAGAAGAAGAAGAAAAGAAAAGAATTTGGAAAATGATGTGGATCAAGTTGCAAGGATAGGCTTCAGGACCATAAGTGTAGTATTTCTGCTGAGTATGACATGACTGGTCCAATGGTTCTCAAAGTTTATCGTATGTGGTACATTTTCTAATGCTAGAAAAGATAAGAATATTATATTTTAAAAGGGAAGATATTTTGGTAGCATATAAGGAGACTTCTACAGCAGAGGAGCAGAAAAAAGTTAGTATTAGGAGTAGAGCTCCAGAAGAATCTCTTGGCTTAAGTTTGCTATACTAGTTAGGATTTTGTCTGGGAAGGTGTGGGACCCTGAGACTTGAGATGGAGCATCTGAATTGACACATTTGGAATTCTTTTAACCCCAGGTTCTCCTAAACCCCGTGGTCCTAAAAGTGGTTCACTTTCTATTCTTAGAAATAATTCTTTTCCCCCTATTTCTGCACCCTTGCCCTACTTCTCAAATAGTAGATCATTTAGAAGCCTGTGCCCATGAAATATATCAAGCTCTCCTTTCTTCCTACTGCTAATCTTCACCTCTCTTTTGACCCCTGAAGTGATAACATGGGTCAAGTTATAATATATTTCTGCGGGTCTGCTAAGGGAGCAATGGAGCTATATCCCAGAGGAAGGACAGGGATTAGTTACATGACTATCAGTAGACAGCAGAATGAATGTAAATGCTAGAAAAGCATGGAAAGAAAGTATAAAGTTTTATTACATGAGAGCACACTCCTGTGATACTGGATTTTATCCCAGGAGAAGAGAGGTGATGCTAACACATTACTATCTTAGAAAAAATGATGATAGGTATTAATGTCAGAACTGCATGGAAGAACATAGAAGTTGAGATCAAAATTCATGGCAAATAAAACACACACTTGAGAAGAGATAGCCTTTTAAACAAAGGTGCTAGAAAAACTAGTTATCCATATGTAGAAGATTTAGACTAAACCCTTATCTCTCACCCTGCACAGAAGTCAACTCAAAATGGATCAAAGAACTAGAAATCAGACCAGAAACTATGCAACAACTTCTAGAAGAAAACATTGGATCAACTCTCCAACATATAGTTGTGGACAACAACTTTCTTAACCCATGAAACTCAGGAAATAATGCTAAGAGTGAATAAATGGAATGGAATCAAATTAAAAAGCTTCAGCATGGCAAAGGAAATAAATTAAGAATGTGAAAAGAGAACCTACAGAATAGGAGAATATCTTTAGCTAGCTGCTCTTCTGATGGAGGATTAATGTCCAGAATATGCAAAGAACTCAGAAAACTTAACACCAAAAAAACCAAGGAACCAAATCAATAAATGGGCAAAACAGCCTAAAATGAACTAGACAGACACTTCTCTAAAGAAGATATACAAATGGCCAACAAACATATGAAAAAAATGTTCAACATTGTTAGCAATTAGGGAAAAGCAAATGAAAACTACACTCCAGGTAGAATGGCAGTCATCAAGAATACAAACAATAATAAGTGCTGGAGAGGATGTGGGTGGGGGGAAAGGAACACTTTTATACTGTTGATGAGATTGTAAATTAGTACAACCACCAACCACTATGGAAATCAGTATGGTGGTTCCTTGAAAAAGTAGGCATGAAACCATCATATGACCCACCTATACCACTCCTTGGTATTCATCCTTAAGAATTAAAGTCATTATACTATAGTGATACAGTGCACCCATTATTTATAGCAGCACAATTCACAATAGTCAAACTATGGAACCAGCCTAGGTGTTTGTCAATGGATGAATGGATAAAGAAAATGTGGCATATATACACAATGGAGTTTAATTCAGTCATAAAGAAGAATGAAAGTATATCATTTGCAGAAAAATGGATGAAACTTGAGAACATTATGTTAATACAAATGATTTTTTTTTTTCTCCCAGTGCTGGGGCATCAATCTAGGGAATGCTAGGTAAGCATTCTACTCCTGAACTATATCCCCAGCCCCAGAGAACATTATATTAAGCAAAATAAGCCAAACTCAGAAAGTGAAGGGTTGTATGTTTTCTCTCATGTGGAAGCTAGAGAAGAAAAAGGAAAAGAAAGTGTATGTGTTGACGCAGGGAGACTCATGAAAATCAAAGGGAGAGCAGTAGAAAGACAACAGGGACCAGAGGGAGGGAAGAGGGGAGGGAAAGGGGAAATCCTGGGGAATGATGTTGGCCAAATTATATTGTTTGTTATATTGTGTGCATGTACCAATATGTAACAAAGAATCCCACTGTTATGTATACCTATAATGCACCAATAAAAACAAAGAATCCCACTGTTATGTATACCTATAATGTACCAATATGTAACAAAGAATCCCACTGTTATGTATACCTATAATGCACCAATAAAAAAAAGGGGCCTTGAATTTTAAGACAAATAGTGCAATATGCCATGTAGAATATTTGTCTTAAAATTCAAGGCCACAAAAACAATGTTTGGGGGGAAAAAAAGGAAGAAATATCATGCCAGCTAATCATGTAAAGTTCACTACCTGTCAGATTGTTGATATATATCTTCTGTAAATATTTTTTTGAGAAGGAAATAAAATCAGCTGGAACTGAACCCTAAAAAAAATGGGGAAAAAAACTCAGGGCAAATATACCTAAGAAGTGAGAATATGAGAAACAATGACACTAGATCAGAGGAAAGCATACCAGCTGACTTCATTCTGCAGAAGAGTCTTGGTGTTTACAAAAGTGATAAGGAACATGCTAGTAAGAGGTGCATCCATTCCATTGAGAAGCTCACTGGTGGCCCTCTTCTTTAAGCCAGAAGATGATGAAGATAAGAGATGCTATTATAGAACTAGCTTCACTGATAGGACGTGGCTTGAAAAAATATCAACCTGATAGAGGTCAGGTGGTATTACTTAATTGACAGCTGCTGGATGGTATTAGTTACTAGAAGGAGCAATAAGTTTTTGGAATGGCAACAATGAAATCCAAACCTATGAAGAACTATGGAGATAATTCAAAGAACAGAGCATCTTTATGAGAAAGATAGGTTGACATTTAATAAGGTTTTTTTCCCCAGTGTATATAATAAAGGATGAATGATAAGCAGGCAGAGGACAGCTGCCCCCGAAAAATGTCAGTTGCTGAACCTGACCCAATTTTCATACATGTAACCCCTCAGGTGAGAGTGTGTCTAGGTCCTTCACAGGAATAGACTTTATACATTATGGAAAGTATATTCAATAAAGATTCTTCCAATTTATCCCTGAAGAAACCTATGGTTATTTTTTTTTGGTAACTCTACACTGGGAAGAGGATGACACTCAGAACATTTGGAGAGTTGTTGAATTGTTAAGTATAGGCCTGTGTCAATATTGACACCCATGGAGCTCAAGAATTTTCCAGGGTACCCTGTTAGAGTAGGGTACATAG
>JAJEJO010003126.1:35725-145695 GCA_020662805.1 Glaucomys volans
CTTTCAAATACATTATATCATTTGAATTTTACAGTAATTCTGATTAATTATTCTGCAGTAATTCTGAATAACTCTTTGTGGTGGTTATACATATCTAATTTTCTTAATGCAAATCATTTTAAATACTGTGAATCACATAATAAGGCACACATATTGCCATTTTGTTCCAGATTGGTGATATGAAATTTGACCACTTGACTAAAGTGGTATTTGGTAGATTTTTCTATACTGAATACTTTTCTTTGTAATCCATAGCCACCTATGTGGGAAGTACTTTAAAAATAGGTGAATATCTTCTATCTTTAACTTTCACCCACACTGGTTGTCACATCCATTGATGACTCAATGCTTGAATCAGTTATTACATTGATGGTTACACAAAGGAAGCTGTCTAATATTAATGTTCCTTCTACATGTATTAGCTGAACTCTTCTATCAAGATTCTGTCCCTCACACCCTATTTTAGCTTCATTTTGGACACATGGATCCTTTTTGTTTTAAAATATAATTTATTATTATCATTACTCTTTGTGATACTCAGATTAGCCCAAACTTGGCATTAGGACAGCTCTCCAGTCTTTTTATCTTGTCTCAATCAGTCTTTGTGCTCCCCTCTATTTTATGACACAGCAACATACTCCAGGCTCATCTTGTACTCCCTCTGCCCCAGATTTGGAATCATTAATTTCTTTAAAAGAGACTGAGTGTGGAATGGTATTTAGAAACAAAACTCTAAAACTAAATGTTTTCACTGCTCCTAGGTTATTGTTGCTTCTAGGCCTTTTGTAGAGATCAGAGGTAGAAATAGATTAAACATTTTTTAAAAAGACTTCATATTGATAGCTCTATTTTAATTCAAATTCTCCATTCCATATCTGTACCTTCTTATTCCCTCAATGAGAACTTTGTTTTCCCAAACATTAACATTTTTACTAATTTGCTTTCACATGCAATTTGAAGTTCCTAGTATTTTCTTTTGTCTCTGACTTATGCTTTCAACATGCAATGTGAGAAAATTTATTCATTATCCTTGTTGTTTCGTAGGATTTGAAGGATGTTTAGATGTTTAAACAGGTTTCAATTTCAGAAGACGTCATTATTTTGTGGGAATACAAAAGCCTAGACACTGGCTTTTAGCTAGACATTTTTAACTAGACACTTCTTTAATTCATTTTCATTATTGGCTACAGTAACACTTGATTGGTCATATCTAATTTCAAAGGTGGAGAGAAGTGTAAATCTACCATATGCTTAGAAGAATAACTGGAATAACACTGATGATAAGCACATCAATCTTAATGACCAAAGATGCTTCTAAAACATGCAACTAATTGATCTGTGTTAATGCTTTAACAACTCAGAACAGATTCCCCCAGAAAACAAAAACTGAGGTAAAAGTTCACTTGTAACATTTTATTAGGGAATGCAATCTCAGGGAAGCTGGTATGAATGGAAGGGAGAATGAGACAAAGGAGAGACAAATGAAGATCTATTCTGAGTTACCTGGGTATCACCTGGTGTCAAATGCAACTGATTACTCCATTTAAAAGGGCCTTCTTCCAAGTGGCCATATTGAACTACTGCATTCGTGGCCAGGAGGAGAATTCCATCATGGAAAGGAGAATTTATCCATGAGCTCTCATCTCTCCTTGCTCAAAGGATTTGAAAGTGAACTATGGTTGTGCCTATGAACATTCTGAGCATGTGAGCCAGGGTCATATGCATCAGTAGCAGCAGGGATGCCATGGAATGGAAGATGGAAGGTCATTCACTGGCATGAGGTCAGTGCTGTTGGGTCAGCATCTCGGAGTCCACACAGAATTGGTGACCAAACTGAAGGTAAAGGTGGACCAATGGGATGAGGACCTCAGAGACAAAGGGACTGAGAGCATCTGATGTGGCCTAAAAGAGGTATCTGACATTACCATGCTTATCTCTGAATCTTCATTACTATCTTAATTACCATCTATATAACAGAAGCAATAATAAATACCTATGGGCAACTTAAAAATATAAAATAGAGCTCATCATAAGACTTTTTTTCGGACTCTTTTTTTCATTAATATCTTTTGAATTATGCAATTAATTTAGGTTCATTCCTACTTCTCACTCTGCAGTCAGTCTAGAGCTTATTATATCCACAATGGCTGTTGGATGTTTTGCCACAGTTCTTTCCCAGTGACATTACTTTAGCTCGGACATTGAGTACATTTTGCCTGAAATAGCCACCTGATGTTTCTCCTGCCTCCTGCTTTTCCCTTCTCTTGCCAGAATTATCTTCCTTAAGCATCTGATCATACTTTTTTTCTCCTTCAAAACATCAATTGCTTCCAACAGCCCACTAAATTAAATTTAGCCTTCTTTTTCAACTACCCAAAATAATTCACAAATTACTTAAACCTGTTTTTTCTATCTGGTTCTGTTTTATTAGTTTCTGTGTACCTAACTGCAGACAAATTAGTTTCCATAGGTTTCTGTGGCTACATACGGTGCTTTCTTAAGTCTGTTTCTTGCTCAAATTCTCCCTTAGTCTTAAATGCCCACTCCTGACATTTTAATCCTAACGTCCCCAAAATGTTCCCCTTCTTTCCAAAGGATATCTTTGAAACTTTTGTTTTTCTCAGGAAGCCTGGGCAGTACTGTCAAGCACATTATTTTCATTACTTCCCATCTCTGGATATTCTTCATCTCTTTGTGGGATATTTTTTAACCTTCCCTTAAAGAGGTGGAGGGTTAGTCAGCTTCTCTATTATCTGAGCCAAAGAAACGTCCCAAGTTACTATCGAGTTTAGAAGCTTGGTTTAAGGCAGGGAAGAAGTGAGATTGGTAGACCCAGATGATGGAAATCAGAGGGATTATGCTGCATAGCTAGCTAGCTGTGTTTTGTATTCCTAAATTGATCATCCTTGATCACACTGATCTATAGAAAGGTCTTTCTAAACTGCCAGTCAGCTGTGATGCATGATGGAAACAGATGCTGACCGATTTTGCAAAGGCAAATTACAGGATTTGCTGATTTGGACCATCTGGCAGAACTGGGAGGGAGACAGAAAGAATGTGATGTCTTTTTCCAACCCCTGATGTTTTAGGAAGGTGAAGGGGCCATTGACTCCTGTATGCCCAAGGCATTTAATTATGAATTAACTCTAAATTCAATATACTTACAAAATACAGTAAATAACATCTCAAGCAGTTAATCTCCACCACAGTCATTTGACATAATTATCCTTTAGAGTAATATAAAATATGGTTTAATTGACATCATTTCAAACACGCATATCATTTTCTCTATTTGGGTGGAGTTATTTTTACTAATAACAGAATTGGGGATAAATGACTTGTACTGCATGTAAGCTAACATTTTGTACTAGTGGGAATATATTTTGGTAGGAAAAAAATGAAGGCTAAAAATAGCAATCTGGAAAAGTCATTTTTATCAGGCAGATCTGACTGAGAGAGGTCCTAAAACTCTTGTCTTAAGAAGTGTTTAATCTTAGGTATGTATTTTTTTTACCATCTTAAGCAAAGGCAAACGATTGCCCTTTGATAGTGATATTGGATATTAAGTAAGATTTCTGATTTCAAAATAAATAGAATTTTATCTGTCAAGAAGAAGCCTGCTCAAAAGGAGGAAACTGGCTAATTTTGGCCCGTTTCCCTGGAATCACAATTTCCTATCTGATGGGAATTCTAGGAGCATGATTGTTTATACTCTAGAAAAGCCAGTGGGAAGAAGAGAGGGAACAGTATTGAGGGAGTGACCTTTTGACCCAGTTGACAGCCAGAGAACCCAGGATTTTAGAATTAGGATATTATAGGATATTGGGGGTGTATCTTCCTAAGGAAATGAAATATGATTGTGAGAGCTGTGAGCACATGCACTTCTCTCTTGACTCTCTTCATCATTTTGCCACAGGGTAAATGCAACATCTTGCTAGCTGGTCTCCTTGCCACCAGTGTCAACCTGGCCCTAGTCCATCCTGGAATCAGCTACTACTGTTAGACAACTGCAATGTCAGAGACTGTTCATTTACTCAGCAACATAGAAACTGGTGAGCACAGACAAATCAAATATTTTAAAAATGAATGAATGAGCAAATTTTCCAAAGGCAAATTCATATAATGTCACCCTCTGCTATAAGCCTCAGTCTTCTTACTCTTGGTTACAGGAAAATGTCTAGCCCCCTCACTGGACCTTTCCTATCAGTTGGTGGGTCCCCCATCCCGACCCCATGCTCTGCCACTGTATTTTGCACTATATGCTGACTCGTTGACATGGTGCTCTCATAAAGGTAAAAACTATGTCTTATTTATCTCTGTACTTTTAACCCTATCACATTTGTTTTTTGTTTTTGACACATGGTAGATGTTACACTTTGAATCTGCAATATCCTGCAAAGATGCATGACAAATGAGTTAAAGGACCAATGAGTTAAAGACGCATGAGTTAAAGGACCAATCCTCAACTTAGTACTACCAGGAGGTAGGGGACCCTTTAAGAGGTGGGGCCTAGTAGAAAGAATTTAAGTTTCTAGGGGCAGGTCCTTGAAGTAGTATTGGGATCCCAACCCCTTTTTCTTTCTCTCTGCATTCTGGTCACTATGAGATGAGCACCTTTCCTTCACCCCATATTCCCCACCATTATGTACTGCCTTGCCACAGACCCAAAGAGAGCCGAGCCAAGTGACCATGGATTGAAACTTCTGAAAGCTTCAAACAAAATAAACTTTTCCTATTTTTAAGTTGTGTTATCTCAGATATTTGTTACAGCAATAAAAAGCTGACTAATATAGTAGGTATTCATTAAATGTTTTCATTTTGAAATTCCATTCAGTATACCAGATCATGTTCATTCTATTCACATCTTGCAGTTCAATTCAAGGAATATTTACTGAATATCTATTATGTGTTAAACTCCTCAAGATCCTGATTTTGTAGACTTACTATTTCCTTTCACTGAAATAGTGATTTCTATTTCTAAATCAATAGGTTGATTTCTGTTTGTTTTCTTTTTCTTTTTTTAAACAGTTTGTTTTATAAAGAAATACTTAATTTTTAAAAAAAATCTCATTACAAGAACTTTTTAGCCTTTCTGCCCTGCCCTCCCCTTTTTTTTTCTGGACCAGCAGAGTTCAGAAGTGCTGATTCTTTTTGAGCTTGCGTCTTTAGCTTGATTTTCTTAGCACCAACATTTGGCCAATTATACAATGGCACATTGTGATGGTTTGGATATGTGTTGTCCCCCCAAAGCTCCTGTGTTAATGCAGGAATGTTCAGAGGTGAAATAATTGGATAGTGAGAGCTGTAATCAGTCCATCCTAGTTTGAATGTACTAACAGGGTGGTAACTATAGGTAGATGGTTGTTGACTGGAGGAGGTGGGTCACTGGGGATGTGCCTTGGAAGGGCTCATCTTTCCTGTGGCCCCTTTCCACTGTCTCAGCTTCCTGATTTCCATGAATGGAGCAGATTTCCTCTGTCATGCTTTTCCACCATGATCTTCTGTATCCATGCCACCATGATCTTGGGCCCAGAGCAATGGACTCACCTCACCATGGGCTGAACCTCTGAAACTATGACCAAAAATAAACTTTCCCTTTTCTAAGTTGTTCTTGTTATGTGTTTTGGTCACAGAGATGCAAAGTTGATTGAAACAGATATCTATGGCAATAGACTTCTAATTTCCTTAATAACACCTTTTTTCAGGTATTGCATGAAAGATGTGTGCCAAGTTGTATCAAAGCAACTTCAAGATTTAGTGACATATTGAAAATCTGTGCAATTTATTTAGTGTTTTTAAATGTGCCAGGCATTATGCTGAATCCTAGTATTATTTTATTTATTTTTCACCACAATCTTGTGAATGAAAGCATTAAGGATTAAAAAAACTCCATTACCTCCCTAATGTCACACAATTAGCAATTAGCAGCACATGAGGAATTTGAACCCAATTCCTCCTGATTATCACTACTCTGTGTTTCTCATATTTGCATAATCTAAAAACTCTTCATTAAGGTTCCTTTCTCCCTTAGGGATCTCTCCAAAAATTCCAGCTTGATTTGAGAAACTTAAGGTTTTATTATGTTTTTCAATATGAATTATTAATGCAAAATAGAAGTTTTAGATTTATCAAAGAATAAAATAAATTGTTACAAGATTCTATCACCACTAAATACTAGCCTAGGAAATCTTAGATATTCATGAATTTATCTGTAGGTTTTGGTCCTCAGGAAGCAGCAGAACCAAAGGATTTCCTGGGGCTAAGGAAAGGGGAGGCTTTGTGCCCCCAGTCTCTGTTTCACCCCTGTAGTGGACACTGTGGTGCATACTGCAGATTCAGCCTTTGGAACTGAGTTGCAGAAGTATTGGCTGCAGAGGGTTCATACCTGATTCTTTCCTTAGGAAATTCTTGTGGTCACACAAACTTATAGTTCATTCTTGGAGGCAGAATATTTCCTATCACTGATTGATTGGGGAAGGGTCTAGGGTGGGAGGAGGTACAAAGGCCTAGCTCTTTACTTCCATTCAGCTCAGAGGTGAGGGAACATTCCTGCTTCAGAGAAGTCTGTTGGTTGGGCTGAGGCCCGTGTAGCAGCTCATTGCAGTTCAACCCCTCCCTGTCCTGTCCTGCTTTCCTTCCTTCCCTCACAAGAGTTGCTGCTGAGAACACTTCCCAATAAACCACCTGTATGCAAATGCCTTCCTCAGGAACCAACTCATGACACTCTCTCAAGTCTCCTCAAGGAAACAGTCCAAATAAAAAGAGAATGATCACATTCTGCAAGCAGTTTTAGAATGTGATTAAACTCTTGACTGTAACACACTATGACATTAAATATTTGCAATGACCTCCCTATCCTTAGAAACCATTCTATAAACATTTCCAATTCCTCCTTAGAGGGAAGAGTCTACACAGCACAACGGCAATACAGACAATTTAGGCAAAAACAAACAAATAAATAAAAAACCATAGAGCAGTTTGAATGATCTTGGTTGGTTTTCTAAATTGGTCAAGTAAATAGACTAATTGACACTAAAACTCTTTACTTTGTATCATGTAGATGCTCTAAAATTATAACATAATATTTTGGCTAAGGGAGCTTAACTGATGTTAGGAAGATGATAGAATAGTATAAATCAGTAATAGGAAGTTCTTTGTAGGTTTTGGTGGGACTCCTGGAACTTGTGGCCAATCCTTACATCCTCTAGTAATCATGAGCAAGAACAATCTGTATAGAGTTCCAGTAACTGGAGGTGTGCCCAAAGTGCTGAGTCAGAATGCAAGCAATGCACAGAAATATGAAGTGATACATACTTAGAGTTTGTGCTTTGTTTCAGACCTTGGTTTCATACACATAAGAGACAAATGTGAAATCATGATAAGGCTAATATAAATAGCTAAAGCCCCAAATCCATCAGACTCCAACTATCTTGCTTGAATCTTTTTAGGTTGATTAACAAGAACCAAATCCATTTTTTTCCTTTGAGTTGTGGAGGTAACTAAAAATAAAAAGTATTTGAGATCCCATTAAAATTAATATATGTGTGTGTGTGTGTGTGTGTATAGAGAGATTGAGATGTGTGTGTGTGTGTACATATATATACATATATACATATATGTATATATATTACACAAATATGTCTTTCCACATTCTAAACTTAGTTCTAGGATAACATTCCAATTATAAGCCAAAGAAGAACTAAATGTGCTCTCACCCCAACTCATAAATAATTTTCACTGCTACAGTGTTCTTTTGTGTGGCCATCATTCCATACCAGGATAATCAACGGGAGACAAAAGTAATTGTCGTTTTCATTTCAGTGAGCTATGGCAAAACTAAAATGAGACTATCAGTCAAGGTGGCAGTTAGGAGTGAGAGACAATACAAGGTACATTTGCATTGATAATTATTTGCATTATTATTGAATGGAATAGAGGAAAACTCTCCTAGCTGGTTAAGATGTGGCAGCCAAGAAGAAAATTCAGATGTAGATTCAGAAGATAATTTCTTTGCACAATCTTTTCTGACTATGTTTATAGAAGTAAATGTCAAGGTAAGCTTGGCAAGAAACAAAAGAGATGAGTCACATTTCTCTAGTCTCATTCCTGAGATGCTATCTTACCTTTCTGAGTATGTACAAATCTGACACTGGGTTTCTGCTCCTTTATGGGAAACAGTGTGCAAACACTCATTTTTCATATATGCTTTGTTTTCATTTCTATGACTTGGAAAGACCAAGTTCCCAAACGCAGAAATCTATGTAATTGTTCTGCAACTGGAGTCCTTGCTTGCACTTTGGACTTTACAAAGCAATTAGTTTTAAATGTGCACTTGGAAGAGACAGTGTAAGCTCTGAATTAAAAACCCTTTTCTCTGTCTTGCTTTCACATCAAACAAACCAAGTTCATTTAGAGAGTAGAAAGGTATGAATAACACTTGTCAGTAGCTTGGTCTTTCTGTGTTTTAGGTATGTATTTTTTAAATGTTACTGAGACTGCAAGTATGTAAGCAACTGTTGTGTTGTAACTTACCAAGCTGACAGGTGTTAACAGAAAGAAATTGTGCTGGTTCCTTCTAGAATATGTTGAATTTTAAGGTAAAAAATGTTGGTTTAAAATATTAGAAAGACCTCCTTTTACAGTTTACTTGCTGCTTTCTAGTGGGGATTTGTAGCCTCAACACAACTCCAACATCATGAATTACCATCTAAGACACTTTGTATGTGTTAACTACTTCCTCACTGCCTATTCATTCTTTATTTCCTTGTGGTGTGAATTCAGCCCCACTTCCCTAAAGTTTTCTTCATAGTCACAGGTGACCTTTCAAGAAACATACCTAAAGACTTTGACTCTTTTTTTTTTTTTTTTGCCTCCCCATGCCATTTTCCTTATTCATCATCCTTACTTCCTTGAGTCTCTTCTTTTGTTCTTTTAACTACAATGACACTATTTAAAACTGATTCTCAAAAACTAGCATATCTTCTCAATTTCTCTATTTTGGTCATGCCTTAAAACAATGAAGTTATTTTTGATTCATCTTCATTCATTTCCTCCTAAGTCTTGCTTGTTTTTTCTTTGTAATATTCTCCCTTTTCCCTTCTTAATCTTTCTATTATTACCATTTTCCAAATCCTATGTCATCCTTCTTGTTCTTAACTGACTTCTTTGTATCATTTTTTCCTCATTCCAATCATTACAAAGTTACTGCCAGAACACACTCCTCATCCCCCACCCCCCAAAAAATGCCTTTTATTGAACAGGTCACTCCATCATGCTCTGTGTTTGGAAGTGTTTGGATTCAAGTCAGTTGAGAATGCATCTGTTCTGATGTTCCCTTAAAATTAGACAAATATTTCCAGTAAAGATGCAGAGAAAACCCACCAGCATTTGTCTTGGATATAGATGCTAAGGTAAATAGGCCAACTTGGTCTAAAGTTCTGAGCTGGATTTCATGGGCTAGAGGTCAGCACTGTGTATTCAAAGCAACCTGAAGAGTTGGAAGTGGAATGGAGCCAATGCAGGAATGAGCTGAAGAATATTAGAGGCTCTAACCTAGAATGGGCAGGCCAGGGTGAGGAAAGATTAGAGTAGATGTTGTACATATGATCAAAGGAAATGGCCAGAGGGGCTAGAGTGGGCAAATTTTGGTTGATACACTACTAGAGATGATGTGGGTATGAGAAGGGAGTGGCCAAGCTGAGCTTTACAGTATCTGTGATTTCTGCCTTAACAGTAAAGTTGGGTTGTCTGGGCTTAGACTAAACAGAGAACTTTAAGGGTTTCCTAGGTTGATTTGCCAGAAGGTCATCCTTCCATGAATTCTTCTATATGAACCTGTTGTTTTAAGCACCTGAATCTAATTCTTGCTCTCCAATGCATTCTCACGTCTCCGCCATGGTCCCTGTCTATGATGCTATACTCTTTCTTCCATGTTTATCTGAATTCTACCTTTCCTTTGAAATAGGTAACCTGTTATCAATTAGTTCTTGGTTCAAAGTAATGGAAATGACCATTGGTTAACTAAAGCCCCCCTGTTTCCCACATACTGCCCCCACAAAGAAGTCAAGGAGTCAGAATTTACCAGAAGGCTCGCAGAATACACGGGAGGCTAAAAGATCAGGTTTGGGATTACTGAGACCAAGGAAGCTCTGGAAGGCCAAGAAGCAAAAGGCACAAGTCTCATGGTAAGAAGAGCCTAGTACAGAATCTGTTTCTGTCACTGCTCCTGCCATCATGTTGACCTTCAATTTTCCCTTGTCCTTGCATTTGCCTCAGAG
This sequence comes from Glaucomys volans, assembly GCA_020662805.1. Taxonomy (NCBI): domain Eukaryota; kingdom Metazoa; phylum Chordata; class Mammalia; order Rodentia; family Sciuridae; genus Glaucomys; species Glaucomys volans. The sequence goes on from JAJEJO010003126.1 coordinate 46,003, forward strand.
TTCCAAGTCCTGCCATAGACCACCCAGTTGGACATAAGTCCCATGTCCATCCCTTGTTTGGTCATTTGTGGCAGACATCTCTGCTTCCAGAGTACATGGAGAATAATATCTCCAACCAAGAGTATATGTTGGAGTCTTTCCCAAAAGAGAAAGTGCAATATTGTAAGAAAAAGGAGGTGCTAGACAGCTTCAACATTGTAAATTCTCACTGTCCACTTCTTCCATGAATCATTCCTATGTACCCTAGCTCAAAGTGACTGCTGCTGCTGCTTCTTAAGACATTTTCCCCCTTGACCACTATGTTGGTATATACCCACCAACATTTAACACTTTCCTTTTTCCTTAATAAGAAGGAAAAGGCTTTGTGAACAGGAATCTTACCTCTGTACCCTAGCATTCAAAAAAGAAATTTGCACAAGTCTGAACTGAATAATTTCTTTTTAGGATACTATTTACCACTTAATCCCTTTTCAGTGGATGGTGTCCTATGAGAATCAGTGGCATGTTTTATTTATTATAAAGGGAATCAACCAGATTATGGAAACCTCCATTTACTACACACTTATCATTTGCTAGGTACCTTGAAGAAAATTATCTCTTATAATAAGAATGATAAAACTAATTGCTGGGGTTTATTTAGCTTTTTAGTGAGCACTAATATGAAGCCAGGGAATTCTCACACATTATTACATTTAATCCTCAAAACAACTATTTGGGTAGGTCTTATTGTTTTGGCCCTTTTATAGATATGGATATTATTCATTAGAGAGTTTTAGTAACTTTTCCAAAGCTTCACAGCAGATAAATGTAGATCTGGAACTCAAACCTAATTCCACCTGATTTTGAAGTCCTTTTTAATATTTTGCATTGCTTGAATGGCAATGATGGAGTTTGGAAAAATATGTAATTTCAGTTAAGTTTTTCCTCTCCTTCATCAATAAGTACTCCAGTTTCTCAGTATCACTCAGGAACTTGTCCAAAATGCTAACCTCTGGAGGTAGGGCCCAGAAATCTGTCTTTTACAAACTTAAAGTACACTAAGGTTTGAGAAGCACTAACCTATATTTTTTCTCATTGTTTCTCTATATTGTTCCACACCTACGTAAGTCATGTGGAACCTCTGCTGTCTGATTGTTGTGATCTATTATATGTCATTATTTAAGTTTTATTTATATTTTCTTGTATTTTCCAATTTCTATTTTTAATTTATTTATAATGCATATTCTCATAGATTGCTTTATTGGATGAGTTTTCACAAAAATTTAAAAAAATATGAAAATATATGTGGACCATACTGATAGGTCTCAAGTCTGTTTTCTCAGTGCCCTGAATATTTTTTAAAAAATTTCTAGGAGAAACAAGACTTAATTCTTTTCTTTCACTGCATGCTCTTCCCCAGAGGAGCTTAATGTTTTTATTAGAGATTTCACATTTCTCAGAGCTTGAATTTTAGCATTGTTTAGTAAACAGTGTTATTTGCATCAGTGGCTGACTGATATGGTCAGGTTCCCACTCTTTTTTCCTTTCCATTATCATTGCGGTCATCCCATTTCTTTCATTATTCATAGGAACTATCGCTAGACTATTGAGAAATCTTCCAACCTTTAGTTTATATTCCTCTCAATTCATTTTATGTACCACACCAGATCTGTCTTCCTGTTCTAAAATATTTTATGGTTTCACATGATTTTCCAAATAAAGTCCAGATAAGCCTTCTATCCCTATTTAGGAAAATCTGTTCATCTTTTGATGTTCTTCTCAAATGCAACCTTCTTTAGGGACCTACTATTGTCCTCCCAACTGATGAATAATGATTTTCCTATGGACTTCTATAACATCCATATATTTCATGATATTTGTCAGATTCAACTGTGAATTATGCTTTTACATGTGTTTTTAAATTCTGTTCTTTGGCATATTCCTTCTCACAAAAGGGATAATTCTGATTTTGGTATTCTGTACCCACAGTTTTATTGTTATACCCAAACAAATATTGTAAATATTATTTAATTGAATTCATAGTCTATTAGTCACAAAACTCCCTGTGCCAAAGGGATGTCCATTTCCTGGGCCTCCATATTGCCATGGCTGTCAGTGAAGTGAGGACATAGAGTTCTATTATCTGACAACATCCTTTCCTCCTTTTCCACCAAAGAATATAACTTCTCCACTTGATATCGACTTTGATGTCATAACTCTTGTTTTTGTGCTTTTTTCCTGTTTATATTAATAGCCATGAGAAGCCCAGGATACACAGACTGTTCCCACTGCTGATTTCTCATCCTCTTATGGCTTTAAATAACATGTTTTCCTGATATGTCATTAGTAATTTGCCAAATCCCAAAACCCTGCTCCTATGCCTCTAGAATCCACAGATAGGTTTCAGCATAAATTTGTATGTGTCTTCCATTCTTCTGTGAATGTTCAGTTGACTTTTCTCCAGCAAAAGCATGACCCTTCCATGAAGATTTAGCTTCCATGTCACCTTCAAGTCTATTTTCTCTCTTATATTCCTATTACCACTTGAACAACAGATGATAGTTATTCTCAGTCTTTTTTTTCAACTCATTTTCCCTCACTTTTGCCCCAGCTTTGCATCTCATACCACTAAGCTATACCACATATTACCCCTCCGTGTTGAAGTCCATTGCAAACTTCCAGTTCACTTTAAAAAAACATGTATATTTCTTAAGGACTTTATTTATGGATGATTGTTAACTCTCTAATAGTACTTTAATAGGAAACCTTGGTGATTTTAATACTTTTTATTATAATATCTGGGACAACTAATTTTATGTGTCAACTTGATTGGAGCTTTGTGTGCCTAGATAATTTTAAATTTTATTCTGGGTATTTCTGTAGGGGCGCTTTTCATGAGATTGACACTGAAATTGGTGAAGTTGAGTAAAACAGATTGTTCTCCATAATGTGAATGGGTCCTATCTAGTTTTAAGTTGAAGGGCTAAACAGAACAAAAATGTTTACCTTCCTCTGAGTAAGAGAATTCTTTTGTTAGTCCTTGACTCTTCCTGGTTCCTTTGTAGTCTTCTGGCCTTTTTGTATTTGAGCTGAGCCATGAACTCTGTAGATTTTGGACTTGTCAACCTCCATAATCATGTAGACCAGTTCTTTATGATGAATCTCTTTATATATATAAATATATAAATATATTTTGATCTCTTTATATATATATATATCGATCTATCTCTATATATTTCTATATATCTCTCCAATTTCTTCTGTTTCTCTGGAGAAACCTGATTAATATCTATTTCGTCCTCTCAGTTCTTTGACTTCTTTTTTTTTTTTTTTAAGTGTTATCTCTATTCACTTTCCTCGATTCCTCTCCTTTGTTCTCTCTTGGTCCTACTTGACCTATGCTTTCACTCGTTTATTCCTACAAAACTACTCTTCTTAAGTGACCCACAAGGTGCTAGGGTCAGTGCTTTGATTCTCAGTCCTCATTCTAATTATTGAAAATATGTTGAGAGTCCAAGTACCTTTACATTATTATTCTGGTCCCAGCCAGCATCACCTTTCACTTGGATTAGTACCACTGTCCAGTCTCCTTGCAGTCACCTCATCCTCAATGCAATTTATTCACCATACAGAGAATACTAAGCTACCTTTTGGACCTTGTGAGATGTGCCTCACATTTTTGACCTCTCATGCTTCTCTGCTCCTAGTTTTCTCTCTCTTTGCATCCTACCTTCTTTGCTGGTTTTCAAACATCCTAGGACTGTCTCAAGGCTTTTGAAATTGCTCCCATCTCTACCTGGAACATATTTTCTCCAGACAGCCACAAATATGGCAACAGGCCATTGTTTTAATGTTCCCTACCAGTGAGGCCTTTTCCAACCAAAAAATTGTTCATCTTCACCCTTTAATCCTTCCAACTATCTCAACATTCTCTGTACTTTTCCCTTTCTTTTTTTCCTAGAATGGTATTTGTTGGCATCTAAGATACTATTTAATTTATTTTATGTTTATTTTTTTCTGTCTTCTCATTCCACTAGAATGTAAACTACACAAGGATAGAAATTGTGATCTATTTTGTTTGCTATTATATTCCCAGTGATCAGACTTTTGCTTTGCACATTATAGTGTTAAGTAAGTATTGGTTGGCTAGATTAACACCTGCAGGGAAAAAGTGCATAATTTTTATCAGTTTCAGAAATAAGATTCTACTAATCTAGAAAGGCTATTTTCCTTTAGGGCATTAAGACACAGTTGTTTAGAATACAATCAATAGGAAATATTTAACCTCTCTTAATATTCTATTAAGTCAGTTGTAGCTATCCAAAAGTTCCGTGTGGTATTTATGATGGAAAGTTGGTGGGTAGTAGTCAGTTCCTAGGTTAGCAAAGAAAAAAAAAGTCACTGACTTGATATTTTATTGAAAATTCAATTATTATCTAGTCATATATGCTTCTAGCACAATTCATTGTGAGCAATCTTATTTTATTGTTTACATAACAAAAGATGTTGGTATGGTGTTTTAAAAGGATCACTTTAACCTGCCTAGACAGTACTTTCATGAGCTTGTTGAGAAATAGAATTGACCAAAATCTCTTGCCAAATCAGATGTTTGACCCAAGACAAATCAGGACACTGATGTGGAGGTTTTAACATTATTCTGCTTAGTGCTCAGGCCTTAATCCTCTTTCAAAACAATAATTAGTGCTGACCAAATTCTGAGAATTTATTTTTAATGCTAATTTTACAGATGAGGAAGCAAATGGGGAAGAAGTTAAATGGCTTATTTAAAGCTGCATCACAAATTAACAGTGAGCTGAGACTCTGTGGGGAACTCTTGTCTCATGTTTCCAGATTTATTAATGTCATGATCCACTGCCCGGTAATCATTGGAATCTAGGTCTGAGGAGCATAATTGATCTTCTCAGGGCTTCTGTGGTGATTGGAGACTGGCAATTAAAATGCAGGCTCCGAAATGAGATCTGGTTCATGTTGACAAAAATGGAACTCTAATCTGTATTTCTCTTCTTTGGGAAGAAGTATCATTTTGTTTTCTTCCAGCCTTCTAGATAGAGGATCTAAAATATTGGACTCAATGGAGAAATAGAGTTCCACATGTCCTGATGTTATGTTATAGTCCTGAGGCATGTTATGGTTTATAAGTAAATTGCAGTTGGAGTTCCTTTCTCAGAGGTGGTAAAGTGGTTTGATAACACTTTTCTACACAATGGCACATTCAGTTATATAGAGGTGGAGAAGCTTGTAGTGATCCAAATGTATGAGTTTCTTATAGGGAATAAGGAATTCTGAGTGTTGCCTTTGAGCGAGATATCCTTTTTGTTAGAAGGGCTCAAAAGTAGAACTATGCTTGGTAAAATAATTGATAAGATTAATTGATAAGGCAATTAATTGATAAGATTATTTAGTTATTCTTTCATATTATTAGTTTCCTTACCTGAAAACATGATCATAGTAGAACTTTTCTTGCAAAGTTGCTCTAAGAATTAGATGGAAAAAACCAAGTTGAGTGTTTAGTACTGTGATTGGCACATGGCAAGTCCAATATAATATTTGTGTTATCTTTCTTCTTGTCTTTTTCCTCCTCCTCCTTCTTATCATTATTAAATGATGTTGACTATTAAGTGACAATGAGAACATATGTCCTCCAAATGAACAGGAGTAGGGATGACAAGGGTTATTTTTCATCCTTTATTTTTCAAGGACTTGCTATAAAGGCTTTTTCTACCAGATAGAAGAGAAGATCAACTACTTTCATAGTCAAATGATTCCAACACTAATAACCAGTAGCTAAATTAGCATTGTGAATCATTAGAAGCCAATGTTATGAAAATACGAAGTATTATTTTTTTAGATTAAAAATAGCAAGAGTATAAGAATAAACTGCTGCTGGATAGAGAATCGGCATGTTTTTCATAGACTAGAAATTAGAGTGAAGGCAGAATGGTAAAATTAATATTGATTACCAGCTCCTTATTACCACTAAATTGGTTTTTGAGTGAATGAATGTATGAACTGGTGGGTGGATGTTGGATTCTTGCCTAATCATGGGTCACTGAACTGCAGTGTGGCAGATATATAGATTGTCATACCCATCATCTCTTCCAACATCCTTTCAGTGTGTCATTTTGTACTGCGGAGACTGGAAAGCTAAAATCCACATTTCCCAGACTCCTTTCTAGCAGGGGTGTCAGATATGATTCATGTTTGTCCAGTTAGATGAATTCACAAAGTACTTCAGTTTGGACCTTGAATTGAGCAATGAAGAGAAAAAAAGCAAGAAGAATCTGTTTGGCACGTGCAGATTGCTGCAGAAGTAGGCAGTACTGGGGCCAACCTAGAAGTGGCTACTTCTTCATTAGGGCAGGTGAAGTGGCTGTTGTAGAAGCCCATCCCTGGAGTGGGGCCTAGGTCATTGTCCCTGGACACTCTGCCCAAAGTTTATTAGTTTAGCTCTCCTAATTACTCTGTAAACCTGCAGGCCTTCCAATACATGGGAAGTAGCAATCCTTTTCTGTCTAAAAATAGCCAACATGGACTCTGTGCTATGTAACCAAGCCTTGAGTTAAGCACTGATTCCTCCCTTAGAACTTTCAGTTCTAACTTCTCTTCATTCTTTTCCTTTAAAAAAATCTTGCCTTAATCAGATGTCACTTCCCTCCTTAAATATTCCCTGATCTGTTCCCCAGATCATGTCTTCTTCCCTTTCTTTGTTCCACTAGGTTTTGTATTTCTTTTATGGGTTTTGCCATATTCTCCCTTGATTTCTAGTTTGTCTTCTTATTCCATTCAAGTCCAAGTTTTTTGAGGAAGTGTAAAATTAAAATGCACTTACATGAATGGATAAAGAAACTGTGGTATATATACACAATGGAATATTACTCAGCCATAAAGAAGAATAAAATTATGGTATTTGTAGGTAAATGGATGATGTTGGAAACTCTTATGCTAAGTGAGATCAGCCAATCCCAAAAATCCAAAAGCCGAATGGTCTCTCTGATATATGAATGATGATGCATAATGTGGGGGGGAAAGATGGCAAGAATGGAGGAAAGATAGCTAGCATAGAGGGAAGGGAGGGGTGGGGGGTGGGTGGGGGGTAAAATTAATAACAAAATGTGTGACAGATACCATTGCCCTGTGTACATGCATGAATGCACAGATGGTGTGACTCTACTTTGTGTACAACCAGTGAAACAATAGCTGTACTCCATTTGTGTTCAATGAATCAATAAGTAAATTAAAAAAAAATGCACTTACAGGTCTCTTTGAGTTCCCGCAGTGTTTATCACAGTGCCACAGATAGAGGGGTGCTTAATTATTTGAGGAATTAAAGTGAGATTACTTTAGGAAGGTTGCCTTTAGAAAGGCTTAAGGATTTTGTGCCTAAAGTTTAAACTGTAGTATACATGCTGACAAACACTTCATCTCTGTCTTCAATGTAGACCTCCTGAGCTTCAGACCCAGCTTTTCTACCACTCTCAGGATATATCCATCTAAATGTACCACTCATACCCTGAGCCAAATGTTCTTCAAGCTGAATTCATTACCTGTAACTTCAAACCTGCCTTTGCTTCCAGTCCACTATAAACGGATGGAAGATACCATGCTCTTCCCATGTCATTTAAGCTAGATCCCTAAGCAGCAATCTCAAATGTTATATCCTTCTCTCCTTATGTCCAATAAATAATCATGTCACATCCACTCAAGTTCCACCCACCTTACTACTTCATTACCTTTGTTACTTATGTTTTCTGTCTACACCAGTTCTCATGTAGATTCTGCAACCGGTCTCTTCATTCCACCACAGTCTGGTCTTCCTGTAATACCTCTTTCACATCTCTTAGTTATTTTTAAGTTTTACCAATACTTCTCTTGATTGCAACTTTAGGGTCAATGAAACTGCATATGATGTTCAGAGGCTAATTTCTGGTTACATGGATCATTCTGAGTACACCTGGAGTTTTGTTTTGAAGCATTTTTATTTTGGTGTCTGCTTTGTTAACTATTTGTGCTCAGTTTTGTCAGAAGTTGTGTTTTCAGAAAGTCTTGCCATCAATTAAATCAAATGCATCAAATGTAATTTATTATTATTATTTTACCATTAGTTACTTTATTGAGAAGTGGAGCACATTGTTGAAAATTTAGAACTCTGGAGTTAAACTAACTGGGCCGAGATCACCCTGGCTCTGCCACTAGCTATCTGGTGATCTTGGGCAAGCTGTTTAACCTCTCGGTGCTTCAGTCTCCTCACATGTAAAATATGGTTAATAATTATTCTTACCTCTTCTTGTTGTAAGTATTGAATAAGTCAGTACATGTCGGGTGCTTAGAATGGTGCCTCGCTCATAGAAAAATTGCAGTGTTGGCAATTATCAAGACTATTCATTTCAGGTATTTTGAACTGTTTAATTATCTAAAGGATGTGAAAATTTAAGAGAAAAAAGCTAGCATCTCTCAGAATATATATGGATGTCAGTAATTTAAGTAAGTAGGTGATTTCCCTACATTAATGAAATATATATATATATGAACTTCTTTTATTCATCTCATTAAATTCAAAATTAGTGTTCAAAAATTGAATTAAATCCCAGTGTTTTATTTGGCTTTTATGTTGCTGTGACCAAGATCAAACAAGAACAATTTTAGGGGAGTTTATTCAGTACTCCTGGTTTCAGAGATTTCAGTCCATAGACAGTGGCTCCATTGCTCTTGGCCCAAGGGGAGACAAAACATCATGGTGGAAGAGTGTGGTAAAGGAAAGAAGCTCAGGACATGGTCATCACGAAGCAGAAAGCTCTGCTCACCAGGGACAAAATATATACCCACAAGGCAGTTCCAGTGACTTACCTCCTCCAGCCAGACCCTACCTGCCTATAATTACCATCTAGTTAGTACATTCAAGTGGATTAATATACTGATTAGGTTAAGGCTTTTTTAACTTGATCATTTCACCTCTAAACTTTCTTGCATTATCTCACACTTGAGTTTTTGGGGGATACCTCATACATAAAATCTAATACCTGGTAATTGTTAGTAAAAAACAGTTTCCTGTACAAGACCCATAAAGAACCAGTTGTTTTCCCATAGTACTTGGAGATGTTTATTGAAGCTTGGTAATCTTTGCATTTTGTACCTTTCTTGTTTTCTTTCTTCTTTCTCTCTCTTTTTTTTTTTTTTTAAAGGAAAGAGCTAGCAATTATACTCTGTCACATTTCCTGAGTTCTTTAATTGTATAATATAGAGTGGTGACTTTTGGGAAAACAGGCAAGGTATTTTTTTATTAGCTATCAAGAGTAACCTGTGGAATTTTCTCCCTTCCTTCCATCCCTTCCATCCCTTCCTTCCCTTCCTTCCCTTTCTTCCCCTCCTTCCCTTCCTTCCTCCCTTTCTCCCTTTCTCTCTCTCTCTCTTCCTTCCTTCCTTCCTTCCTTCTTTCCTTCCTTCCTTCCTCCCTCCCTCCCTCCCTCCCTCCCCCACCTCTTTCTTTCTTTTGACTTCTTATCTTTCAACCTGACTTGTGAAACTTTAATATCTGTAGTCTTATCTTTTCTCCATTAACAGAAAGATGTCTGTAAGACTTGTTTTTTAATCATTAAGATACAGCATCAGAAGTTGACAGTGTTAAGATATGGAAATAGAGAAACAAGTCTTTTTATTTGTTCCACCTGAAGATGGGGACAGGTGGGTGGTGGGAGGTGGGGAGTGTGCATCTGGTGGAGGGATGGGGGTTGGAGAACAATGTCCCTACCTCCAGAGCATTCTCCGTCTGCTTAGTAGTCACACTGTTCAACCCCAGTAAATGCTCAGTACACCTTCCACGAGTAAATAAAGAAGTGTTTTCTCATAATATTCAGACTTATTTTATCAGACCTTGCTGTGCTTTAGATAAAATCTTCTTAAAGAGTGTCAACTTCCTTTTACTTTCTTCCCCGATCTTGTTCCTGGGATTGCTAAAATTCAAACAAAAAACCCAGCCACTATTCAAGAACTTTCATGTGTTTAATTAAAGAACAAAAACAAACAAACAAAAAAACCCAAGTTTCAGCTCTCCTGTTTTAGTCAGCTTTTTCACTGCTGTGACCAAAAAGACCTGACAAGGACATTTTAGAGGAGGAAAAGGTTATTTGGTGCTCATGTTTTAGAGGTTTTAGTCTGTGGATGGCAGACTCCATTGCTCTGTGCATGAGGTGAGGCAGAACATCATGGCAGAAGAGTGTGGCGAAGGAAAGCAGCTGAGGACATGACACCAGGAAGCAGAGTGACTTCACTTACCAGATATAAAACATATAACCCAAAGGCAGGCCCCTAGTCACCCACCTCCTCCAGCCACACCCTACCTGCCTACAGTTACCATCCAGTTAATCCATTCAAGTGGATTAATGCACTGACAAGGTTAAGGTTCTAATATTCCAATCATTTCACCTCAAAACCCTCTTGAATTATTTCACACATGAGCTTTTGAGGGATACCTCAGATCTAAATGACAAATTCTCTATATGCTATGTATCATCTGCAAAGTTCATCATTGATAAGCATGTTTTTATATGTATGTTTGTAGTAGAGAGAATATTTTCATTTTTGAAATCAGCAGCAAAATTCAACTTTAGGAGAGTGTTCACTGTTTAAGAAGTACCTGGATGGTCACTCTGAGAATGAAATGGCAGATGCTCCCCTACCCTCCCTCTTCTGTCTTCCTTTCTAGGCCAAGTCAAGACAGGATAGGCTGTGATCAAGAGGGAGCTATATTGCCTGATTAGTATACTAAATTGGAAAACTTCTGAGTTTCTACAAGAAGCCCAAGAGAGGGGGAGGGGAGACCCTTGACAGGGTGAAGTTATGAGAAAGTTATTGGATCAGTACTGTCCAATAAAAACACAATGTCGATCATATTTAATTTTAATTTTTAGCTGCTACATCAAAAAACCAAAAAGAAACAGGTAAAACTAATATTAGTAATGCATTTTACATTGACAGTACATCACAGTTTTGACTAGCCTGATTTCTAGTGCTCAGTGGCCATGTGTGCCTAGTGGTTCCTGTAATGAGCAGTGCCAATATATAGAAAGGAGCCCCAGCCTCAAGGCTGGAATCTGGAGTCCTTTAAAGAAATAATAGGTAAAGTTCTGAATGTTGGGAATGGACCTGTGTTCTTTACTTAAAAATTTTCATTCATTTTCTGTGTTGGACCAAAATAAAACCTCCTCCCATTTTCCCTATACCTTCTGTAAAGATACCCTATATCTTCTGTTTTTGATTCTAGTTATTTTCAGTGAAACTTTTTATCTGTATTGGCAGGAACTAGTATTTCTTAACCACTTACTCAAGTCAGGAATATAATATCTCTACTATCTGCAGGCTAGTGAAGCCAAGCCATTCATTCAGCAGCCTTCACACCTGTGGCTATCTCCTATTTCTGCTTTGTTTTGGTTGCACTGGATGCTCCAAGGAAAAGGGACTGTGTTTTTCAAATTGGGTTACATGAAACAGAGAAAATTAAAACAGCCTTCAAAGGTTGAATGTGAGTGAGGATGGGAATCCAGCAGAAAGAACCAATTGGAGAAGACATGGAGATAAGGCAGGGGTGGCAGAGGAAGGGGCTCCCCACTCTACATTGGATGGAAACTTGACTCACTTCTACTTAAATATCAAAATTAAATCTGGAGAACTTTGATCTACTCAAGCAACTGGTAATTTTCATGGGAAGGCACATACACGACAGCTGGGAAAGGTGGGTTAGAATTAATCACCAAGTACTGTTCCACCTTAGGAAAATAATTTGGTGACCAAGGCTAAGGTGACTTAACATTGAAAGTGACTTCTGTGAATTGACATAAAGCTACTTATTGTTGTTTTTTCACACTTAATGTGAATTTTTATGTTTTTTTGCTGCAGAAATGTTAATGTAAGTAACAATGGAGTGCTTCCCTAGATCCCACTATGGGGTGTTAAATAACATAAGGCACATAATATCCTATTAACTTTCTGAAGTCCAAAATATTTAAAATTATTAATTACAACCAGTTGTTTCCAATAAGGGACCCCGCATCTGAATTTGCATAGGAGGTGTAAGGGGTGGAAGTGAACAAAAAAGTCTTCTCTAGAACACTTCAAATCACAGTAGAGGCCAGTGCTTGACCTGCTTGGGCTAAAGTGATCTCTGCAGATCTGATAGATGCATATGCTCTTCCTTTCTTCCCTTCCCCCTTTACTTCTCCCACTCCTCATTGATTGACTTCATCTCTTGAAATCCTATAGGGTTGTGCGCAGTTCCCTATATTCAATTCTTGTATTGCTGGGTCTTTAGAGAAAATTTGAATTAAGGAACACTGTTAATGAGAAGTTTACTTGAGAGTTTTTTGGAGCAGAAGAGGAGGTTTGAGTCAGGTCCATCTCATTTGATGGAGTGTGCTAGTTGTTCTTAAGGGCATGAAGGAGATTGTGGTCAATAAATACATGCTCAAAGGTCCACATCAGTTGCTATTTTATTTATAGCATAAGGACTTTGATCTTATTGGTGATCTTATTGCTTTTGTCATGTCCCATTCAGGTGTTCTCTTTGTATCTAGAAGTTTTTTCATGAGAAAAGAAAAGGGTACTTGAGGAGCAGACAATTTACACTCAGAAAAGTAACTTTCTTGGCCAGAGATAGACATGTTTACTTCTTTTGTGTATTTTAAGGCTTTCAAAATGCTCTGCCACTTTGTATCTTTCTTGATATAGTGTTGGATGCAAACAAAAAAATATATGTCAATAATTGTAAAAGGAGTTTTTTTTCCTCAACTAAAGTCCTGCATGACCAAAGGTCATTGTTCCCTGTAAATCTCTCCAGAATATTTTTTTTCTGTTTACTTTAGTGAGCCAAACTTCTTTCATAAACTATATCTGTCCTCTGTGGGATATTCATTTAAAAATGCTTCTCTTTCTATGTAGCCATGACAGAATAATGTGTTCCTTGCTGGACAGAATGTCGAGTAATTTCTTATCCAATAAAAATGAGAAAATGAAGCTGTTCAAAAGAAACTTCCAAATTGTCTTGCAAATGAAACTCCAGGGAGATACCCCAGCAGCCTGGAAGATCAAAGACCAATGTTCTGGACTCATCCATCTCCTTTCATCTTTGATCTGGGCAGTGGGTGATGTGCCAGTCATTGTATTTTTGCTGTTTCTAAGACAGCAAAAAAATATTACAATTGCTGGAGAAAGAAAGACCTGCAGCCTTAAGAAAACTCAAAAGTTGATCTTAGGTTCACCGATACTGTGATTGGTTCTCAGTAAGGGGCCATATGGAGTAGTCCTTATTTACCTTTATTGAGTCATTGATCATGACTAAGAGTAAGGACCCTTTTCTCAGAAAGATGCATGCACACACAATTTTATAGACTCTAAGGAACTGGGAAGATTCTCTGAAGCTACTGTCTGTACCCTGTATCTAGAAAAGGAAGGACATAGAAAACAGAGAGAGACTTCTTTTTTTTTCATTTTAAAAAGCCGTTTCTAAAAAATTTTGCTTGTTTTGTATATGTATTTTAAAGAAATTTTAAAGGAAGAATCCAAAATCATGTTTAATTATTTGATTCTGGTATTGTTCATGGCTAGAATAATAGCGAGAAATCATGACAACATTGATTTCAAAATCTTTGTGAGAAATGGTAGGCGAAACCAAACTATCTTGAGGTTTTTCTAAAGCCTAAAATTATCAGTTTATCTGGATACATTAAAAACAGAATTCTACAAAAACAAACAAACAAACAAACAAAAAACAGTGGGATTAGGACCTGCTTATTGGTGTTTGAATTAGTATTGGTGTTCTAGATCATGGAATTGTACCTTTAGATATTTGCTAACTCCCTAGAATGAATTCATTTTCTGTTGTAAACACTCCAGAGCTGAAGAAGAGATATTGACAGGAACAGGGGGGAAGCAGTCAGCTAGTCCCTAATGTCACGTGAATGTAAATGGCTCTCCAACTTAGGAGATATTGAAAAATGACCATGAACCCAAAGAACATCATGACTTTTATGCTATGTAAAACCCAACAATATTAGGTACATATTTGCTTGTTTAGGGCTTTCCAGTTCACTTTACAAGTATCAGCATAGTTAATTTTCTATATAACCATGTATGGTAATGCTTGTTATCCTTTTCTGGCAAGGAAATTAAGGTCAGACAGATCAAATAACTGTGCCCTTTCCCCACATTCAAGTTATGATAGATCTAGGGCATAAATCCAAGTTTCTGATTTCCTTCCTTTGTAATCAAGAATAGAATCTTCCCTGTCACAGTCACCTGGCATTATTGGCGAGAATTTGTGAAATTAGACTGCCTTCTCCTAAGGCAGAAAGGAAGTGTCACCTGAGCATGTCCGGCTGTTGGTCAGAGAGGAGCACTGATAGGTGGATGTGGTGGCTCATGGGCGTTGGGAGTTTGGTAGCCAAGAACATAGGAAACAGATTTCTTTGTTTCTCAGTTCTATTGGTGCCCAGTGGAAAGTAGCAGTTTGATGAGGTGAAAGAGGTCTTTAGAAATAATTGGGGGGAGGGAGCTTTTTTATGCTTCATTCCCTGCTAAGGAAGATACTAAGAAGATTTTTCCCTCCCAAATTCCAATTTGAAGAAAGGTCAGAGGTACTAGAACAAATAGTGACAAAGGCACAGTATGTTCTAAACCTAATGACAAAGTAGATGCAAATAAATAACTGGGACTTGAGGGCACCTGTCCAAGAGTACTGGAGGAACTTGAGTAAAACAGTCTGTGGGTCTCAGGCAATTTACAGTCACAGATGACCTTTGAGCATTCCTAAAATTTGAGGACAGGTAACAAACCCAGTTCCCTGAAAACCAAAACTTAGTCTTCATTTTTTTAAAAATTTAAATACTCTCATCTTTTTAGAGCAATTTTAGGTTTGTAGAAAAATTGAGAGAAAGGTATAGATAGACATTTCCCATTTATCACCTTAGTCCTATCAGGCTTCTAAAAAAATGCCATAGTTTGTGTGGCTTATAAACAAGAGAATGTAATTTCTGATATTTCTGAAGCTGGGAAGACTAAAATCAGCACACTGGAAGATTTGGTGTCTGGTGAGGGCCCAATTTCCTGTTCACAGGCAGCTTCTCTCACTATATTCTCACATGGCAGCAGGGAGTCTTTTATATGACACTAATACCATTAATGAAGGCGTGACACTAATAAAATAATAACCTCCCAAAAGCCCTACTGCCATTATCACACTGGGGACTAGGATTTTTATGTAAGAATCTGGGGGAACACATTCAGTCTATAGCCTCCCCACCTCTACACTTGCATAGCCTCCCCCATTACCAGTATCTTCCACCACAGTGGTATATTTGTTTCCATTGAGGAACCCACATTGACATCATAATCACCTGAAGTCCCTAGTTTACATTACCAGTTCTCTTTGAGTTGTTGGAACATTCTATTGGTTTGAATAAATGTATCATAACATGTAGCCACCATTATAATATACAGAATATTTTCACTGCCATAAAAATTCCTTTGTGCCTTGCCTATTCATCCCTTTCCCAACCTCTCAACTCTGGCAATGATAGATCTTTTTATTATCTCTGGAGATCTGCCCTTTCCAGGATGTTGCATAGTTGGAATCATCCAATATGTGGACCTTTTAGTTAGACTTCTTTTGGTTAGTAATGTATATTCAGTTTCCTTAATGATTCTTCATGACTTGATAATTTCATTTTTTTAAATTCATTTATTTTGATACATTCTACACAACTGGGGTATAGCTATTGTTTCTCTGGTTGTACATGAAGTATTACTGAGTCATAAAGAAGAATAAAATTATGGCATTTGCAGGTAAATGGATGGAATTGGAGATGGTCATGCTGAGTGAGATTAGCCAATCCCAAAAAACCAAAGGCCAAATGATTTCTCTGATAAGTGGATGATGATACATAATGCAGGGTGTGAGGGAGGCAAGAATGGAGGAAGGATAATTTCTTTTTAGGGTCATTAAAGTAAATTGAAATGGAGACTGAGTCTGAAGAATCTCTGAGTAGACAAACACAGGCCTTAAAGTGACTTTAGCCTTGCTTGATTTACATAAGTGAAACAATGTAGGCTGGTTCTTATAAATGCCTGTAACTAAGGAAAAATGAAATGAGTTCAACCAATCTGAAGCCATCAACAAATTTATAATTATATAACTAGGGACTTGGAGCAGGGTAGACCAAAGAGGACAACTACACATGAGTAAAAATCAAATATTTCTTTACTTTTATGCATATTTGTCTTATAAAAGCCTCCCCTTGCATTTTTGTTTCCAGAACAGCCTAATTCATGAATCATTGTTTGCTTAAATAAACTTTTTCAAATTTTATTGTACCTCAATTTTCCTTTCAGTAATCTTGAATAACTTTTCCATTGTCTGTAATACTACTACTTATCAATCCATGTACTTAAGAGCACTTGATTCCTTCCAAGTTTGGGCAATTATTACTAAAGTTGCTATAAGCATCCATATACAGGTTTTTGTGGGGGCAGAAGCTTTCAACTCCTAAATACCAATGAGTGTGATTGCTGGATCATATGGTAGTAGTGTTTTTAATTTTGTAATAAACTGCAAGACTGTTTTGCAAATGACTTTGCCACTTTGCATTCCCTTTAGTAATGAGTGAGAACGCTTACTGATCTACATTCTTGTCACCACTTGGTGTTGTCAGCATCCTGGAATTTTGATTATTCTAATAAGGTATCACATTATTGTTTTAATTTGCTTTTTTCCTGATCACATATGATGTGGAACATCTTTTCATATGCATGTTTGCCGTATCTATATACTTTATGGTGAGGTAACTGTTAAATGTCTTTGGTCCATTTTAAAATTGGATTCTTTGTTTTCTTATTGTTGAGCTGGAGGAGTTCATTGCATATTTTGGATCAGAGTCCTTTATCAGATGTGTCTTTTGAAAATATTTCCTTTTAGTCTGGGGCCTATCTTCTCATTCTCTGGACACTGTTTTTTTTTTTTTTTTTTTTTTTTTTTTTTTTTACAAAGCAGACAATTTTAATTTTAAGGAACCCCTCTTTATTGGTTCTTTCTTTCAAGGATCATGATTTTTATATTGGAAAAAATCATTACCATATCCAAGTCATCTAGACTTTCTTCTATGCTGTTTTCTGAGAGTTCTTAGAGTTTTGCATTTTACATTAAGGTCTATAATCTATCTGCATTAGTTTTTCTGAAGGTCTGTGTCTAGATTTTTCTCATGTGGGTGTCCAGTTGTTCCAGCACCATTTGTTGAAAAGATTCTCCTTTGTCAAAGATAAGTTGATTAAGTCCAGGGGACTCTGTTTCTAGACTCTATTTCTGCTCCATTGATCTGTCTATTCTTTCATTAATATCACATTGTCTTGATTTTTGTAGCTATATAGAAAGTCTGACATTGGTTACGTCAGTCTTCCAATTTGTTGTTCTCTTTTACTATTGTGTTGGTTGTTCTGGGTCTCTTGCCTCTCCACATAAACTTTATAATCAATTTGTTGACATCTACCAAATAACTTGCTGTGATTAGGAGTGGGACTGCACTGAATATATAGTCAAGTAGGACTGAATTGGCATCTTGACAGCTCCTGTTGGACAGACTCACCTTGTTTCCTGCTTCTATTAGATGTTCTAACCCCTGAACTCCAACAATCTCACCTTTCCCTTTTGTCTCAATATTCTAAGGGAAGCACAGGTTTCTTAATATTGCTTTTCTCTGGTTTAGCTCACTTTTCCCTGTTTGGCTCTCAGTTCATCTTGTTACTTATATGGCCAATTCCCCAAATTAATTTCTCTATTGTAAACTTGTGAAGTGATTTCTGGTTTCCTCATAGGTTCCTTATGCATGTATAGAAAATATTTTTCATAGTACCTGCCAAAAATAATTTATTCTTACATGATGGGAATAGACAAATATAAATGAAGTAGGAGTTATTAAATATTTAAGTATGAGAAAAATATCACAGGTTTACAAAGTCTCCTTCATAATTCCAAAGCCTGCAAAAGTTCTGAAAATTGAATTTTTAGAAAATAAATTTGTGACAATCTCATTTGATTGCAAATTATGTCTTGGACTAATATGAAACTACCTGTATATTTATGTATACACCACTTAGTATGTTTTCATGTATAGGTTTGATGCATAAAATTAATGTATTTGTTCTCAGGAGACAACCAGACTCTATTGGAGATGTTATAAAATGAATGGAATTTGCACATATAAAATTGAAAAAATCTTGAATTCAAAAGTCCACTGGACTCCAGAGGTTAGGGCAGGGTATATCATATTTCAGTAGAAGAAGAAGTTATCATTGAAAGGGGCCTTGAGGACCTGGTAGAATGGTAGCAAGGGCATTCTGAGTGAAAAGAAAGTTGTGAAGAAAAGGATGGTAAAAGAGAAATGAGTCTCATGTAGAAAATAGTAAATAAGAGTAGGAAATAAAGAAGGAAGGATAGTGTCACATAAATAATAAAAACTGGCAAATACTGAATATTATTTTTAAGCAATGGAGAACTTTCAAATAGTGTTGAGGATAACCTAAATGATAGTGTGCTAAAGGAACATTGAACTACATGCTGGTTTAATGGGGAAAATGTTGGAGATGGAATACATTTAATAGACTGCTTTAATAGAAAGGGCAAGTGAAATTGAAGTAAGGTGAAGGCTTACCAAACAAAGTACAAATATAGAATCAATAGGATATGATGATCGAATGGATATAGGGGAAGAGAAGAGTGTCTTGGATGATTAAGATCTTGCCCGGGTAACTGAAGGAATATTGGTGCAATGATCAGACACATCAAGGCAGGAGGAGCAAGCCTGGGGGAGGATGGCGTGTTTGAGTTTGGACATTATCAAGAGACTCAAATACAAAAGCCTCTGGAACTGATGGGATGTTTCTGAAGGTGGCAAATAAATATCTGGCTTTCTAAGGTCATTTATGGATTTGTGAAATTGTGAGAAAAGTGATTTCAAGTATGTTCTTTATTTGAAATTAGCATATGGAAATCTGACTTCAGAGCTGAAAGATATGCTTTGGCAAAGCTCTTCAAAACAAAAGTATTGCCAATGCTAGAATTTAAATGAATTCCTATAACTGAGAACAGAAATTCCTGTTTTCATATTAACAATTCACTTCCATAGCACATATGCCACGGTTCCAGAATTATAAGCTGAATGGATACATAATTATGAAAAGAAATTCCAAGGTGATTTTATGGTTTTGACTTTATGACAAGATCTGAATTCCCATTCAATGTGACCATGAAATTCTTATTCCTCAAAAGTAGTTTATTAAATGATATTTATCCCCTTCCTTTGTGCAATGTCAGTCACAAAACCACAGAAATATTTTTATCATTGCTTCAAGTGCCAGTGAAACTGCACTGTCATAGAAACAGATGTACTTATTTTATTAAAGAGACACCACTGTCTTGCTTATAGACAAACATGACTTTCAAATTTACAAATAGTTCCTTTTCATCAAGTGGGTCTCTTTGTGGCTAGAATGAGATTATTTATGGGAAGTGTACTCAAGTACACCTGTGTTAGTTGGCTAGGGCTGCTGTAATAACATCACAAACTGATGGCTTATCCAAAAGAAATTTGTTGTCTCTGTTCTGGAGACTCAAGTCTGAAAGCAAGGTGTCAGCTACATTGGTGGCAAGAGAGTAGGGTCTGTTCCCTATTCTCTTGGGAACTTTCCTGGAGCTTTCCTGGCTTTCAAATAAGGTCACATTCTGAGGTACTTAGGGTTAGGAATCCAGCACTGGGGGGATAGCTCAACCCATAACAGCACATCATCATCAAGTGTGCTCCTATGACTCATGCATCACTGGGCCCCACTATGGGCCTCCCTATAACATGTAGAAAGAGTGCTGAGTGTCTTGATAACCAGATAGAACCAGCCGCTGAGGACATGTGATGGAACTCCTAACTGATGATAGGCTGGCATAGACAATTCTTTCACGAAGGAGAATTGATGGCCAATTGAAAGATGATTACTAGTTCACTGAGTCCTAAAAAAAAAAAAAAAAAAAGCCCAGACATATTGTAATTGTGTACCTATGAGTAAAGACAATAACTTAGTTATGAAAAATTTTTCAATGAAGATGCTTCTATTTGACTTACTTTTCATAATTAACATTTATGTACTTAATGCTAAGTTTCTGATAATGGGACTTTGTCCAATACCCAATGTGTGGTAAGTTGTTTGAGTGAATGAACTAATGAACATTATAGTTTATGAGATTCTATTATATACCATTGCTTTGTCATTTGGGGGAAAGGATAAGGAAGAGGAAACAATAGTGGAATGACAGAATCCTCTCTAAATGAAATAGTAGGATATTAGAACCCAGAGACTTTAGTGACCAGGGTAAGAGAAATTCAGTTCCTCCATTTACAAAAGAATTGGGGTTCAAAGAGATCAACATTTCTCTCAGAGCTCAGAGGATAAGTTAGTATCAGACTTAAGAATAATGTAGTATAGTAGGAGACAAGCATTTTGCATTTCAAGTTTTTGTTGTTGCTGTCTTTCAAACAGCAATCATTTAGATCTGCAGGTCAGCTGAATGTTGGCTGCTCTCAGCTGGCCTGGGCTGGGTGGTCCTGTGGAAATCATCTGGGCTCACTCATGTATCTGAAAGTCAGTTAATCTAGGCTGGGCTTGGCTGGGGTGATTTGGCTTTGTTTTCTGGTTCTTTTATTCTCCTCCTGGGATCAGGGACCAACTTGAGTATGTTCTCATGGCAATGATGGAGGAGCAAGCCCATTTGTTGCAAGCATTTTCTAAGCTTCTGGTTGTGTTGGTGGTTAATACTTCATTGGTGAAGTCAAAGAACTGAGCCCAAGGTAGAGAGGTAGGATATCAGCCTTCTCTTCAATGGGAAGAGTTATAAAGCCATGTGGCAAAAGCTATGGATATGTGGGGAAGGCTTGTGAAAAATTAAGGCCAATAATCTACCGTGAATAATGAAAGATGGGAACAAGGAGATAGAAGGAAGAGTTTGTGAGATGTGTTATTTTCGTCCCAAAAATGTGGTACGTGAAATCTTGGCTTTACTATGTAGCTTTTGAAAAATCATCTGTCTTCAGTTTCTTGATCTATAAGCAGATATTAACAATATCTGTATTGCTGCATAAAGAGATGCCATTTATAAAACATTTGTCTTGTAGCGTAGCTTGAATTTGTATTAGATCCCTTTTCTCTTTCAGGGTACTATTTCATGGTGAACATAACTAAAACCTAAGATGACAATTACAAATGCACAATGATCTTGTGCAATAAATAAATGCATAATGATATTGTGCATGAATGTAGAGGAGTAGAAAAGTGAGGCAAAATTTCTTGGCATGAAGAGGATATTCAGTGAAAAGAATGGAGAGGTTATTCCAGTGGTAGAGGGGGACTGGCATAAAATAAAATATGAAAATCTTGTTGAAATTAATAAATTTAGAAAAATATCTCAGGATAGTGCTTGAGTCTCCCTTTGGGAGTCTCTTGAGTGGGAGACTCAAGAAAGAGGCTTGACCTGGGGAGGGCTCCTTCATAAACATGAAAGACATTTCTTCTTTTATGTTCATCTGATACCTTTACTTCTTCTTGGATTCTTTAGAGACTTGTTAAAACTAGAAAGAAGACCCAAGGAGGTTGAGATTAGATGTGCTTTGCTTCACTCCTGTCTTCCTATCTTTTCTCACTATTTATTCTAACCCTTGCTAAGCATGCATATACCCTTATGTTCTTCAATCATTAAGCACTTATCAAAGGTCAATTTATGTACAGAGCATTATATCTTATGTGAGGAGAGGAGATGGGATAGTGGTGGTGGGATGTGTATGCAGAGATTCATGACAAAGTGTTTCTGCCATCAGGAAACTGGATATTCTGTATTTGCTCCTCAATACCTCAAATTTATATTCTTCTCCCTGCATTGTCCACCCTGCTCTGTGCCCCACCTTCCCCTCTGTGCACAGGTTCCCCCTTTTCCCTTTCAGGCCTAGAGCTAGCTGTCCTATCCTATCAAGATACTTCATCAATACTTATTGGTTTCCTTTAATTCCATTATCTACTTCTGCAGATGGTCCCTTCACTAACCCTTCCTCGACTGCTCCTGACTATGCCATCTGTGTTCTGTCAGGTCCTGACTGTACACCTTCTTCCTACAAAGCCAATGTGTGAATCCAGAGACAGATGGTACTTTCTTTCCAAATGCAGACTTTGCTGGTTTAGTGATACCCTGTTTCTTTTTATATATTTTAATACATTTTTTTGTTTAGAAAATGCTTTTTATCCATGCCGTTTGTTTTCTCTGAGATACTAAAGATGGCATGTACTACGTAGTACAGTAGATTTTTATTCCTTCTCTTCTTCATCCCTTCCTTCCCCCTGCCTCCTTTCTCACTCCCTCCTTTCCTTTCTTTCTTTTCTTTTTTTCTTAATTACTATGTACAGGAAGTCAAGAAGGCAGCATCTGAGATTTAAGAAAATTGGACAAAACTATAGAAATGGTGTTTTAGTGAAAGAGACTATCATCAAAGGCAGATAATTTGATGGTAGTTTTACAACAAAGACATTTAGAATGTTGGTATTTCCATTAATGCCTTGTATTTCCTCAGGCCTTATACTCTAACCAGGTATTTCATGCTCGGTAAATGTGCACGCCTTTGACTAATCTTGTACTTTCTACTTCCCTGATATCTCAAGAATTTCTTTCTATCGCTACTATAATTTCTTCTTAAATTTTTCATTCAGTGGTACATTTGAAATTGAAAATAATTCACCAAATTGCATGTGTAATGGCTTAATTTTCTTTTTTCCTTGGTAGAAAGACTCAGCTTAGCTCATGAACCCTGTTTCCAATTTTGGCGGAAGCTCATTGTTAATTAAAGGCTAACTCGGTTGGCGTTTATTCCCTGGTGGAGTTAAGACTTCAGATGGGAGAGCAGACAAGAGCCTCATCTGTAGTTGAAGCTCTGCTTACTTTGTTTCCTGTCTCATCGTTTGATGGTCAGTCTCTGTTTACATGAAGCCATGCTGAACCACTTGCTGTTCCCCAAACAGTGTACTTGATGATTTTCCTGACTCTATTTTTGGACATGTAATTCTGCTGGGTAAACCACATTATTCTCTCTTTCTCTTCACCTTCATTGCAAGTAAATTAATAAATGTCCACTCTACTTGATTTCCCTTTTAAAACATTTAATAAATACCTAGATTCCAAAAGCTCCATGGAAGTATGGTCATTCTCATTTCAAAGATAGGGAAACTGAGGCTCAGATATTTACCCAGCATCATGATATGGGTGAACATGTAAGTTGTGGAGATAGAACGGGAATTTTTTTTTTTTTTTTTTTTTTTTTTTTTGTGGTGCTGGGAATGAACTTAGGGCCTTGTGCATGTGAGGCAAGCACTCTACCAACTGAGCTATATCCCTAGCCCCTAGAATTGGAATTCTTGTTTCTGATTCTAAATTTGTGTCTACTGTGTTTGTCAGCTTTTTGTTACTAGAACAAAATACTCAAGATAATTAACTTATAAAGAAAAAAAGACTTATTTTGGCTCACAGTTTTGGAAGCTCCAGTCCAAGATAGGGGACCATTGCTTTGGCCCTCTGATGAGGCAGCACATAATGGCAGGAGCATGTAGCTGAAGAACCTTCTTACCTTATTGGCTGGGAAAGAAGAAAGAAAGAGGAAGAAACTGGGGTCCCTTAATCCCATTAAGGGCATGTCCCCAGTGACCTAAAGACCTCTTACTAGGACCCACCTTTGAAAGGTGTCACCACCTCCACAGGACCACTCTGGGGACCATCTTCAATGCATGGACCTTTGGGGAAGCACTCAAACCATAATAATCACTTTGTGTAACCTGTATGTTCATTCGACAGATATTTGTGGAACTCCTAGTATGTATTAATCACTGGGATTCAGAAATAACTTAAAAGTTTTCGCAGTTTAGAACAGAAGGCAATAGGTAAAGAGATAAGCATAAAACAAATTGAAGAACATTTAAATGGTGATAGAATCACAGGTCAGAGAAGAATGCTACACTTTGGGAAGTGAGGAGAGTTTCTTTGGAGAGGTACCTTTCAGTTAGCCTTTAATATAAGTAAGATTTTCCTAGATGGAATGAATTTCAGGTAGGGATAACTGATATTGTATCTTTATTTAGAATACTGGTATTTTTTTTTTCATGAATTTTTTCTGTTGGTTTTGTTTTAAAAAAATATTGCATTAAAATATCTATCTTGACTCCTATGTTTTTTGGCATCCCTTTCAACTTTGTTCCTGAAGTGAATGCTTCTTTATTCTCACCCTATTCTTTCCCCTAGTAACAGTCATGGAATTAATTGGGAAAAGAACTTTCCCAGTGATTAGTGAGCAATTTAGCCTTGGTAGAGTAAAGGGTGGATGTGTGTGGCAGTGCTGGGGAGGTAGAGACTGCCAAAATATTGGGCTACACCTGGTTTGTGAAAAGACTGTAACATGCTAACATTTTTAGTTTTGATTTTTTGCAAGCGTAATTGAAAGTATTTTATAAAAATCAAAAGCAATGTAATCTGATTTGATTTTTGAAAAATCCCTTTGTAGGGGAGTGAATAAATATTTGAAGCAAGGCAATAAACAAAGACTAAGTTTCATATGTAAGATATGAAAATTTAAGAATCTAAACAGAAGCAATAAAGAAAGATATTGATTTGAGGTAATATAATCTTATAATTAATTTTTGAAAGATTTATTTTGTTGAGTATAGAATTATGATTTTTCTTTAGGAAATGTTCATTTGGTCAAGAATTATTTTAAAAAGTTATACTCCATGTATGCATAATATGTCAAAATATACTTCACTGTCATGTATATCTAAAAAGAACAAATAAAAAATAAAAACAAAAGAATTATTTTAAGCATATAATCATCTGTTGTATCTCTTCATACTTTACATATCTCTAGTTAAGCTATGAAATGAAGGTGAAGTGTATCTTTACACCTCTCCCACACAATGCCTTATCTGATGAACACCTCTTTCCTTGTTCTCAAAAACTCATCAGCAGGAAACCTCAGGTTTATTTTGTTTAGCATCTCACTACCTAGTGTGGAAAGAAAAAAAGCAAAAAAAGTGCAAAAAGCCTGGGCAATTGTAAAGAGACCATAGTTACCTAAGAATTATGTCTCATAATTCTTGATAAACTTTTAAACCCTAATAAGCAAAAGACTCCTGCACAATGTAAATGCTCAACTCATTCTACTTTTTTTTTTTTCATTTTTTGACTTGGTTGCAGCCTTTGACTCTATGAGAATTTTTGAAAATAATTGCCTAATTTTTATAGGAATAAACATTGATTTGCATCGTGAAATAAGCAGCCTTGGAAGACAATTTGTCCAAATCCAGGTCAATCTATGTTATGTCATGTTTCATTAATTAAATTGTGCTAATTTTTTAGGGCAGAATCTCAGAGTTACTCTTCTGGGTAATTAAGATATGAAATTGATAAAGGTCAAGTGCTGAAGGCATTTAATATTCCCATCAGTTTGTACCACATTATCAACACGAATCCTACTTATGAAAGTATAAAGTTAAAAAGAATATAGCTAAGTTTGTAGTAAGTTTGTTCTGTAAAAACATGAGTTACTTTGGGAGGTATTAAGTAACTTTATTTGGGCAGGGACTCCTGGCTCACTTAAGGATAACTTTTATTGGATTTTTCTAATGTTTTCCTAACAGAGTATCTTCCTTATAAACCTCAATGTCAAGTGTCTTATCTGGGAATTCATTATCTCTTCTCTCAGTGGATACAGGAAGAGAAGTTGAGAGGCCCATGAATAGAACCTTTTCTAAATAATTAGACATATTAATATGTGTCTATAGTAAATAATAATTAGTGTTCTCTCATCATCTTTTCTCTTCTTTCTTTCCTTCCCCTTTATTTCCATTCTTTTCTGCCATCTTGGCAATTTTTCCTCAAAGTTTCAGATATCTCTAAACTGATGATCCAGTCCCCCACTAAACCATTCCATATTTTAGAGATCTAGAGCTATAGTCTTCCTTGGGTTCTGGTCTTTTCTCTCAGGATAGCTCATTTGCTGTCCAAATAGTGTGTTATTTCAAATTGCCCTGTTTCTGCAAATGACACTATTACTGGCTTAGACACTTGATTTGAAGCCTGTGAATAAACTTTGATTCTTTTCTTTTCTCTAGAACTATGTCTTCTTAATATTTTCATTCTCTCCCTTTCATTTCATCCCTCCAGATCTGTTCTCACAGTCCAGCAGTAGGTCACTCATTACCACATGCCTAGACTACTGCATGAGGTAATAATATCTGTTTCACTCTACTATCCTTCCTACCCTCATACCCCTTCCCCTCCCTTCACCCCCTCTACCTAATATAAAGTACTTTTATTCTTCCCTATCTGCCCCCCCCCATCGTGAATTAGCATACACAGATCAGAGAAAACATTAGGCCTTTGGTTTTTTGGTTCTGGCTTGTTTCACTTAGCATGGTATTCTCCAACTCCATCCATTTACCAGCAAATGTCATAATTTAATTCTTCTTTAAGGCTGAGTAACATTCCATTTGTGTGTGTGTGTGTGTGTGTGTGTGTGTGTGTATTATACATATCTAGGGCACCTAGATTGGTTCAATGGTTTAGCTAGGTTGGTTCAATAGGGCACCAGGTTGGTTCAATAGTTTAGCTATTGTAAGTTGAGCTGCTATAAACATTGATGTGGCTGTGTCACTGTAGTATGCTGGTTTTAAGTCCTTTGGGTATAAACTGAGGAGTGGGATAACTGGATCAAATGGTGGTTCCATTCCAAGTTTTCTTAAGAATCTCCATAGTGCTGTCAATAGTGGTTGAACCATTTTGCAGTCCCACAAGCAATATATGAATGTACCTTTTTCCCCACATCCTCCCATTTATTGTTGCTTGTATTCTTAATTTCCATTCTAATTGGGGTGAGATGAAATCTTAGAGTCATAGTAGTTTTGATTTGCATTTCTCTAGTTGCTAGAGATGTTGAACATTTTTTCATATATTTGTTGATCAATTGCATATCTTCTGTGAAGTGTCTGCTCAATTCCTTTGCCCATTTATTGAATGGGTTATTTGTTTTTTGGTGTTATGTTTTTTGAATTCTTTATATATCCTAGAGATTAGTGCTTTATCTGAGTTGCATGTGGTAAATATTTTCTCCCAATCTGTAGGCTCTCTCTTCACATTATGATTGTTTCTTTTGTTGAGAAGAAGCTTTCAAGTTTGAGTCAATCCCATTTATTGATTCTTGATTTAACTTCTTGTGACTTAGAAGGGGTCTTCTTAAGGAAGTCAGATCCTAGGCCGACATGATGAAGATTTGGGCCTACTTTTTCTTCTAGTAGTTACAGGGTCTCTGTTCTAGTGCCTAAGTCTTTGATCCACTTTGAGTTGAGTTTCGTGCAGGGTGAGGGATAAAGTTTTAATTTCGTTTTGTTACATATGCCCTTCCATTTTTCCCAGCACCATGTGTTGAATAGGCTATCTTTTCTCCAGTAAATGTTTTTGGCACCTTTGTCTAGTGTGAGATAACTATACTTATGCGGGTTTGTCTCTATGTCTTCTATTCTGTGCCATTGCTCTGCATGTCTGTACTGATGCCAATACCATGCTGTTTTTATTATTGTAGCTCTGTAATATAGTTTGAGGTCAGTTTGTGATGCCTCCTGCTTCATTTTTCTTGCTGAGGATTGCTTTGGCTATTTTGGGTCTATTTTTCCACATGAACTTCATAATTGCTTTTTTAGTTCTATGAAGAACATCATTGAGATTTCAATAGAAAATGCATTAAATTTGTATAATGCTTTTGGTACTATGGATATCTTGACAATATTAATTCTGCCTAACCAGAAGCATAGGAGGTCTTTACATCTTCTAAGGTCTTCTTCAATTTCTTTCTTTAGTATTTTGTAGTTTTCATTGTAGAGGTCTTTCA
The DNA here is from genome assembly GCA_020662805.1 of Glaucomys volans. Lineage (NCBI taxonomy): Eukaryota > Metazoa > Chordata > Mammalia > Rodentia > Sciuridae > Glaucomys > Glaucomys volans. The sequence goes on from JAJEJO010003126.1 coordinate 73,992, forward strand.
CCTCTTTTATTAGAACGATTTCTAAGTAGCTTATTTTTTTTGAAGCAACTGTGAATGGGGTAGTTTTCTTTATTTCAGTGGATTCATTACTGATGTATAGGAATGCATTTGATTTATGGGTATTGATTTTATATCCTGCTACTTTGCTGAATTCATTTATTAGTTCTAGAAGTTTTTTGGTGGAATGTTTTGGATCTTCTAAATATAGAGTCATGTTATTGGCAAATAATGGTAATTTGAGTTCTTCTTTACCTATTTGTATACCTTTAATTTAATTTAATATTTCCTTTAAAAATGAATGCTTTTAAATAACACCTGTCATCCATGGGTTAGATACAAAATTTTCACCCTAAGGTAATAAACTCTCAGATGACTACATGTGGAAAAATAGTAATAGTACAATGAGTCAGAAAATTATATGATATAAAACAAAATCTTTTTCAGCGAAATGTGCTAAACTTATTTCTAAAGGTGGACAGGTGTTGCTTCAAGAGGGTTTAAAAAAGATACTTGCATCATTCCCTGTTCTATGAGAAGCCTCTCATGCTAAGACTCTAGATTATAGAGCTGAAAGAAATAAGAATGATTCACATTTTTATGCAGGGGAACTGTGCTCCTTCATCTAGGAAAACAAATTCTTCTTTTCATGCTCCCACATGTTCTACCTCTAAGCTTTTTCCCACATGGGCTCATTTTGTAACCTGTGTCAGACTGCATGGCTTGGCAGCACTTCAACGGTGGTCCCTTCTGGGACCAGTGTCCTGGTGACAGGCACCCTACCTGGTCCAATCAGGAATAGCCCTTGTGTATTCCAAGATGAAAACTGAAGTCACAATGTGACCACTGAGATTTGGATGTCTGTTTTAACAATAGATGAATAAAGTTCATTAAAATGCCATTCTGGAAGAATTGAAGTTGATGTGAGGATATAAAACAAAGCTATCAATGATTTAAAGATAGGATTTTAAAATAACAAATGTAGGCTTATAAGTTACTAATTACAACATCACCAATCCCTAACCACTTTTCATTAGATGAGATAAAAATATTTTTAGCTTTAGGTAGCTAGTAATGAAGTAGGAGTCCAGTTTCCTACTCTGCTGCAATTGTTGCCCAAGGTTGAATGACTAGTGTTCATTTTTTAATAGAAATATGTTATTCAAAGATATCTAGTTACAGAAGTTCTCAGGCTTCACTGCACCCATCAAAACCCAGTTACACATACACAATTATCTTCTGCCAAACTCTGGTATTATATTTTAAATAGTTTCATTGAGTTCATTGACATATGTTAAACTTCATATATTTAAACTGTGCAATGAGATAAATTTTCACATATGACATAAGCCTATCAGGTAGTTGCCACAAACATATAAGGAATATTTCCATCATCCTCAAATATTTTCTGTGTCTCTGTCATTTTTCCACCTCACCTTTGCAAAAAGATTCTTCCCATTCCCTAGGCAACCACTGATTGGATTTATGTCACTGTAGATTAGTTTGCATTTTCTAGGATTTTATAAAAATGAAATATACAGTGTGTTTCCTTTTTTTCTGTCACTCAGCATTTTTTTCCTGAAATTTTTCTATATTTTTGCATGCATCAAGTACTTTTCCTTTTATTGCTTAGGGCCATTCTATTATATGGATATATCACAATTTGCTTATCCAGTCATCTATTGATGGACATTTGGGTTATTTTCAATTTCTGCCTATTACAAATAAAGTTGTTATAAGCATTCATGTATAATACTTTGGTTGTTTGTAAGGGCTTTCATTTCTCTTGGATAAAAACCTGGCCCTTGAATTTTTTCTTCAAATTGTAGTATACATTTAGCTTAAAAATGTTGTCAAACTTTTCCAAATTGTCTGTATCAGTTTACATTTCCATCAGCAGTGTATGGGAATTTCACTTGTTTTCCTTCATTGCCGACAATTGATGACTAGTCATTTTGATTTTAATCCACATCTCCCTAATGACTAATGATATTCAGCATCTTTCATGTGCTTTTTTTTTTGTCATCTATATACCTTTTTTTATTTTTCCCACTTTAAAAATTGGGTTCTGTGTCTTATTATTGAGTTGTAAAAAATGTTTATGTATTCTAGACCAAAGTCCTCTTCCCAGAATCATGTTTTTCAAATGTTTTCTCCCAGAAGTTTTTTCAAGAGTGTATTATAAAACAAAATACAACTATATAAAGAAAAATTTTATGTAGCTAAAGTTTTAAAAGTTGAAAATCTAAGATTAGATAGTCCCATTTGTTCAGTCCCTTGTGAGGGCCTAATGACAGATGGCATCATAACAGAAGTGCATATGAGAATGAGTCATCACATCAAACACCGAAAAGTCAGAGGGACCCTGGGGTCCCACACTCTTTTGAGGGCATGTCCCTAATTGACCAAAGGATCTACCATTACACCTACCTTTTAAAGTTTCCACATCACCTCCCAATATTGCTACCCCGGGGTCTAGCACATGAACAATTGGGAAATGAACTCAAATAAAACCATAGCAAAGGATAAGTTCTTAAATTTGATGTAATAAAATGTAATGATGTTAGAGTGCATGCCATCTATATTATATTTAAGAATTATTTGCAAAAACCAAAGGGATGAGGATTTTTCTCCTATGTTTCTTCTAGAAATGTGAGCTCTTAATTTAAGGTGTATTATCCATTTCAAATTCATTTTTGCATACGTTGTGAGGTAAGGGTTGAGGTGTATTTCTTAATGACATGTTATCCAATTGTTCCAACACTGTTTGTTGAGATCATCCTTTCTCCCAGTGGATTGCTTTGGCACCTTTATTGAAAACTGATCATACACATATGGGTCTAGTTTAGGATTCTCCACTTGATTTTACTGATCTCGTTTAATGTCTTTATCTCAATACCACACTGTTAATTACCATAAGTATAATAAATCTTGAAATCAGAAGGGAGCATCTTCCAACTTCATTGTTTATTAAGATAAGGATCTTCACTGATCCTACGTTCTTTGAATTTTTACAGAAAAAGTCAGTTGGGATTTCGTTTGGGATTCCATTTAGTTTGTAGATCAAATTTGGGATATCACTTATACCTAAACAATTAAATCTTCAGATCTGTTGAAATATGTATGCATATAAATTTTTATTTAGGTTATATATATATATTTCAAATTAAAAAATTTTTTGTAGCGATGTTTTGAAATTTTCCATGCACAGATCTTGTACATGTTGTGTTTGTCCTTTTGATGTTACTTTAAAGGTTTGTTTAGATGAATCAGAGCAACATTTACTCTAGGGCTGATTTTGCTCCACTGCTCAGGTAATACCATTCTGGATACTCTAGCTAATGCTTTATGAATTAAAAGGTTTTCCATTGTGTCTTATGAGAACATAAACTATTTTTAGCACTATGTGAGTTTTGAAGAAGTAGTAGGTGGTTCCAAGTTTTTCTTTCTTTTTTTTTTCGTGTGTGCATGTGTGTGTGTGTGTGTGTGTATGTGTATTTGGGGAAACTGAGTAGATAGCTATGTTGTCCACTAAAATGGGTAATAGAGAAGGAAACAGGATGGCGGAGAGGTATATTAGGAGAAGATGAGTTCGGTTCAGTTTTAGGCATGTAGTGTTTGTGGACTTACGTATAGGCAATGAGCTACGTTGGTCTGGGACTTTAGAAAAGAGAGTGGGGTGAAATTGTAGACTTTGAAATCACCAACATTTTGGTGTTTTTAAAAGACACAGGAATGTGTAAGTTACTATGTGCTCTATGGCATCAAGATTAATTGTAGACACCATCCTGCCAAGTAAGTTAGGATAGGCCCAGGGATGTATGAGGTTAGGACTGCAGGATGAAAATCTTCAGCTGGTTGCTGGAGAGATCAGAGCAGACAGAGATTAATAAATGGGATTTTTTTCTCATAGGAATATTTCTCAAACTGTGATTCAAGGACAAGTGGCACCAGGATTCCCTGAGCATATTTCATTAATAATTTATATCCCTGGTCATGAGAGCTATTATGTCACAATCTCTGGGCATAAGGCTAAAGAATCTACCTTTTTCCCAGTGGCTCTAGAGGATGAGGCAGGAGAATCACAAGTTCAAAGCCAGCCTCAGGAACTTAGTGAGGTCCTAAGCAGCTCAGTGAGATTCTAAATAAAATATATAACATGGGCGGGGGATATGGATCTGTGGTTAAGTGCCCCTGGGTTCAATCCCCTGTACCAAACAAACAAACTATACACACACACACACACACCTTTTAAAGAAACTGTGTTGAGTGACTACCAGATAGGTCCCTTTCCCCACAATTACTACATTTGTGACCACTTTGCTTAGAAAGTAAAACTGTACATTACATTAAACTAGGAATGAAAAATGTACGTAGCATATTGTCTTCTATTCCCTTGGCTTATGCTGCTGGCTGACCCTTTACTGCTGAACTCAGTCAGGATCTTAAAATAATAAAAACTCTGATTCAGGTGGGCATGATGGCACATGTGTATAACTACAGCAACTTGGGAGGTAGAGGCAGGAGGATCACATGTTCAAGGCCCACCTAAGCAACTTAGCAAGACCCTGTATTAAAAAAAAAAAAAAAAAAAAGGCTGGGGATCTGGATCAGTGCTTAAGCACCCCTGAAATTTAATCACGCCTGGGTTTAATTACCAATACTCAAAAAAAACAAAACAAAAAAACCCAAAACCCTCTGTTCCAGGCAGATTCTAGTAAGCAATGAGTTACCAGGGTAGCAAATATATTTAACATCTAGGTTTAAATTCTGACTTCATATGAAGACAAAACCCTTTAATATCAATCTATTACTTTAATTCTTCCTTTGTTGTTCTCTTTCTTTTAGGGGCAGACTAATAGATATCTCAACATTTTTCATTCTGGCTAACGTAAAGGAATTGATAGAATAAGAGGTATTGTATATTCTTTCTCATAACATGAAGGTTTGAGAGACCTTGGGTTCCCTTGGCCTCCATAACAAGTGAACAGAAAATTAAAATTAGTTTTCTAAAGTGTGGAAGTACAATGTCTAGGAAGGGGAAGGTCCTCAAGGCTTTGAAGAAAGGAGAAATGTCCCTACCTGGGGGTCTGGGTGGAGGGCTGGAAAGGGCATTTAGCGTTCCTGAAATTGAGGTAATCTGAGGGGGCCTCTGCTGTGCTTGGTGCCAGATCTCCCTAATTTTGATTAAAGGTTTCCATATGCCCAGTTCTCAGGTGTGAAACTTTGGACTTATCTTGGTCCCTTTGTTTGATATCTACTGCATTAAAGATATCTTGCCTTATATGGAGTGTGTCTCCCATCAGGTCCCACCCTTCCATTCTCACTGCTATCCCTCTACTTGAGATCTTGACTTCTTGGGGGAGCCTTTGTATTATTTTCTTGTACATTTTCCCCTCTGCTCCTTGATCTTACCCTGTTTCAATCCCATCAGATATATCTCCCCCAACAAGGGTTCTACTCATTTTACTCCCTCAAAAACTTTGAGTGGCTTCCCATTGCATTTGGAATAAAGAACAAATGCTTGACCATCAAAGAGGCTCACCATCTCAGCCCATTCTTATTTGCAGACTTATCTTTCACCATTCCCAGACACGTGGCAGTGTTCTAATTGCTGCCCCCAAGGCTCTATTCTTTCCTGTTTTTTCCATGTTTAGAGCTGTCTTTTTCATCTCTATACCCTGTGGGAAGAGTTCAATGAAAAACAGTTTTGACTTATGTGAATTCAAAACCCATGGAGTGCTGCCCTCTTTTGGTTACTGTAGCCAGAGTCCAAATTACCAAACAGGGAGTGAGGCTGAATGACTCATCTTTTCCTTTTGGTTAGAACCCTCATGGAAACAAACAAGGCAGGGTGAAATAATTCCATTCTCTTTTCTCATTTTATCTAAATTCAAAGACTGTTCATTTAGGGAGACAGAAAGAAGATAAAATTCTGTATAGAAAACTTAGAACTCTACTGATTGAAATCATATAGTATATGTAAACTCAGCTGGGGTAAAATCAATAGTTACTTTGAACACATCCGGAGCTCCAAGTAACTTCAGGTCTCAACACAGGCTTTTTATAGAAAAGATAGGAGATGAGAAAAGAATGACATTCCCTAAAGGCCCTCTCAGAGTAAGAACAGCTTCCTGACTTAGGGACTACTGAAGCAAGAGGCAGGGTCATTTTTTCATACTGATACTAAGAATTTGGCCAAGGAAGGAAAACAGGAACTTGCCTAGAAGGTAAAGTACACTTTTGTAGATCTTGCAGAGTTTCCAATTTATGCCTCTGCCTGACAAGTACTTGAAGATTCAGCAGCAGTAGAGAGGAAAGATGACTTGGAGCCCAGGAACAATGATTCTCATGTTTTTAAGAAAGGATGACAGGATGAGAAATGTGCAGGAAAAAGGTCCCCAGTGAATGAGGTCTCTCATATGATATGAGTGTCCTAGGGTTGTTAATTTTAGAACTCTATGCCCATATCTTTGTAATGAATACATTGAACCTGACTAGTTACCGAGACAATGGATAGTAAATAGCAATGCACTATAAATAACAGGAAAGCTCAATTAAGACAGGCCTTGAGCTTTATCTCAAATGTCAATAAAATCCAACTTCCTTGGATCTGAAAGGGAAAGGCATTCCAAAACTGAAACTCAGCGGGTGACAGGATGCTCCACACCTCTCGGAGGAGGAAGGAAAGGTTTGTGGGCTGGTGCTTGATGCAATCTTGGCACCATCTTTGATTAGGAGCTAATGTTAGTAGAAAGATCAGGTGTCAGTCATGACAGAGTTCTTTACTGTCTTGAGAAGGCCACCGGATTGCTGCCCCTTCTTTTTTGAAACCTGATCTGGGGTCCACAAACAGCCACAAAGAATTGGATCGCTGCCATGTGCTCTAAATTGGGCTGATGAGGCTGGGTCAGTGCCAGGAATTGCACAGGATGCAGCTTGAAATATTCAGTTGGGGAGAGGGCTGTTTTTTGGGTTATTTTTTCTTTTTTTCCATTTTCAATAATGCTTGTTGAGGGAGTATGAACTTCAAAGAGTGAATTAAGAGCAGCTTGTCATGCACTTGGATAAAACAGATCCATAAAACTTTGAAACTTTCTTGCACTAAGTATTGGGTTCTGGGGGTTACTTTACTTTATTGGGAGGCTGCTATTCCTTTTAAAAGAGGCTGGCCTTCCCTTTAACATTATTAAATATGAAATTTGTTTAATGGTCCATAGAAACAAAGGGAATCAATCTTCCAAGTGAGGATATGTACACATATATAAATAGTTTCTTTTATTTGCGTGTGAATTTGCAAGCAGCACCTCACTAGAGCTGAACTTTTGCTATATAAATAAAACCATCTGGTGTATCCAAAGAATTTCAGTCTCTAGAGAACAGGATCATAAACAATCGATCCTCCACAGACCTTTCAGTATTTTAGTTTGAGTAAAGCTTTCCCACAGCACTGCTTAATTGTTTTATCTGTTTTTAATTTTCTAAGGATTTAAAATTTTGGTCTCTCTAATTCAATGTCTTTGTGTGAGTTCATAAGGAAAAAGTCTATCCCTCATTTTTGGTATTGTCAGAGAAGAAAAATGCATCTTTTCAGGTCTTTTGATCAACAGGTCATACATAGATTTTCAGACAGATGAATAGAATATTTGGAAGAAGGAAGGGTATTATTCAGTTTTTTCTGATGGGAAAATGACACTTGGAGTGATAAGTTCAAGGGCTCATGTCCCACAACTATTAACTGCTAAACATGACCCAGATTTTGTGAATCCCAATTGAATAATCTTTTTACTCAACACTGTCTTTAGCTTAATGTTTATTTTCTTTTAAGCATGGATAGCAAGTGGGCCTCTGAATAAAACAGAGAGAAGCCAGTCTTGGACCAATTGACAAACAAGACTCAGCAGCTGGGAAGTTAGTTAAAGTCTAATAGGCTCTTTTTTTTTTTTTTTCCTTTAACTACTCCTGCTCCATTCAGCAAAATTTATTCAGTATTAATTTTATTTCTAGAAGAGGTAAATTTTTAGGAGGCTTCTGGTACTAGAATACATTTAAAAGAAAAAAATGAATTGATTGCATAACTTGTATCATTAAATGTTGACCAGAGAGTAGCTAGTAACAAAGCTGCACTAGGATTGCCTGGGAAGCTTAAAAACAGAATACTAATGCCTGAGTCCCATTATGTAGAATCTCATTGGTCTAGATGGGGCTGTCTTCAGGATGATTCTAAGTGTGCAGACTGGTTTTGAGAATCATTATTTGTTGCACCTGCACTACATTGTTCAGAGGGAGGGAAGGTCTACAGATTCTTGTCTTTCTCTTAGGGTTGTCTTCCTTGCTCAGCAATAATTTGAAGTGAAACTAAGACATGATAGCAGTAGGTAAAGAAGCTCTGGAGGGACAGAAAATAGCTGACTTCAATGGAAAGACTCATGGAGAACTGATTTCTACTTCTTTCTGAGGCTTGACTAGACCTCTTGTGTAGCTTGGATGATTGGAAGTTGGGGAAATAGGTTACAGAGTCTTCCAATGCTGGCTCCTTCTAGAGCCAGCCTCAGAATCTTGGGCACCTTTTTTTTTTTTTTTTTTGGTAGCTTGCTGAAATATTATAGACTGTTTTTTTTTTCATTTGGATATATAGCAATGCTGTTATTTTTATGATTTATTTTGGATTGTAATGCATTTATAGCAATTATCTTCATTGAAATTATATTTGGATGTGACTTATTAGGCTGTTTTATTCATGCACTAATGTTTGCTGAGTCATTTTTTTGGAAAGAGTATGTGCTCTGAATCTTAATGGACATGGTAAGAGAGCCTCTTCAGAAAAATGCAGACATCAACTAGTACAATTTAATAATACTTTAAAGCTTAGAAGCAATAAAAAGAAATTCGAAGAAGCACAAAAAGCAGCTAAAGTTCATTCCTACCTTTGCTTTTGGACATTAAGGTTTTACTGATATCAAATCAGTGTTTGTAGTTTGGGAAAAATATATTCATGACTTTATCTTTTGCAAAAACTATAGGAAAAGTAAACCCTACATGTCATTTGAGGGTGAATCCAAGTTTTGTTTAGTGTTAGTTTTCTTAGTGGTTCCTTTTTAAAAATAGTTCTTCCTTTACTTTGTAGTTCATGCTTTTCCCAGGCTGGTGCGGGGGATCCTTGGAAAGGCTACAGCTAATAGGGAAGGTGGGGCAACTCTACCATTCAGTGGACTTTCTGTTACTGTAGGGGAGTGGGCTGGAAGAGACAGGGGCATGGAATCCACAGGCCTACGGCTACTTTCTCTTTACCTTTCAGGGTAGATCAAACCCAGCCAGAAGACATCCTCAAGTTTGTTTTTATATTGTGGCTCTAAAATTATTGGATACTGCCCAGATACTGTTTTGGAACAAGGCAGGGAAGGGCTAAGTGAATTTTTAAAAACCACTTAATGTGCTTCTTAATATATTCACGTTTACTCGAAGAACCAAATATGGTTACATTTTATAAAAAGTTCTGTACTGTTTGTTATTTGTCCTTCAGAATAAAAATGTAACATTCAAACAACTGACCTCTTACTGAGTTAAGGTACTGAAACTTTATTGACAACTGGTTCTGTAAAGGCTTTGGGGTTAGCTTGTTTTATAATGATTATATTGTAATAGAGAGGTGGGTGGGGATGAGCAAGGGTGAGTGAGTTCTGGTTCCAGCTTTGACCTTAATCTCAGTGCACATGTTAAGAGAGGAGGTTGGAAATGCTGTCCCAGCTTTAAATATTGTGGTGAATTTAATGTGATTTACATTTTATCAAAGGAATTCTGAGTGAAATCTCATTCAGATGTGCTGTTGAGAACTCCATATCTGAATACAAGTTATTACTTTAGTCTTCCCTTAGAAGAATTACAATTTCTTTATAAGAATACAATATGTAGCAAACTGTGAACTAGACATCAGGACTCACCCTGGCCCCCCTGCCTGCCCTTTCCTCCCCTCCTCTTCCTCTCTCCCCTCCTTCATTCCTCCTCTTCTTCTTCCCTCCCTTCCTCCCTCCCTCACTCCCTTCCTTCCTTTCTTCCTTCCTTCCTCTTTTGCTCTTTCCTTCTATGGGAAAAATCTGCTTCCTTGGCCTGTGTAGCTCAGAAATTTGGATATATTACTTTGTCACTCTTTGATACCCACAGGATATATATGTAAACTTTTTGATGGGACCAGGATGACAAGTCAGACCCCAGAGCAAAACTCTGCTCAGTGATTGCTTCCGTTCTCACAGGCCTTGCTGTTCTGCTGGTTTTCTACCTCTAACAACACCAGTGCAGCCGTGGGAGGGCTCCAGCCTGCTTGTCCAGCCAGGCTGGCTGTAACACCCTGCCTGACATGGCTAGAGTCCAAACCAGTCAGGGAGCCCCCTTCTCCCCTTGGAATTCTCTCCCAGTTCTTTTTGCTGTGAGAGAATTCCACATGACCTTCCTCACTCTTACCACATGACCTTACTTTCTCACAGAATTTTATGGGAAAATTGAGGTGTATGTGCTCCATTTGATTGAATGTGAATTTCCATTGCTTTTGCTAAAATACAATCCTAGATTTTATACAAAAAGCAAGCTTCTCCAAGATGTTGTGGATCATTATCCAACTTCAACTCTGGTTTCTGAAAATAAAAAGAATATGCTTTCTCAACAGGTGGGTCTTTTTTTTAAAGAAAAGGCTGTGTGAAAAAGAACATGTGGAGTTTTTGTCCAATTTTTTATTATATTTCAAACCAGGTGAAAAAGCTGTCCTACTAAAAAGAAAAGCTTTTGCAAATTAACAAAATGATGAAAAAACTAAGATTTTAAAAGAATAATCATATTTAATTTTTAAATCATAAACTCTTGGTAAAGCACAGTGAGCATATGTATTCCAAGTATCTATATATTCCAAGTATCTCATGAACAAAAAAAATAATATTTAGATAATTAACAGTTCAGATTGGGAGATGGAGGGAGGTGTCCTCTTTATTCTCATACAGTATGGGCTTATTAAAATATTTTAAAAAACAAATTAGTTGTGTTTTATAAAATTGTTGGTCGAATTATCATAGCAAGAATTGAAGGACTCCAGTAAGTCCCCTTAGACCTAACCAGAAGATCTCTAATAAGCCCCTAAGCCCCTTAAACTGGAAAAAACCAAAATGTCCTCTAGATGGAGCACCAGGCTTTTCTTTCTTAGGAAAAATAATTCTTATTTTTGTGAAAGGAACTTCAGAACTTCATTTTAGACAAAAAAAAAAAAAAAAAAAAAAAAAAAAAAAATAGTTTGAAGCACCTTATTCTTAACCATGGCACATGTTGCCAGAGCATCTGCGTTTGGTGAAGAAAATGTCATATTTCAGACAACGTAACTTATCCTCGCATATACTAAAGTGGATTTGATTTTTAAGTTCTCCAAGTGAGATCCATTGAGTTCTGGAGGTTTGCAGTGGCAGGTGCATGAACCAGAGAGCTGTGGATGTCCTCCAAGGACTTGAATGTAACTGAAGGGGGTGGGGTTGGGGGTGGGGGTGGTGAGGACCAAGCAGTGCAAAGGTTAGGAAAGGTCCCTTTGTCTACATGGAAGCACTTTCCAAAGGTGGCCTCCAGGTCTGCCTAATTCTAATAATAGTGTGAAATATAGGAAGCTCAAAGTCATTTAATAAAGCCTTCCCATATAAAAGAAGAAACTGAGACCCAGAGAGGTACTTGTCTTTCTCTTTCATTGATGGAGTAAGTGATGGTGCAGGAAAACATTTAAAAACAGTATAGTAAATCTTTATTGTTTTGGCTGCCTCTTCCTAGAAACCCTGATTTTCTTTTGAGAGTTATGTTCCTCCAACTGTATGGAACCTTGGGAAGCACATAAAAGAAGCTGAGGGGTCCCTCGAAACCTTCTGTATAGCCAAAGGTTAGGCATGTGACCCAGTCAATCACTCAAGGGACTTCAAGTCTTCAGCAGAGTTTTTGTAAGGAAATATGAAGCAGTTGGAATTCCTTTATCTTTGGTGATAACCTACCATTCATTTAACTGAGCATGATTCTTCAATCTTCCTATTAGTTCTGTGGGTTCTCTAGTAACCGTCTGACAATTTCCCTTTTTGCTCAAGTTGGCCAGAGTTAGTTTCTGATACTTGCAAACAAAGAACCTTAAGTAATTCCAGCAGCTACCATCTAGGCCATCAAAATGAAGCAAGATCTTCTTACTACAAATTTAAATCACTCAACAGTGTCACCATAAGTCACCAAGAGCAATTTAAGAAGGATTTATACAGGAAAAATAAAAACACTCTTCTATAAATGCCCTCACTAGAAACAACCAGCATATCATGTTCTAAATATCTTGAACTGTGACAAATTTATAATTATAGTAAGAATATCCTGATAACACTATCATAATAAATATTTATTGACTAAATGAGATAAAATTTTCTTTGTATAACATTATACCAGAGTATGCTAAAATTGTATTTCAGTATAGCATTTACATTTATTTTTTCTCAATACAAAAGTCATACTGATTCATTTTACCCAGTTTCTTCTAAAATCTTAAAAACTATGTAAACTGGATAAACCCTTGCTTATTTTCCAGTTAGAAACAAGAGAAAAAGCAAACAAGCTACAAAATGCCAAAGTAGTACAAGCAACAAGCTCTAGAAATATATGATATTTAAGTCAGACTAAAATAACAGTGAAATAATAAGACCTTTAATATTTTTCCCCTTTCAAATTCCTTCTCAAAAGCATTTGGCTTAACTCTGCTATTTAGAAAATAGGATACAAAAAACCTCATTTTTCTTTTAAATGTAATTCCTTTAAATTAAAGGAGTCCAGCAAGTGGACACTCGCTGCCCCCACCTTTTATGACTCAGAATACACTTTTTGAAAAGGAGCTTGATGTTTATAAAAGTTTCTTTAGGCTATTATAACTTATCTTTGGAAAAATGCAGCATTATATGATTTATGAACTGACAAGTCTTATGTATTAACAATGAAATCTACTAGATGCAGGCCATTCTTATCTTAATGGCATTTTAAGTCAGGATCTGCAGTGCGTGTCAACTTGGCAAGCAAGGGCAGCGTGTACAGCAGCCCCAGAGGATACACGTTGACTTTCAAAAGCGAGCCAGCAGAGGGCTTTTCTGTCCAAGCAACGAGTGACTTGTTCATGGCACATTCCTGGCACAATGGAAGAAAAATTACCAGATAAAATGTAAGCTCAGGTTAAAGGGAAATCTGTTTCCTAGACATAAGCTTCAATAAAAATAAGAGAAGCTGTGAGGCAGGATGAATGTTATGTGGTTGAATTCAACTTGATGTTTGACTTCCCATCCTTTTAAAGATCACAATGTGTATTAAATCTTGCAGTTTGTGGGGTTCACTTTCATTAGATTTTGATGCAGACAGCGCCCTATCATGACCCTTCTGGATCATACTGGTGTGTTGGTGCCAATTTTTTGTTTGTTTTGTTTTTTGTACTGGCGATTGAACTCACTTTATCACTCAGCTATATTTCCAGCCATTTTTTTTTATTTTAATTTTTTTTTTTTTTTTTAATTTTGAGACAGGGTCTTGGTAAGTTGCTTAAGACCTCATTAAGTTGCTGAAGTCGTCCTCCTATCTTCATCTCCTGAGTCGCTGGGATTATAGATGTGAGCCATTGCACCCTACCAGAACCAGTTTTTACAGGCTCATGAAAGCCAGTTATTAAAGTTGTAGGAATTTTATGAGCCACTTGAAATTATATTATAGCCCAAAATTGGCCATGGTGAGAATATTTATATTGTGGAAATATGTAAATGCTACAAATTAGGGTTCTCCCTTTCCCCCAGAGTTAGTTAAATGTTTACCAGCACATCACTGGACATAACCGAAAGGGAATTTTCTTGAGAATTGTGCCATCCATCACCACAAATACATTCTCATGACTCTTCACGCCTGCCCTGTTCAGCCTAACTGAGAATACAAAAAGTCATCTTTGAAGGTTTGGTTTTCAAATATTGAGAGCTCAATCTGGTTCTTTCTCTACTAATGGGTGAAGTAAGATCTAGAGGTGGACACAGAGCCACCCCAGGGGTTGTATGAGGATGAGAGGGTGAGTGTGACTTGGTGTGTATGTGAGCCTTGAGCTGCAGCCCCTCTCCCCTTACCATTTCTTATTTTGTCCTCTCTGGTCTTTCATAGAGCGTAGAAATGCAATTTTCCCAGGGATGTTTACTGTGTGTCTCAGTTTTACCTTCTAAAATGCCGTAGCTTTTCAACTACATACTTCACACAACATCTGACATTGGCGATGTAATAATATATTGTTATTTATAAATGTGTTGGGAGTCTCAGCTTTATTAACACTACATTCAGATGCACAATGAACAATTATGTTATTATTATTATTTTTCTTTAGTGGACCTGTGATCATTATCCATTACTCTATTTGGTTAACTTAGGTAGATGTCTTTCAGGATTCCCGTCCCTTTCCTTGTTGGCATCTAGGTGTGGAGGCTGGAGGATAGCCTGTTTGTCCTTGCTTGTCCTTGCTTGTCTTTGAGAGGCAAGATCTTAGTTCCGCATGACATTTAATGGAGGAGTTCTGGTCTCTGTTGCCAATGGTTGGTCTGGGTTTCTCCTTTAGTTTATGGTCTGTGCTACACGTTGGTCTTACCCTGGAACTCTACTGCTGTCTTCAACTGCTGATATAAGCCACTCTAACTCCTGCTTTATTCTTCCAGTTATTTTCTCTGATGATTCAGGGCCCTATATCAATTCTCACTGGCTTTGTGGAACATCCTGAAGTCTGTGAGTCCCTGGCCAGGCAACTTAGCCTGAAGACTTCTGCTGCCGAGGTGGTTCTTTCTGAAGACAGAAGCCTCTTGTAACTCTGAAGCCAGACTCTCAACTCCCTTCCTGGTATTACCTCAGAGACCTGTAATCTTATTTCTCAAGTAGTACCTGAGGGCTTCCTATGAGAGCTGAACTCTGGTCCTCTCTTGTTTACCCACACTGAGTTTCTACCTTTTGTGGAGTCATCTTCTTGCTTGCCTCTGATTCTTTTTCCTTCCCACAGTCTCTCTGGCTGGGAGCCTGAGCTTTAACACCTTCCTCCTCTTGTCTCTATTCATATAAAACTCCTAAGATTCAGTCCTTCAATTTTTGCCCCTGAATGTATAAATGGAGGAGATGAATAATATAGAAATGACTTTCTGTCTTGGAAAAAAGCTTGACTGACAAATTTATTGTCTTTTTGCACACAACAACAAAAGAATTCTATTTTGTATGTTTGAAGCTGAATATCATTTCCCTTTTTGTTTTCTGGCTGAAATAATCTGAATCCCCAAGGCAGATGCATTGGAGAAGGTCATACAGATGAAGCTGCAAAGAGAAAAGCACATTAGTATACTCTGAATATTCTCCTCAGACATTTGCTTCTCTCATGCTCTGTCTTAGAAACTCCTTGAGAGAAGCTTCCTGCTTCTCCAGAATGATATTTTCTTGAGCACCCTCCTTTATCTGTGTCTTCAGCATCTCCCTCTCTCTGATAGTCTTCCTGTCAGCTTTAATATAACCACCTGCATCCCTCTAAATAAACAAAACAGCTCTGCATGAACTTCACATCTGCCCAAACCTGTATTTTCTCCAATGTTTTCTATCTTAGTAAATGATATCACCATCCACTCAATTAATCACGCCAGAAAGCATCATCTTTTACATCTTCATTCTCTTCAGATCAATGTCTGATAAAGTAGCAAATTCTGTTGCTCTAATTCTAAAGTCTTTTCTCAACCCCTCCCACCTTCCAGCCTAGACTAAATTGCTATCATCTTTTATGGACTACCGTGGTCTCCTGTGGCTATTATCTTCCATTTGCCTTTATTCTCCTTGAAAACAGAATAATGTTAAAAATTAAAAAAAATAAAACATATAGCATATGTGAATGTGCATATGTGTATATTTATATGTATATGTATTTGTATATGTGTATATACGTATACACATACATCATCATGTTTATGTTACTCTTGCTTCAAACTCTCCACTAGCTTCTATTCTTATTGGGATGATGTCCAAAATTCTTAGAATGGTCTAAAGTTCTCATATGACACTGTGTTCACTTTTCTGCACCCACATCCCAGCCTTGCACCACTCTCTTCCCCGTTCATTCTGTTCTGGCCACACTGAGTCTTTTATTTCCTCACACCTACTAAGCCCCTTTCTTCTTAAGAAATCTACATCAGCTATTTTCCCTGCCTGGTAAAATCTGGGTTCTGTGTGGCAAACTACAGTTTTCAGTTTAAAAGTAAGCTTTTCTGAAAAGAACTTCTGGACCCTCTCCTTTCTTGCAAGTCCCTCTCAGGGCACCTTGAATTTTTCTTTAGTAATATATACCACAAGTGCAGTTAAATAATTTTATGATGATTTTTAGTGTTGCTTCCCTCACAGGATTGTAATCACAAGACACTCAAGAGGGGACAGGGATGAGGCTATCTTATTTCTCTATTTCCTTTGCCTAGAGAAAATAGTACCTATTAAATTAATTTAATAGATGATTTGGTATTTATTATATTTTATAAGTTTATGTCATATAACATTGTTTTACCCATAGTAATAATACAGTTATATAGTTATTTATAATTTCTGTCATCCCATGATCTTTTCCCCTTACCTGCTTCTAGGAGTCTCTGTGCTTCCCTGTTTATGATATTTGTGTAAAGAGGAAAGTAATCTGACTTGAACCAGGAAGTAAGTCAGATATTGGATTCTGAAATGTAGAAGTACATTATTATCAGAGAGCTTTTTAAAAAGATGCACACTAGAACTTCTAATGAATCTCAGTTGCCTATAGACTCGAGCCCACACTGTTTAGGATGGAACATAAGGCTTTCCATTATCTGGACTTTGCCCCTTTCTGGACTCATTTTCTATCTTGTTCAGCCTCATGTTCTCATCCTTTCCTCCAGGCTTTACAAGCATATCTGCAAAGGGAGATGATCATCAGCTTCATTATTATCATCACCACTAATAATATTTATTAAGCAATGGTCTGAATCAAACTGTGCATGAGGGCTTGTGGCAACCTACAATGACGGATAAGGCAGGATCACAACTCACCATCACCTGTGCATTTAGTCAGAATGACTGCTATCCACGCAAAAGATAAAGAGGAATATAAGTGAGTTATAAATTAGTAAATGCCAAAGAGTAGTTGAAAGATGAAGTGCAGTTTCCCGAGATATGAAATAGTGCCCTATTCACATCTTACTTTTGATCAATATTTCCACAAATAAATGTGACTGGTGAAACAAGGAAAGGCAGGGAGGAGGTGTTTAATGTTCTGTCTTTCTCTATGAAGACATGTCTTGTGGTTTATCTGGAACTTTGTGTAGTCTTCCTTCTTCATCTTCAAAACTATCAAGGGTTGGGATTGTGGCTCAGTGGTAGAGCGCTTGCCTAGCAAGAGTGAGGCACTGGGTTCGATTTGCAGCACCACATAAATATATAAAGGCAGTATGTCCATCTATAACTAAAAATATTTTTAAAAACTGTCATAATTACAACCTGAATTCAGAAGATAAAGGAACATATATTTATGAGCCCTTATCCAGGTTTCCTTGAATCCTTAACTAAGTAACTTGGGAGATAGCATTTTATAAGCTTAATGGAGAAAGGCTATACAGAGGGAATAATGCTTATGTTTAATGTAGAAGATTAAGCAAAAACTTGCTTTGCTCTGGCAGAAAAGCAAAGTGGATATTATTTCTCCTTTGTCTCCTGTGCCTTCTCTATCTGTTTTCCAAAAGCAGCAGCTACCCTCCCTCAACCTGCAGCATAGCCTATGAAGGAAGATGAAACTGGATGCTTTCTTCAAGGCTCACTGGGTGAAATCCAGCCAGCACAGGGCTACATTACCATCCTAGCTGCTCCTTCCACTGAAGCACTGGGTTCATAGACTCTTGTAAATAAGTCAGATTGAGTCTACAATAATATAGCATAGAACCAACAACCTGAGATGTTGGCATACCACACATTTATTTTTCTTGCCTATGTGAGTCAACTTTTTGAGGCTGTTTCAGGATGGAGTCCTCTTCATGTGTTTGTTCATTCTCTTTGGACTAGTGGTTACTCAGGCTATGTTCTTCTTCTTGTGAACATAGTATTTATACTAGTAGAAGTAGAACAAAACAAGTCCAAACTCTTATGTCCATTTGAAGCCTCAGTGCAGGAATTACATCTGCTAACATTAATTTGTCCATCTGAGAAAGTCACCTGGACAATTTTGACATCAATGGGGACAGGAAATATATTTCTCTTACTCCAGTGGGAGGCATTGCAACAGCACACAGAAGAAGGAAGGTATATGGTTCTATATCAGGGAGTCAATGGACTAAGAACTAGGAATAGTAGTCTTATCTATTCAAGAATATTCCTCCCTTCTGCTATCTGCATACAACCATCTGATTCTTAAACTTCCAACCATTCAATACTGAAAAAGAGTGACAGATCTGCAGTCTTGCCATAGTGTCCCCATGTCATTGATGTTTCCCTGACTCTTGCCAATGGAGGACTATAATCAAAGCCTGACTTACAGTTTCCCCTGGGTTTTACTCCTGGTAGAAGAGTGAATGGGACCCAGCAGAATGTTTTGTGGTATTGAGACCAACTCATTTCTATTTCCCTTGGGGTTCTCATTCAAAACTTGGATCTCTCCTCTTATTTAGTGACCTTCAAGAAGGGTTTTCAGAGAAAATGCAATTTATATTTTTGTATGTATACATTCAATTCCATCAGGATTTTTCTATGTGTGAATGAATGATTTGGGGGCCCTTGGAGTAGTAGATTCCCACCGTTCTTACAGCAATCTTCTATGATTTCCATATTGTTTAAGTGTGTCCTCCAGAGATTTATGTGCTGGAAACACACTATCGGCAGCATGGTAGCGTTGAGAGGTGGTGGGACCTTTAAGAGGTAAGGCCTGGTGAAAGATGATTAGGTCACTGTGGGTTGGGATGCTGCCCTCAGAATGGGTTAATGTAGCTTTTATGAAATCTTGTTTTGTTTGTTATAAAAGAGAAGAATCTGTCTTCTGTGTCCTCATGTGATCACTTTGACTCCTGCCATTGTGATACCATCTGCCATGAGGCCCTCACCAGGGGCTGAGCATATAGACTGTTAGAGTTTAGATATGAAGTGTGCCCCAAAAGCTCATGTGTGAGACAATTTGAGACAGTTTTGAGGTGAAATGATTGGATTATAACAGTCTTAACCTAACAGGGTAGTAACTGTAGGCAGTAGGATGTGGCTAGAAGAGGGGGGCCCCTGGGAGTGTATCTTTGGGGTATATAATTTGTTACTGAGCCGAGAGCTCTCTCTGCTTCCTGGTGGTTATACCCTGAACTGCTTTCCTCGGCCACACTCTTCTGCCCTGATGTTCTGCCCTATCTCAGGCCCTGAGCAATGGAGCCAACTATCCAAGGACTAAGACCTTAGAAACCATGAGCCCCCAAATAAACTTTTCCTGCTCTAATTGTTCATGGCATGTCTTTTGGTGACAGCAATAAAATAGCTGACTAAAACACAAGCCCAATTGATCTTAGACTTTCAGTTTCTAAAACTGTGAGGTAAATAAACCTCTTCTCTATAAAGTACCCAGCTCCTGGTATTTTGTTATAGCAACAGAAAATGGACTAAGATATACCCCTTAATAGAAGGACAGAGAAATGCAGCCAGTAGGATGTATTTACATGGAATTGGCTCATGTAATTATGGAGACTGAGCAGTCCTAAAATCTGCAGTTGGTAAGCTGGAGATCTAAGAGAGCTGATGGTATAGTTTCAGTCTGATTCTGAATCTGAAGGCAGGAGAAAACTTTTGCCCCAGAGAGCGAGGCAGAGAGAGTAAATTTTCTCTTACTCCACCATTTTGTTCGATTCAGGTCTTCAGTGAATTGGATGAGGCTTACCTGAATTGGGAAGGACAATCCACTTTATTTAATCTATTGATTAAAATGTTAATCTTATCCAGAAATATTGAGAATATTGTGTAACCAATTATCTGGACACCCTATAGCCATTTTATGAAATAACTCATGAAATGCCATCATTAGAGCCATCCTCTTTTTTCTCCATTTCTTTGCCTCAGTCATGAATCACTGCATATCAAGGAATGAAATCCTAATCAAGTTAACCCAAGTAAAACGGAAGTTACTGGATAGATGTAGTCATGGAAACCACTTATCAAGGAATAAATTTCTAATCAAGTTAACTCAAATACAAACAATGTTACTGGACATATGTAACAATGAAAACACTGTTTTGTTTTGTTTTTTTTACTTCTTTCTGAACAAGTGCTCCATTCTCCCACTTCTCTCTACCTTCCTTTTCTTCTTAACAGAATGCATATGAATAAAAAATAGCTGCCATCTTCAATTCCACCTTACCACCAAAGCTTCATGGGCCCACAACCTTGTGACAATATGTGCTTTTTATCTCTGTGATTTATATTTCAGTACCTGAGGAAGAGAACCAGGTCAGTTCTAGGTCTACCAAATGTTATTATACTTAACAGTCCAACACCTATCCCTGGTTGCTGGAGAGTTCGAATGCATGTTTCCTATTGTTACAGACACTGATTACCACAAACTTAATGACTTTAAAACAACAGAATTTAGATATCAGAAGTCTGAGATGGGTTTCACTCTGCTAATTTCAAGACATTGACGGGATTGCATTCCTCCTGGAAGCTCTAGAGGAGAAACCATTCCTTTGCCTTTTCTGTCTTCTAGAGGCTATCCACTTGTCTTGTGTCTGCTTCCTCCATCTTTAAATCTTACACTCTGACTCCCCTGTCCTCTTCTCACCTGTAAGGATGAGTACAATGGGCCCACATTTATAGTCCAGGATAATCTCCCAATCCCAAAATCCTTAATCACATCTGCGAAGCCTGTTTTCCTATATAAGATAATGTTCACAGGTTCTGGGAATTAAGACTGGGACATCTTTGCCCACAAAGTTGTGACTAGGGAACACATTACCTCACTTATTACAGTGAGAGTCATACAGATATATTGTTAGTGGAGAAGAGGCATAAGTGAAAAGAGTCTCTTTGTACAAGGAGTGTGAAAGAGTAAGAGGATTAAATAGTAGTTTCATTTATCTAAAGTGCTTAGTAGGGCTACTGAGACTGGCCTTCAACCTCCATTTAATTTTTCTATCTTTTGTTTCCTTTCCCTCCAGAGGAATCTATTGAAGCCTGCATATTTATAATTTGCTCATTCTCCTTTTCCACTTAGTTTGATATTTAATTTCCTCAAAACCGGATTTTCTCTTTACCAAAATACAGATGCCTCATGACTTTAGACTTGACCAGAAAACATGAGATGTAGTGGAGGTGGTTTTGGGAATCTGTTCCTCTAATATGCTTCCTAGGTAACTCTTAAATACAGCAGGTAGAGAACCCCCATTGTATTCTAAGTATAGCTGATAAATTTATCTTGTTAGAAGAGAAGACTAAAGAAAACCTTCCAAGGGAGCTAGGTTTTTTTCAGCTTTGGGGAGATAACAATTTGGTGTGTAATTTAGTAAGACTCTAATTCAGGTGGGGAACAGGCAAAGAGATCATGTCAAGATAAAGGGGAGAACTTTCGGGGGGAGCTGATCAACCTTTATTTGACTCTCAAATCACAAATAAGGACTTAGTTTCTTCTGAGTTGTATTTTCATACTGATTTGTACTCTCCTGAAAATCAGGTAGTTTTTCTATATCAACTTTTCCAATTCAGGGGTAGTGGAAGATGAAAAACTGATGTTTGACACTCTACAGTGGTTAAAGTGGCTGTGGTGATAAATCAGGCTGTCAGATGTCTGAGTTGGTATCTGGGTGGTGTAGGAAGCATTCAGTCATAACACTGAGGGATCTGACAGATTTTGTTTTATAATTTAAATAATTTGATTCATGCTCAAGATATTTTGATGGGCTTTCTTTATAAATTTATAGTTGTTTTGAATAAATTTTGTTTGTAATGAAGTAAGTTGTAATTAAGTTGATAAAAGCAAAAAAGCAAATATATAAAATATCTAGCAAAGAGAAGCACATTTTTGATGGTTGGTGGTTTTGTTTTTAACAACATGGCAGTTGGGATGATCTCAAAATGTGCCAGTTATAAAATACTTGGAAAAATAAAATAATCAATTATGTAAATAGTTGGAAGAATTCACAAGTATGTAAAGGATATCATCAAAGACACAAAGTAGAAACCAGACTTGGCCTTCCATCACTTTGAGTTCAGGATTTGAATTTATACTCTGTGGCCTGAGAACCCTCAAGCTGAAAAATTTACATGAAATTCTCTGGAACACTAGGCAGAAGTAGATATAAAATGTTTTTTGAAGGGGCACACCCTCAATCCCGGCAGTAGAGAATTCCCATAGAAAATGTCCTGCTACACATGAATCTAAAATTCAAAATTACAAAACCCATAAGGCAATATACCTGAAGAGAAGCAAATATGTCAAACAGCAGGATTATAAACACTATCACCTTCCTTGAGGAATTGACACTTTCTCTCTCCACGACTCTAAAATTAGTACATTCAATTGAGAAAATACAAACTGTAACTGAAGCCATGAGAAACCAGCTTCAATATCACTTAGTGCATTTTTTGTTGCACCTCACAGAACAAATACAAAGTGCTGTGGTAGTTCAGAGAATGAAGAGAACTGCAGAGTGTTGATATTATAACTTGCACTTGATGCTAAAATGTTGACAAGAGTAAACTTTAATTGGAGGAATCTTACTCCTTTCAAAATATCAATTAGATATTGCAAATCAGTGGCACCATAGAAACTTAGGAAATGATTGTTATTATAAAATGTAACACATTGACTTCTGGGTGTGAACATTAAATTGAAATCATGACCATTTATGAAACATAATAATGCCCTGGTTCAGAAAAGCTAAGGTACGTGCCACTTCTAAATTAAGTTATATGAGACATCCCCGAAATGGCCAAGTAACACACACCCTGAAAGCCTAAGTATACTACCACAAACTATCTTATAATAAGGCAGTTAAATTCAGAGTGGTAAAAATCATTCTAAAAGATATAGGGTTCGTTTTGCTGGCTCAGTGATAACATAAATTCTGGATACAATCACTGGACTTGGAATGTGTTAAGTTTAGTAAAGTAAGTCAAGGATAATTGCATTTCATTAGTAGAATGTGATATTTGGGAGTCAAATGTTATCTAGTTTAGATTTGATCTCAACTAATGTAAATGAGTATTATGTAAGTCACCAAAGAAAGTAAGTTTTCTCAGAGATGATGAACTTCATTAAAATATACCTTTATCACTGACATATATACCATAATCAAAATTTCCCCATTCTTTCTAGTTTTTTAATGTGGTATGTTGAGGCCCATAGGCTGCCAGGTGTCAACTTTCTAAAGATCATATTCCATGTGGGAAAATGTGCAGTGCTCTCTTAGCAGAAAGGGAACTATTTGTTGTTTGCATCATGGTAGTCTCTGCAGACTTCTGGGGAATTTCACATCTCTTCACTAGCTGGTGCTGACTCACATTTTACCAAAGTTCC
This sequence comes from Glaucomys volans, assembly GCA_020662805.1. Taxonomy (NCBI): domain Eukaryota; kingdom Metazoa; phylum Chordata; class Mammalia; order Rodentia; family Sciuridae; genus Glaucomys; species Glaucomys volans. Next base: position 97,558 of record JAJEJO010003126.1, read on the forward strand.
TTTGTCAGGGAAGAATGAAATATGTAAGCTGTCAGCTAAGATTTGACAGTAATAATTACAACTAGTATCAGACATAAATTATTTTTTTTCTTTTGTGGCTCTGGGTCTTATCTCTCTTCTAAGCTCTCTGTTCTATTGTAGCTATTCATGGAAGTCTCTTTTGCTTATTTTCATGCAGATTGCTATTTCAGGTAACAAGTTCAGAATATAGTTAGTTGAAAATGAACTTGGGATTTTTGATATTGCTTTTTTGCAATTGTCCATCTTTCTTTTCTAACTTCTTTCCTATTACAAGACTAGAAGGAGAAGGAGCAGAGAGAAGGCACGCACTCAGCCTCTACTTATGCAAGAATGGCCACCTCAAGGATTCCTCTTACAATTCCTGTCATTTTCTTTGCTTGACAAAACTTAGTTTCTGAACGCATACTGTTCAAAACAGAAAAGTAGCAATAAAAATTTTAGGTGATACAGCTTTGGAATTTTCAACTTTATTCAGTGAAAACAGCAGGGTGCCTTTGAACCAAGGATATGAAATTTGAGATGAAAACTCAGAGTTACTGTATTTAAATTAATTTCTTAAAGTATTAAAGTTTATATGAGAAACATTTTTTGCATGCTTTATATTGCCATCTACTAACTTTTTCTCACCAAATTCTAGGGCTACTTGAAATAACTATATTATAAACATATTAACTTTATTCAATCATGAAATTTGATTTCCATTTGAAATTTTTCTATATGTGTGTCACATAAGTAAATTTTTAAGTTCAAAGAAAAAAGTCAAGCAGTTGCTAGATTGGAAAAAAAATCCAGATCTTTCATGTTATAGGTTGACTTACATTCAAAACTAGAAAGCCAAGGGAAACTATTGTAAATTAAGGAGGTGCTTCAGTAATGTATATAGATAATAAACATTCTGTGTGAAAAATTACTATTCTTAGTTTAAAAAATTTCTTAGGAGGATAATTATTGTGTTCTAAGTTGATTAAAATCACATTCTTACGTTGTAAGAATCTAGGGTATTTTATAGTTTTAATTGTGGTTGAGTAGATTAATAGTTTTGAATTCATATCCAAAATGTAATTATGAATAATTAAGTTAATTATCTATTCAGAGTTAGGTAATTGCCTAATTAGCTTGAGAATAATAGACTGGAAAACTTTCAACAAATATTAAACACATTCTATACTTAAATTATTTAAATTTACCTATTAAAATTTCAAAATGAGTGTGTGTGTGTGTGTGTGTGTGTGTGTGTGTGTAGATGGGTACATAGCTACTTTATAATTTGAGTGATATTTGTATGTGTTTTCAAGCTTAACCTTTTTCCTGAATAGACAAATGTTATCCACCAGTTCTTCGAACCAGCTGCTATTTAGGCAATGGAAAGGAATTAAGATCATGTAGAGGAAGAGAAAAGGATCATTGAATTTGGGACACAAACGGAAACTGTTTATATCATGGATATTGGTTGGGGCAAAGCGGGGATATTAAGGATACTTCACAGAAAAGACTTAGAAATCACTGCAGAAGTGTCTGGGTACCACAGGATATTAATAACTGCTTGCTTTTTTATTTCATAAATAATTCCTTTGTTGTTAGACATTCGTTACTACTGTGCCCGGGTCTGTTAAATAAGTCTGTTAATGGTGTGGGTAATGTTTGGAATCTGCGCCCAATGTAAATGTGTGCCCAATACATAAGCATTGTTTTCATGTGTTCCTAGGCTTTGATCATCTCTGTGGAGTTCCTCATGAAATATTAGAGCTTTTCTCTGAAGCCAGTCTAGGCAGTAATTTACTTCTAGAGAAGAGAGCTTCTACCGCTGGGATAAGAAGTCTTTGTTATCTTATTGGGTATTTGTCATAGAGGATGGAAAAACAGGTGTGAAGGGAAGGTTTTCAGGGTCAGGTAACTTTGTTTTCTTTTTACTTTTTAAAGTCAAGTACTATAATGTTATCTTTTAAAAAGCCTACTTTTATTGTGGAATGTTTAATTGAAAGATCTGTGGGCACATAGATATGTCAACTTAAGCTATATTATAATGGGATTCGAATTGAAAACATAAGAACATAGTTTTATAATTCTTTAAGAAAAATTTATGAGAATAGCTAGACATTCTAGGAAAGATTGATGGGATTTTATTTCACCTTTTTTGAAGGACACTCTTATGAATAAAAACCTAAAACAGAATGGATCGACATTTAGGAATAATGGCTATCTCTTATGATATTAGGAGATATCAACAAGTTTTTTCTTTTTTCTTTCAATGTCACTGTCTTTAGAAATCCTAAAAGGCTGACATAGGATAAAGAGGCGAATGATGTGCGGGTGTGGGGTGGGCTGTAACTAATACGGGCTCAGGTGAGCAGCTGCCATGCATTGCTAATGAGAAACCCAGCTAAAGGGTTGTTGCACATTCTAAAGCTTCAGATGCTGTGTGTGGTTAGAAAGCCTGGAATTCCTTTTTCAATCGCTTTGTTACACAGCTGTATTTATTAGAATTTGAGCATACTACAAATACGCATACTCCTAAGATGCCATCATAGTAAGGACCAACAATCTGATTACATTTCAGGGAGAAAGTCTACACTGAAATGAACATTGTGAGAAAATTCAATTTGATGATACCTTGGGGTACATTCTTGCTTCATATACTGCTGTTTTCATTACAAGGTAAGAACTTACTTAAAATTTTACCTTAACATATTTTAGCCTCTCTTACAATTGATATAATCTTTTCTTATGAAGCATTATTAAGTCATTGGAATGGATATGTATTAAATGACATTCAGGTAATCTTATTGAAAATTCTTAATAATGTAGAAAACAGACCTTTTGTTATTTTTTGTGTCTTTTTAGATGGCTATTTAAAATGATGCTTCAACCATGTGCAATTGTACTAGATGTTCTTTTTCCTTTTTTCTCTAAAAGATGATTTAAAATAGTTGTCTATTTTAGAATAAAGATCGAGTACTTAAATTTTCTTCATATTATCAAGTCCCCAAATGGTAAAAAATAATTTGAAGACTGTAACAGTTGAGGTTAAGAATTAACTTCCCATTATTTTTCTTGTAGCAATTTTACCTATAAATTAATTTTTATAAAATATTTTCATGGGGAAGGCATTTATTTACATTTGGTTGTTAATTTTTAAATCCCTAAAAAAGGCTGTATGTTTTAGAGAATGTAGGGGAAAAGGGGAGAAATTATTGAAGTGTAAATGACAGGAAAGATCAAGACACCACCTTCTAATCCCAGTAGTGACTGGAAGCCCAAGAAGAAAGTGTCCTAGAATACTGAGCTGGAGGGGACATTGGAGATCTACTTGTACAACACCAGTGTTCTGTGGTGTGTTATCTTGTGTATGCCTGGCAAATACGAAGTGGTAGGACCAGAACTACAACTGGGATCTCTGATTCCAAGTCTAGTGCTCTCTCAGTTGCATTATGTCTCTGTGTAAATCCATGCACACTACCCTGTTCTTTTTGATTTATCACTTACTCCAGTGTCTCACAGACAATTTCCTGGTCAGAATCCTCTAAAAAGTATAGCATAACTTGCAGCAAAACTTGATCCAAATTTTATAATTTAGGTTACAATGATCTGTTAAGCAACCAAAACACTAACCAAGATACTTGTATGTTTGTCATTCTTATCTCTCTATATTAATCTCTGGCAGGATATATTCGTGCATCATCCATCTTGATGGGAACGTCAAAGTGAGTATTTTTTGTTTTTCTTTTTTATCCTCTAAAACATGAAGTAATGGATATCTTCTTTTGAAAATAAATGAAATATTTTACAAAAAATGAAATATAGTTGTATATGACATTTCCACAAGTTAAAAGTGATTATATTTCCTTATTTATGAAGCTAAAATATTTCCTTTTCTTTTAATTACAAGGAGGGTTCTTGGTGGTGTCCACTAACTATAGGTACTAAAGAGATTTTTGTTTCAAAGATTTGTAAAGAGGTTATATTCAGTAATATACCCTTCTAAATCATTATTATTATTACACATTGATTGCAAATGTGCTGTATTCTTAACATAAGGTAAAACAAGTTTTAATGATTAAAAGGATAAATGATGAAAATCACTCTTTGGACTAAATCTGCTGAATAAAAGACAATTCTATTTTGCTCTTGATTTTTAACAAAATTTTTATCAATATATATGACGCAAAAATATAAAACACCATAAAACAAATGTTCATGTTAGTGAATTGACTGATACTGATAAATTAAAATGTGTGATATTTATTAACTCACATTAATTTTAATCTGTCCTTTATGACATGGAACAGGAGAGAATTGAGTATTATACTTGGGGAAAAAAAAAAAAAGAAAACGAGTGTACTCTTGGCAAATACTGACTTCACCCGATTTACCAAGTCATGTGAAGAAAATATTATGCTGGTTGGTGCTACAATGTTACACTATTTTATTTCTCTATTTCCAAGTTCCTTCCTAAAATCCAGTTTACATCAGAGACTGGAGAGATTTGGGGACACTCCTGAGTTTTGTAAAATGAGACAGCACCACCACCCAAATCTAACCCCTCCAAAAAGGGGAGGGGGACCTTTTAAATGTTAAAGGAAGAAAGACTTCTTTGATAAAGTGATGGAAATCAGGAGGAAAACACCAGCTCTCTCTTGGGAGAGGCTTGTTCAGGTTGCCTTGGGGCCTCTGATTATACAAGTTCTTTTTGTTTTCTTCTAGAAATGAGTTTAATGAAAATCGACAGAAAAGAGCTCTTTTAGCAGCACAGGTAGGTTATGCCTCAGATGGAGAGGGAGGCAGAGAATAATCCATTCTGCTTTGGACTCTGCTGTCACTTCAACAATGAGACCTTTGTGGAGGGGAATAAAATGCTAAAAACAAGACAGGAATGGGGAGGAAGAGGCAAAGTAACTTCTCTCCTTTTATTTTTTGTGACCCTCAAATTCATACTCAGTTCTCATTGACATGTTCAAAGTGAAATACTTTTTTTTTTTTTAATTTGCTCTTCATCCCAGTTATCTACAGATGGACTTGAAGCATTTATGGAAGATTGAATCTCATCCACTTGCTAGGAAATTAGAATTTCTTAGAAGTTAAGTACAACATCAGTCAGGACCATAGCAATAATACAAATACTTTCAAGAAGAAACAGACAAAGATGGAAATGATACAATATTGTAAATACTGTTAGGAAGGCATCAGATATACATCTTGGTGTCCTAACAGATGACTTTTGTATTTTCTGATGAATCTAAATTATGGGCATCTCTAAAGAGGTAACTGTTTCTTGGAGGGGCAGGATAACATTGAATTTGAGACCTTTTTGCCTGGGTCCTTTTATATAAAAGATATTGGGTAACATAATTGCATTACCTTTGAACTATGGTTGGAATGCTCAAATGAATTGGTTTCAGAAAATGTTTCTCTATAAGAGATAGATGGCAAAATAAGAGAATCTAAACTTAGTAAAGGCATTTTTTGGGGAAGTAATATGATTTGAATATTTATATAGCAAACAGCTTAAATATTCAAGGAAGTCTGACAAATGCTAATATGCAAATGATTTCTACTAGCATTTTCTGATGGATCCCTGAATCTGTATATTTTATGGTGTTAAAAGAATTAATAGATGAATGGATGACAGATTTGATAGGCTGTTCTTACAGTTTAGGAAATCAAACTGATTTATTCTTGTCAAGAGTGGAGACTTTTTTTTCAAAGAATGGGCAAAGATTTTTATGTGAAATGCAAACACTATTTTTTTTTCTGAAAACAGAGTGTTTTGTGTATATAAGTACTTATGTATCATGTGACATGGTTAAAAATGATTTTTCTCTGAGAAAGAAAAAGTACATGTTTGCCAGAATATCCTATGTTAACCACCAAAGGTCATCTGCATGACTCAGTAAGAAATTTGATTTTGAGAAAAACTTTATGGTGAATCTACTAGATTGAGGGACTTTTGAAATATACCCCAAAAGTGCAGTCATATAAAGTATCCTATGGATGGGACTATACTATTGTGCATTCCAATGTTTTTAGAATTTTTAGAATATGTATAATTTTTCTGAACACCTTCCTTCTGATACTGAGTGAGAAACACACTTTCCTTGTCTTGATGTCTACCTTACAGAGAACAAAGAACAGGGAATTTGTCCTTCTATTTCCTGTAGCTAGGGAGGGTGCATCAAAATCATGTATTGTCCCTGGACAAATTTAAAAAGTGGAAATGTTAAAGAAGGGCAATGATACCATAACCATGCACTGCACTCTGTTGGATCTGAATCTTGTTTTATAAGGCCATTTATATCCATAGATTCACTCATGTGCTGGGAGAACACAGCATGGATGGGTTGATAACTGTATTCAGAAATACGCTGGCAATGAAGTGATCCAGAGAAGGATAGACAAATGCTGCAGCTATTTCCCACCTGAAGACTATTTTTCTGTGTGTCTTAACCTCCTGTAGAGATATTATCAGGAAGGCAGAAGAATGGGCTGTCCTCTTTTATCACTTATGTGAATATGTGTACCCCTTGCCTGGGGTATTTTTGTATTTGCATTCCAGTTCAATCATGCTCCTAAGCAGACACTGAGACATAGACTTAGGTGCAGGTTATTTCCTTGCAAAGTGCACAGATGAGGGACATGCAAAAGTGACAAGAAGGGAGAAAATCGAATATAAGCGTGTTAAGGAGGGGATTCCTGCTATAGGTATGTGGGACCTGCTCTTATTGGGGATCTTACGAGGAACCGTGTAGCATGGGTCCTAGAATTGCTTCCACAAGTGGTGGAGAAGTTGGACTATTTATCTACCAATTCCTGTTTCTCACTGGTTAAGAGTGGCCTCTGAGGAGCCTTAAATACCTGGGAAAGCTCTTTTTGTCATTTGTCCTGCTTGAACTCTGTCCTCAGGCAGAGAGAGAGAAGGACTCCAAGGCTTGAAACTGGAGGCTGTCAGTGTGCACAGGAACCCAGATAGATTCCATGATGAATTTGAGGAGGTTCTGAAAGAGGCATCAACAGAGTCTGCTATAGTCATGGTTCTTTAGCACCCTAAGGAACTGATATTTTTATTCCTTTCCATTGGTGTTTGTTGCTGACATACCAAGAATTGTGCTAGCTATATAAATAAGAATAACAGGGCTTATTATCTAGAAACTCCATGTCTAGTGGAAGTAGGGCTATAGAGAAGTAATTTCTGTGCACTTGGTCATTGACTGTGAGACACCATCAATTACTTGTCATTATCCATCTGATGTAAAAATAAAAAAGCTCTAATTTTCAATGTAAAAGGCCATCTGAAGTTTAGATTTGTTTAAAAAATGCTGAGTGTCATGTCTTAGCACTGGTGAAATGTATTATGGTTCTGGGGTAAATAGGATGGATGCTGGGGTAGTCGGGAAGCTAGTGTGGTAGGTCGCCATTGAAGTGTCTATAGAGTAAGTGTGCTGGATGGGGTAAGAAGCAAATCATATTCTTTTGGCTTGGCCTAATGTTACTCAATGTATTCCATTTTTGTCTGAGAATAACAGTAGGTAGCATGTTTAAACCTTTGTTACATGCTTGGCACTATTATTGATGTATTACTTGTATCATTTAATTTAATTTAATTCTGTGAGGGAGTTGTTATTATTCCTATTATTCCTTTTTTACATACTGGGAAAGTGAGGTTGAACAGGTTGAAAATTTGTTCAAGGGTATGTACCAGTGGGATGAAGAATTGAAATCACTTTACACATTTGGTGAGCATCAGAGATGATTGGGTGGTTTCCACTAATGGGATTGGCCTAAAATCATTTTGGAGTAAAGTTGGAAAATGTTGGTACCCAGTAATAAAATTGATAAGTGGATGCTGATACATACCAGGGGAGGTGGGGGTAAGAGAAGAATGGAGGAACTTTGGATTGTGTAGAGGGAAATGAGGGGAAGCAAGGGGGCAGGGGAAGGAAAGATGGTGGAATGAGGCAGACATCATTACCCTATGTACATGTGTGATTACAGGAATGGTGTGAATCTACATTGTGTGTAACAATAGATGAAAAGTTGTACCCCATTTGTGCACAATTAATCAAAATGCAGTCTGTAAAAATAAGAATAAAAATAAATAAAAATTTTAAAAAAAGAATGTAAAAAAAAATTGACTATATTTGATTTAGGCAGCCAGAAAGAATATGGCTGAAGAGAGAATAGGACTTGCTGTCTTGGTGGAATAAAGGTTGTAGACTGTTGTGAGTTTAATTTAGTTTGAAGACAGAGGCAAAGGCAAATAGGGGAGATGGAGCAGTGGGGATGAAACCTGGAAGGATGTGAACAGGGAACAGTGAACTTGAAGCCACAGTGTGGGTCAAGGAGTTTAGAAATCTTCAAATATTGAGATTTGAAGAGATCTCAATATGAACTCTCAAAATAGGAGAGCAGTTTCATATAGCGTAAAGTAGGTTTTCCTATTCAAAGAAAAATTACTGAGAAGGAAAAATGCCAAAATAAACTTCACATGTGTGAGGGTGACCAGAATCTGTGGAGAAAGGGCTCAATTCCTCACATCATGTCTCTCACCCCTACTTCCATTTTATCCTTTCCCTTCTCCAGTTTTTCCAACATCATCAGCTGGTTTATTTGATAATTATGTGGCAAGTTTGGCGTATGTGTTTCTTCTACTGAATATTTAAAAAGCTATTGGGAGAGATATGGCCCAAGTTATACATGCAATTGGCACTGAATTGGAATAATCATCCATAATTGATAAGTTTTAAATCTACAATTATTTGATATGAAGGTTTCATAAGGGTTGTTTAGATTAAGATGAGACTTTTTATTACTGATTTCTCTGTGAAGGAAATATGTTGAAAACCTTACATACTTTGTTTTACTTCATTGTCATAACTATGAAATGAAGTAGGTGCCATTATTGTTCCCTTTTTACAAATGAGTAAACAGAGACATTGAGAGGTTAGGAAACTTGCCAAAGTATAAGGCAGGACAGAGTCAGGACTTCAAGTCTGTTTGTTTCTATAATTCATGCTTTTAACCCTTACTAGAAATTACCTTAGGCTCTATAGAGAGATATATTTAAATGTTCTCTGAACTTTGAAGTACCAACTCTTTGGAGCTGAAGGTGACACACTGACCTGAAACAGCAGGTGCTTTTGTGGGTAGTGATTGGTGTGCAGGTTGCAAAACAGCACCCACTGTTGGTCCATTAGCCCCATGCAGCTTTTTCCAGCCCCATATGCACCTGGAAATGTCAGAGAACTGCTATTTCTGCAGGCAAAGCAATCCATTAATCCAAAGATTAGGCTCTAGCCAGGCTCCTTTCACAAGGGGGTGATGGGCAGGAGAGGGAGAAAGGGAAGTGAAAAGAGAGAAAAGAGAAGGTAAATGACTTGTTAAAGTCATGGAAGGACCAAATAAAGACTTGAAATCAGGTCATCTACCCACAACTCTGAAGGAGCCCTTTCTGCCTGACTGAGACAGTGTCAATAATCCACAGAAATACAAAGTCAGTACTTCATCATTTCTGTATTTGTAGTTGTTTCCTGGATTTTTCCACCTGCATGTTTGGCTTGAATTAAATAATCCTTATTTCTTTCAAAGCTTGAAGCAACTTCTCCAAGATATTTTTTCCATGAAGCTATTAACTGGGGTGAGAGCAAAATAAAAGGTCAGTTCTCATACCTGTGTTTTTGTATTTGTTTTCTCAAAAGGTCCCTTTGGGAGATAATATTGAATGAATTCTGTATTGTTTCCATGTACTTCATGGAGGAAATTGAGCCAGGGTGGTAATAATCATAATAATTTAAGTTCATTTCCTATAGGAGTGCAAATTATTTTTAAAAATAAGCAGAGCTAAACATTTAGACAAAATCTATAACTCTAAGACCTGGGATGATGTCACTGGGTACCAGAACCCCTTTTTCTGAATTAATTACTTTTTCCTGAATACCTTAACATCCCCATTTTGCTTAAAATAAAAATAATAAATAAATAATAATATTAATTAAATAACTACTATTTAATAATTAAGAATTTCCCATTTCTTTTAAGTAGTTTAAAACTTGAGTGGAAACTAAGAAATATAAATTCTTATGATGTTTAAAATCACATTGATCCTCACCAGTTTTGGTTTGATGTTTGTTTTCAGGAGGACAAACAGGAGTATAAGTAAAATTCTGAAGGAGATATATTTGTTTACTTAAATATTTAAATATGTATTCACTGGAAAAACTTAAGACTGTGGACTAAGATAAACTTTAATAATGTGCACCTAAAGAAAAAAAACTGCTTTCAAGTTTATGAGAAACATCATTTTCACCAACATTTACAGTTTAAGTTAAAACAGCTCATGTTTACTCAGGATTTATGAAGAAATTTGTGCATTACAGATATCAATGAATCTTAAGGTGGAAAGTAATAATAGGATTTTCTCATTCTTGTCTCTGGCAGAACTGTGGTTAAATTATTACAGTTAGATAAGTGTCTTCCATGAACTTGACATATTCCAGGCGGGCCCAACTTCTTTAGTAATGCTTTATGGTGACTCAAAGATGTTCTCTAATTCCTCTGATATGTTACTTAAGTCCTTCCAGTTTGAGTTTTGCCAGTTGCCTCTTGTCCTCTCCTTAATAGAAGAAAAATTTTCACCGTGATTCATTTGCATTTTTAAAACCTACTCAGAAGATGATAACAAAATTAGACTTGGAGCTTCCTCTTTTTAATGTAAATCTTTGGGGCAAGTTTTATTTCCACAAAAGGTAATATTTTTAGTGACAGCCAGCAGTGACGTAGACTTATGTCTCATCAATATTAAGCACAGATTCCAAAGATATTGCATCATTTTTATCGAGCCTGAGGATTAATAAACAAATTTCCAATGAAGTATTTAATCATTCTATTCAATAGTGGGAGTTTCTTTTTGGTTTTTGTCCTTTGCATGATTCCATAAGTTAATGATGGACATTATTCTTTAGTACCATACTTGCTCCTGGAGAAGGAGCAGATCGGAAGTGCAGCTGGTGCTGAACTCCATCAGCAGAATCATCTGCAGTTTGTGTATTTCTGGTTCTCATCAGCTGGGACAGTGATTCCTTACATGGGAACTTGACCTTTCAATTGCTTGGAGGAGGCTGACCTTTGCTCTCAGAGTAGCTTGAGATGTGAAAGCATGTCTTTTTTGCTTCACAGCTCTCATAATGAAATGAGCTAGATAGATATTTGATGGGTTTAATTCTTTAGCTCCTCAAGGCAAGAGGCCCAGGGTTCTGTTTAAGTTTATGGTGGTTACAGTTAGTCCAAGCTGGATCTTGACATATTGTGTTTATAAGAGCCTATGCATGCCAGAAAATAACTTATTATTTTGCCTCTCAGGTTCTTGTCCTCATGAATGCCTTAATGGAGCTTTCTGTTCTAAGACTGGTACATGTGACTGTCAAATATTTCAAGCTCTTGGGACAAGGTGCCAAATTGGTAAGTTTCAGGGATATTTGTGAGAGAATTATGGGATACTGAAAAGAACATGAAGGCATAATTTGTTACAGAAGTGTTCATCCATTGAGTTGGGACGATAATATTGTATATCTAGAGAGCTCACAATCCATTTTCAGTAATTTGAAATAATTTTGAAACAATGTAAAAGAAAATAGATAAGCCTACTTTTCCTTCACATTGATCTCCAGTATTTTTCTAGTATACTTTGCACTTTATGTACTACTAGCCCACCATAACAAATTCTCAGTCATCTCTCTTTTACTTTGTAAATTAGATTTGTTATTTGGAGTCACACATTCTTGTGGAATTTGAGTTAATTGAATATTCTGTACCAAAAAATTGAAATATAACTGAGAGTTCTTCAAAACAGGGGAGTTTTTTCTTTTTTAAAATATTTATCCATAGTGTCTAAGATAGGATCTTATGTGAATGTGATCAATAAATATTCACTTAATCAATATTTATTGAACATTTACTAGATCCCAACCTAGGCAAAAGGCTGTACATGTGTGAATAATATTGACATATTCCTGCCCTCCTGGAGGCTTCAGTCTAGGGTCAGGATCTTATATACAAGAGATACACCATAATTAAACTTGTGACATGTGCTATAAAGGAGAGTACAAGATGCTATGAAAATATGCCGTGGAAGTAAAGCACAATGGCAAGGAAGACTGCTTTAAAAGTAAATCACCTGCTGGGCATGGTTGTGCATGTCTGCACTCCCAGTGGCTCAGAAGGCTGAGGCAGGAAGACCACAAGTTCAAAACCAGCCTCAGCAATTTAGCGATCCCTAAGTAATTTAGCAAGACCTTATCTCAAAATAAATAAAAAGGGTTAGGGTAAGCGCCTCTGGGTTCAATCCCTGGTACAGAAAGAAAAAAAAAAGTGATCACCCTGTGTCTTTTACTGGCCAGAGATAGTAAAAGAAAGAAAAGACACCAAGATTATCTTTATCCTTATGCTTTCCATAGAGAGTATCAAAATGTTTTATATACAGCAAAGATTCAGTAAATGTTATTGATTTCTCCATTACTCTAAAGTGGAAGGGTCTAGAAAATAAAAATTGAATAGAAGGATATATACTTGGGTAGACATGATGATAATAGGAAATGAAGTTGTGTCATTTAAGAAGAATATTGCTTGAGATTTGGCCAGTCTGAGGTCATGATTTCCTAAATTCCAGTAAACTCTGAACAATTAATTCTTCCCAACACCAATTACCAGATATGTAAACACGTCTTTTTGTTTTTGTTTTGTTTTGATTAATACTCATTTTTCTTTTTGGATATCATAAAGATATTTCTGAAAGAACAGTGGAGACTGGAACACTTTAATGCTGCCTACGCTAATTTTTAGGACATGCAGTGGTGACATTTCTCTTTCCTGAGCCACTTATTTGCTTCACCACCACCACCTTCTTTTCTTGTACCATTTCCTTGGTCTTCCTTTCTCCTGCACTCTCCATTTGGAAGTAAAAATTAAGGAAGTTTCTAATATAAATACATTTTTTAATAACAAATTGGAGACTCTGTTTTTCCTGAAGGAGTTTGATCGTTTTGAGAGCACCTAGTAATTTTATGATAGTTATTTCTTCCTGTGATATAAACCACCAAAGAAGAAAACACTTATTTCATTGAAAATTAGAATTATCATAACTGAACATGACTAGAAACAATTAATTTTATTCTACCGGACTTTTTCCTATTTCTTTTCAGTCCCAAACATGGGCAGTGGCAGAGATGGCATTTGCAAAACCTGGGGACAATATCATTTTGAAACATTTGATGGCATCTACTATTACTTTCCAGGAAATTGTTCCTATATTTTTGCAAAGGACTGTGGTAATTTGGAGCCTCGGTACACAGTATGGGTAGGTGATCCTAGGATATAATTATTTTAAAAATTATTTTTTGAAAAGTGTGTGTTTTGAAAGTACTGGACAAATGATGGACAAATGATTCTTATCAGTTTAAGAATAAGATAAGAATCACAGAATGAATACTCAGGGCTTGTTCATAATGGATAGACCAGCTTTGTGAGTAAATTGAGTATAATTCTATTGAGATGAGGCCTAGCATTGTAAGAAATAAGGTTTGAATCCCTGTTAGAGGGTCTTACAGGCAATGCATAAGAGTCTGTTATGGATGTCATAATGTCAACTCCAGTCATCATTCCTCATCTTCAGGTTTTACTTGATCATTGAAAAGGAGGTAGGTTTAGTCACCAACCCTATTGCTTACACTTATTTCAATCTCGACACTTTAATCGAGGGGTACATGCTCAGCCCTGGATTCAAGTCCCAGGACCAAAACAAAACAAAACAAAACAAAACAAAACAAAACAAAAAACCAGCATCCTTAGTATAAACTGGAAGTTGACATTTATTCATTGGCATATATGAACTACATAATTGTTAGGTAGATTAATACTATATGATGGAACCCAGGGAATTAGTTCTTAGATGCAGAATTATTGATTCAAATGAATTCTTAGGAGACATATCAAAATGCAAGCTACAGAGTGGTTCTAGTTCAAGTAAGCAAGTCAGGACTTCTTCCCTTGTTCACTATCCTTCCATGAATTTCTAAGCATCTCAAAGCACAACTAGGAAACTGCTGTACAGTCCTGCTTAAAAACTAAAACTTTTCATAGCCAATATGTGTTTAAATTTCTCCTAATTGTTTTTCCTTCTAACTTAAGTTAGAGTTGCCTAATTTCGCCTGTCTTAGATGATGCAAATATTAAAAGTAGGATTTGAAACTTTATTCAGGGATCTAGGTCTGCAACTCAGAAAGGCAATGAGGTATATTGACAGTTAAAAGATGGAGCCTACCGCTAAGAAATTAGAGGTGTCCTTAGATGGGAAAGTTAAGGGGATGCATTTTCACTACTTACAGGGCTCCTACTCCTAGTTGCTTCATTGTCATTGACTCCACCCTGCCTCCCCCAGTAGGTTTCTCTCTTAATTCCTTTGACTTTCTCATTAAAATGTGCTTGTCCAGTGTCTTACTCTTCTGAGGCCTAAGGTATCAACTAGATCATCATCCTTTGACAAGAATACAATGTGTAGAAAATTTGAAGATTCAGAGAAGTCTGAAAGAATAATTTTAGGATCATCAGTCAAGAGTTATCATTACCATTGCTAATGGCTTCATATATCTCCTTACAGGATTTTTTTACTCTGCATATTATATAGCTTTATAAAATTGAAATTACACTGTGTATAATTTTCTATTCTATATTTTTACTTATTATTTTATCAAGAAATTTCTTCTATGTCAGAGTTTTAACATACATAAATTTTATTTGTTGTTTACATTTCCATTCATGGTATGCTCAAATGATTTAACAATATCCCATTTTGGAAATTTGGATTTTTAAAATCAATATTTTAAAAAGACATGGTGATAAATATCTTTATGCAGTTTCCTTTTTTATATCCCTAATGTTTTTCTTCTTTAAATGTAATATTATTTTTATGAATATAATATATGAACATAGTTCAAAAGATTTCATTGAGATATATGTAGCAAAAATAGCCTCACCTTCCTTCATTCTTTTTAAAAATTTTTTTGATACTGGGTATTAAACCCAGGGGTACTCAACCCCTGAGCACATCCTCAATCCATTTTATATTTTATTTAGAGATATGGTCTTGCTAAATGGCTTGGCGCCTCGGTAAGTCACTGAAGTTGGCTTTGAACTTACAATCTTCCTGCCTGAGCCTCCTGAGCTGCTGGGGTTACAGGTGTGTGCTACTACACCTGGCCTTTCTTCATTCTTCATTCCAGCTATAGTGTGACTCCCCAGAGGCAACTTTTGAAACTATTTCTTCTGGCTTTTATCTTACATATAAATATGATGTTATTTATTTTTTAAAGTTGAGAATTTATTTGTTCACTTCCTATTATGGAAAATGAAGAATCATCTTAATTACAGCATGCTTCACACTTAGTTACGTGCACACACACAGATACCTTGCACACACACAAACATGCATACACATATATCCCCACCCCCTCATGCCTTCTAATAGAGTTATATCACTGGTTTTGGTTCAATCAACATGTGGATATTACATTGCAGTCACTATATAAGCATTGCTTAGAGCTGCACCCAATAGGTTATGGTGATTTATTTCTCTTGTACGTTTTCCTAGAGTAAATAGTTATCCCATCTTTTATTTTCTGCATTTTCTTTAAGCACTGATCCACCCTTCCACCAGCCAAACTGTCTTTATAATATTCTCTTTCATATTGCAATCTCTCAGCTTCTCTTCCATGAATCATTCCCTCCTCAATTTCCTTCTCTTGCTCCAATCTAGAATGATTTCTTTTGAGGTCTACTGTGCACCTACCACTTGGGATTTCTTTTCAACTTCCTCCTGGAGAATTTTGTTCCCTTTCCTGTTTCTTGGATCTTAACCGAAGTCTCGTGATCCGGGAACTTTATTCATACTGGAGAGACAGGCTCTGAAAAACCTATCGGATGCTCTGAACATATACACAGTGTTTGCAGTGGTCTTTAAACAGGGATTCACGTCTTCTTTGTTAACTTACTTGTTCACTAGTTCTCAAGTTTTATTTTATTTTTTTAAAGAAAGACATTTTTTTCCTGGAAAGTGTGCATGGGGAAAAAAACTTTTGAAATGTTAATTATAATTTGGGAAACACTTTTAGAACTTTGAAGTTTGATTAACTCTGATTTCTGATTTGCATTTTAGAAACAATTCTATTGTACAATTTGTGGGGTAAATATTTCTTTTCTCTCAATAATCACAAATGTCATCATAACTTTGTAGAGTGTCTTGGGACTAATGAAGCTACAGAACTGTAAACATGCTTTGTGATTTTAGTGACCCAGGTGGATCCTATTTGTTGTTGTCATTGGTTCCTATGCTTTCTTTTCATTTTTCTCCCTCAAAGGTTCATAATAGTCCTAAATGCTTTGGTTCAGTGTATACTTGTTATCGGTCAATCAGCTTATTCTTTTCAAACCAAGAGGAAATTCGAATTTATGGCCATGAAATAAAAAAAGATGGAATCAGGTAATGTATAGAAATGCTATAATGAAAATGATACAACACATTAACAATTTTTAAAAATCCCAGTATGGAAGTGAATTGTGGAGAGTAGGAAGAGAAGATTTCTTCTTAATACCCTTGCATTGTGTGGGAGATACCAAAACTCCAGTGGGTTCTAAGGCCAAGCAGGTAGCCAGGAATCTCACCAGTTTGACCTTCCTGATGCTTGTGCAGGACAGAAATATGTTACACAGGTAGAGATGAGTTTATCACATTTTTTATGAAAAATTCAAGAGATTTTATAATTCAACTCCTGATCATTTTTGTTCTTTTTCTTAAATATTTATCTCTTTATCTTTATAGCAGGACCTTACAAAAATCTATTTTGTTTTATTTTTGAAATGATAATTGAAGGCCTTTCCAAGTTTGTGTGAATGAGGCTTGGCTGTCACTTGAGATTTCCCATTGAAGTTCTGACAAGGACTCAGAGCCAATAAATAAGTGGCCTTGAATAGATCAGAGAGGAGCCGCTTCTGGCTTCCTGTCTGCCAAGAATATGACCCGAGAGTTTGGGGGAAGGGTATGTTTATATATTTTACAAAAGGTTTTATACATTTTAAACTAGGAATACTGTGGAAAAATCTACCTTTTAATCTAAATAATTATAGAGACACTTTTAAATATTTAAATATTTTCTAGCTGAGTTATGCCAGAAAAAGTAAATTGGGGGATGGACCATCATTCAGAATTCACTACCAAGTTTTGAACAATGAGGATTCTTTTCAGTGCAATGGCCTTACCAACCAATGATGGCTTTTCTCAGTTTACATTCCTCAAGAGGCAGCAGGCAGTAGCCTAAAGGACTTCCAACAAAGTCACAGGGGAGCTTTGTAACCTTTGTAACCAGCTTTGCAGTCCCTCCATCTCTCTGGACTTAATTTCTTGATTATTTTCTTCTAAATGAAGCCTAGCATTTTAATGGGAACTTTTTGCAGTTAAACATGTATTTCCTAGAGCTAAATTTAAATAGTTATTTTAGGATTCTCTATATGGGAATTTGGATAATATAATGGGCACTTAAAAATTACATGTTTTATAAAACTGAGATGCCATTCAGATAGGTTAACCCTTTGTTAAGTGGAAAGCATACACTTAGTTTTAATAAGGATAAAGCATTTCTATGATGATTTCCAGTTTCATGATACAAAAATGATTTTCTTATTATTCAGCAATGTTGCTTATACTAATGCTGTTTATGGCCTCAGGCCTAACTCATAGCAAGTGCTAGAGAAATATTTTCTAAAATGAACTCACATGTGGTGGCTGTGCACATTAGCCCATATCTCTCTGGATTTCAGTTTTCTCAACTGTGAAATAAGGGGTTTTGGTAGAAATGAAACCCCTAAATACTTTTTAGGATTAATCTGTGTATTCATTGTAGTTTGCATTTTAATGGTTCCTATTGTAAAATAAATCAGAACTTTATATGCATTGTGGAGTTTGTCTTAGACTTCCTGGAGTTTATCTACTTCTCATTTTTAATCCCCATCTCCTCTAGTATCTTCTATGTTATAAACTTCAGAATAATCACAGATATGCATTTTTCTTTTAAAAGTTGTGTATATAATTAAATTAACTGTTATGGAGAGCAAGTAATAAACCAAATAACAGCCTGACAAAAATTTATCCTCAACAGAGTAACTATATTCTTTCAATTAGCATCCTATTACTATTAAATGTTTATAAAACATGATTAACTTTTCAAGTATAGTTTTTATGAACTTGCAAACTCAAGCAAATGATATTCAATGTTATTTCAGACTGACTTTATGAATTCCTCATTTATAATTTTCATAAGAACATATTTAGTTAGGCTTTCTGTTCTCCAATAAATTTTGAGTTATTTTCCTACATTATAATCAATTTTCTGTAAATATTTATCTGCAAATTATCTTTGTGCAAATGGTTACAGACATTTTGAGTTGCTTCTTTCATTGTCCCTTCATTTGCTAGTATGTTTGGTTTTATAGTTTTTGTTGCATGCATCCATGTTCTATGGAAAGAAATCACTAATTTGAAATTTTTGAGAGAAGTGTATGAATATTCCTATTAACCACCATTTTACTCAACTTCAAATTTGTTATTTTATTTTGAATGCTATCTTAACAGAAATGAGTTTTTTTCCTAGTGTTCTTAATTATCAGTACCTGTTTTTTCTGCAATACTCATGGATGGGAAAGTAGTATTGTCTTAAATGTTTCCTAGATAACTTTGTCTTTTAAATGTCCAGTTATTTAGTTTTCTTCAGTTCCCTTAGGTTTCTTATTTCTTGGGTACACATTTTTGTGAAAAATGGAAAAATTAGACATTGGATCAGGAGTTTAAATACTCTATGTAAGCTTTGTTTAAATGGGCCATACTGTATCTACTTTAAAAACCAGAAAACAATCTATGCAATATTATATGACAAAGTATATGATATTCCTAATGTAAAGTAGGATTAATCGTTCTGAGATGTTTTTCTTCTAGAAAACAATGACTTATGCCAAGGTGATATTTCAATAATAGAAACGGCATAAATCGTTTGCTAAAAGAAAAACGTGACACAGACATCATTACCCCATGTACATGTATGATTACATGAATGGTATGAATCTATATCATGCACAACCATAGAAATGAAAAGTTGTACCCCATTTGTGTACAAGGAATCAAAATGCAGTCTGTAAAAATAAAAAAAAAATAAAAAAACAATAGAAACTCCTATTTCCTGATAGCCACGTTAAATATAAAATTAAAGAAAGTTAGAACTTGAGTATGTTTGCATATTCTGACCATTGTTTGTCTTTACTTTAGAATTGTTGACAGAATTTTTAGATTATTTTTAACTCTCTAGGAAAAAATGCTTAAGTCCTCATTATTCTAATTAGATAGCTACTTTGCAGATTAACAAAATTACTGATACTTAGCAAGTATGTATTTTTGGTTGGTCAAAAGAAGCATCCAGTTGTAAGGATAGACTCCAAATTGGTACAAAGAAAGATGATCATTTTCATTGTCTTTTAATTTCAATATTGAAGTTTTCAAAAATGTTGAGATTCCCTGTCCAGTGATTACTTTGGGGATCTCACTGAATAGTTTATTGTGTAACTGAGTAACAGTTGTCTTATTATCTGAGTCACTTCAAGAGGAAAATACATCATCTATAACTGATTCTTCATCATATTCTTAGATTGTCTTCATTCTATTTTTCAAGTTTAACATTGCCTCAGACAATGGGACAGGTTTTCATTGAGAAACTAGCTGACTACATTCTGGTGAAAACCACCTTTGGCTTTTCATTGGCTTGGGATGGAATATCGGGAATTTACCTCAAACTGTCTGAGGAGCATAATGGAAAATCATGTGGCCTATGTGGAAACCACAATTACATACAATCTGATGATTTCATAATTCAACAAGGTAAGTGGAACAAGAAAAGTGTGTGGTACTTCTAGAGCCTTCATCCCTCATTGATTAAGCAAGTAATTATAATTTTCATGAGAACATATTTAGTTAAGCCCTGAAAACTTATTATAGGTTGGGGAAAATTCTTGGCTACTCCATTCCAGCTTTAGTGATTTCAAGTGAAGTTTGAATAGTAAAACACTTTTGTCTCATTCTTGAAAACTATGAGCCAGTTTTCTAGCTAGTTGCTAAATTAAAATGCAGCACTTATTCCCATAGCAAAGATTAATTAAGCATTTACTTTGTGTTAGCAGCATGGGGATATATCTGTATCTCCTGCTTTAGGAACCTGGGATACAACAGTGAACAAAGCAAAGATCCCACTGCTCCTGGAGTTTATGTTCTAGTAATTGAAACCCTTCTGAATGGAACATCTACTTTAGGACAAAAGCCATTTTGTATCTAGTCTTAATACGAATAAGTTAAATAACTGACAAATAATACTTCTGTAAATATAATGGACAGGATTATAAAAATTGAATAGTAGCTTTGAAAGGGTTTATATACCTACCCAATATCTATTAAACTTAAGTCATGAAACTAACCTCAATGAGTTATTAGAAATGGAGTCTGTTTCAATTTGGGTACTAGTGTGCAGTGGGAACAGAATACGAAAGTCAAAAGTCATAATTGTGATTTAGGTTCACACATAGAGATGCAACAAGAAAAGAACGTTGTTCTCAGTACCAGGAGACCTTGCTTTGAATCTTGTTTCAACTCTAACAAATTCTATAATTGATCATTTAATCTTCCAGATGCTCAGTTTCCTCAGCTGTAAAATAGGAATATAACAATTCTGAAATTATAGAGTAGTCAGTACTCCTGTTACTACTAACTACTACTGCTATATCTTGGTCCTATTTATCACAATGTTAATATGAATACATAGTTGTATTAGTCCCAACCCTTACAAAATCCAATAGGGTAGGTAGTATTTTCTTAATTTTATGATGAGCATAGTCAGTAATATGCCCAATGTAGTAATGTAGCTTATAAATGATACTGTTACGGTTGGATTACAGATACTTCAGAACTGACTGGCTCCCAGCCCTGTGCTTACAGATGTGAGCAATTGCCTTTGAAACTGCAATTTACTACATAATACTTTTTGTTTTATATTCCAAACTTAGTTGAGATGCATGGCCTATATGTTCTGTTTCAAGGGACAGTAAAAGGGCCACTTTGAGAATGGGCTCAGAAATCAGACTGTAGGATTTAAATTCTGCTTTGCTATTTATTATACTTCCTAAGGCTAATGATGTAATACTATAAATGCTTCATAGAGCTTCAAGGATTAAATGAGACAATCCATGTAAAACACTTAGAGTGCCTGGGATACAGATAATACTCAATACATTTTATTTATAATCATCTCTAAGCATTCCCCAACAAGACTATAATGAAGCTGAGATGAAAATGTTTGAAAACATCTTTACATAGCTTTCAGAAGTGCTCATTAGAATGCAAACATTTTGTCCAAGATGGATAATACAGCATCAGGATTAGTTTAGTAGGAGCTATGTTAGAGAGCAGGATGCCAAGGAGTCAATTTTCTTATACATAAAATGGAGACAATAGTAATGACCCCAAGAGCATCCCTGACTCTGGATATCTAATGAGAAAATGTAAATGAAAGTGCTCAAAAATCCGTGAGCACAATACAAATGTAGAGTATTAGGATCATCATGAAATGATATTTTGCATCCATTTGGGTATTTGGAATGAAAGGGTTCATAAATTTGGAGTCTAGAGACTATACTAGGAATCAGGGTTTTGAACTTAGGCAGAACCAATCAGAAGGTCATTTTTAAAATTTATTTTTCTTCTGTATTAAAGCTTAATGAAAAAAAGTAATATTCAGTTCAGTTCTCTTGGGTGACCCCCGGGACATTGGGAAGTGTGGTGTGGGTCAGAATAGAAAATAGCATCTGCTCTTGCTAGAGGCATGGAGACTCAGATTAGGGATCTGAGTGAAGGGCCAGATTCTGATAACCTGAAACATGAAATAGTTTTTCACAGCAAGATAACTGGGGCAATAGGCCCAAGGGTGTTAGCAGATTGGAAGTGGGAGAAGACTGGCAGGAGGCAGTTAGCTGAGTTATGGTTGAACTGGCAGAAATCAAAGACTTTTGAAGGTATGTGGGAGGAGCCCTCAAAGAGATTTTAGCTTTTTCACAATTTTATTTGGTACACAGTGGAAGCAGAAGAATTAAAAAAATATATCTTATAGCTTGCAGGAATGTGACAAGAAACTGTCCTTCTATTTCCTTTGATATTATAAAAATGCAAGAAAATGTCTATAGAGGAGCTATATTTTCTTTAGCTTTAAGATGTCTCCTATTTTCTTGAAACTCAGCCTGTACTATGCTGATTAGAAAAATCTTTAGAGAGAATTGGATAGTTTGAATGTCAATGAATGCAGTTTCTTAGCAGTAATTAAAACTTTATTCTCTCTGCATTCCTACTCATCCTTCAAGGATGACTTCACAAAGAAATGAGACTTGAGAATCTCTGTGCACATACAAAGATTTAAATTTGTTGTCTAGTTGAGAATTCTGTTTCCATAATTCATGTCTGGGTCTCACTGTGCACCAACATAGAAGCCCTGGTTTACTTTCGTTCTTCCCAGCATAATAATTAATAGTGTCTCCTCTTCACTATTGAAAGTGTCCCAATATGAACAATAAATTATTGTACTAAATTATTCTATCATTATTTCATATGATCCATTTTAATTTTAGTTTAGCAGGCTTCCAGACCACCAATAGACATGGATTTAAGTTTTCATGATGAATGTTGTGAACTTTTATGAATGTAATGCAGTGAAAATAGCTAAGTGGTTCAAAAGCTGGGACTGAAGTGAACCTAACGGGATTGCCCAGGTGGTTTAATAACATTGAAATTTGTATCCTTGCCCTAGTTTGGCCTTTCATCATGCAGGTGAGCAGGGTCCCTCAGGACATGCATCAGTGCTGGGGTTGGTGAGCATGTGCCTGTCTTGTTGAGACAAGGGGTTTCCTTACTGTTCTAGGGAGGAAGAAGGAAACCTGGTCTTCTGGCCCCTTGGGTGGGGGGTAGATAATAACATCTGTGCAAGTGTCACCTGGAAAAATAAAGTGTTGATTGACTGAAAAAATATTGAAAAGATGTGACTTTAGAAAATATTTTTGTTCTTTATACATTTATAAATGATATTTTGAAATGAAATGTGACTATATAAGATTTTCTTGAAAAACACGACCAATTTTCAAATGAGTATATTAGAGCAGGTCTATATTTTGTTCGGCATATAACATACCAACAATATCAGAGATAATGCAATGGTTCAGACTAGTATGAATGCTCTGGGATTCTAATTTAATAAATATTGTAAACTTTCCTATATTTTTTTATTCACTCATTTAGCAAATATATTTTGAGCATCTGCTTACTATATGCTAGATAGTGAACTATTTACAGCAATAGAAGAGCTTAGACAAACTCTTTCTCTTCATATGGTCCACATTGTGGTGGACAATAAATTAAGTAGAGTATTTTATATATATATTTTGGCAAGCCATAACATCCATGAAAAAAAGTTAGGGGAAGAAGATAAAGAGGAATAGAACAAGTATGTGTACTTTGTCATTAGTTTAGGTCATGTAGCAAAGGAGGCCCCTGTGATGGGGTCACATTAAAAGAGGTCTGTCTGCATGAAGTAAGAGAGGGAGTAGAGGGAAGATCTGAGGGAAGAGTGCTTTTGAAGGAGCAGTGAGAACTAGTATCTTGAGTGGGAATGAGTTTGTTTGAAGAGCAGTGAAGAGCCATGACTGGAAAGTTGAACAACAATGGAAGTGGGAGAATAAGAAAAAGATAGAGGAGGTCTGGGGAGGAAAGTAGAGAGAGTGCAGAGGCCAGATCATTCAGTCTTCTAGGCTCCAGTGAAGTTTGGAATTTTGCACTAAGAGAGTAAAATATTCTTATAGATAATAAACTTAAAACAATCTTCCCAACATTTGTAGAGACATGCAGACATTATATTCCTATCTGGAAGATGATCAGGGAAAGTGGTGAAACACTTAGCTTAAGATTTTTGATTCAGTGGTGCAGTAGACTGCCATTGGTGGGGCACCTATGACCCTGCCAATCTGGGTAGTAGAGAAACCAAAGCTCAAATCTGACGTCTAACAGTCTTAAACAAAGCTTCCAGATGACATCCAGTTTGGTTCTGCCAAGTCCTTGAGATTTGAGAAAGCCTTTGTCTGAAAGTGGGGCAGGATCAATTTCCATATCAGGTCTTAAACTTGTACACAGGTCAGGTGGTAAACCAATTTAAACTTGATTTGGGGCCAAGAGTCCAAAGTGTTCACCATCAAATGTCTGTTGGCCCATATAATGAGCTCCTAAATCTTCCCCTGTGAGTAAAGCTGGGACTGGTTCAGGAATCTTAGTACTGGGCTCTTTCCCGAGCATTCTTAGAACCACTGTTCATCACAGAGTCCCACCTTAATCTTCTCTTTTTTTAGGTATCTTTTCTAGTCTTTTATTGCTTATGTTACTGGACTCTGAATTGTCACAAAGGGCTCAACGATTTTTAATGTTGGGGACCCTAAAAATGGAAGTTCAATTTTAATAAGGTTCTGATTAATGTGAAATATAATGAGAGATGCCAAGCTTTTACTTATTTTTTTAATTTTTATTTTTTTAGTTCTGTGCATAGTTTTCCTTCTTTACACAGCACAAAACTGAATGCTGGCTAGGTATTTTCCTGATGTGTATGTCAGACCAACTCACTTTCTATCCCTCCTCATGTGGTTCCAGAGGGTTTCCTTTTTCTCTCCAATGGTATTAAATTTGTTTGGTACTTAAATTTTGCTTAGCTTATTTTTATCATGCTAAAGTAATGTTATAATTTGATATCACATTGTTAATTATATTATTGAGTTTAACTTTTTGACCAGGAAGTTAATGTTGAAAAATAGTGTCTATGTTTGTGGAAAATGATATACCTACAACTATTTGCTTGTGTGTGTGTTTGTGTGAAATAGAGGACTATACAGAAGACATTGCTATGTTTGCAAATAGTTGGTTGGTGCAAACTTCAGATGACTTCAAATGTGTACCCACACCCTCAGATTTTCCAAATCCATGTTCCAGTGGAATGCCAGCATTTGAGGTAAATTTGATATAAAAAATTTAGAACATAATATACCTGTATTATTTGTATATTTGACATTAGACATTTTATACAGGTACAACATAATTAAAAATATGAAATTCAGGAAGTATAATTACAATAGGTATCAGTTTTAAGATTATTTTGGAAACAGTGAATATAATTAGTTTAATAAATGTACTCATCATGAAAATATGTAGTTAGAAAACTGTTGGTTAAAATCCTTAAGTATAATTATCTTCTCTTTCTTGGTGAGATCAAGGAGTCTTGCAGATAGATCAGTAAAAAACAAATACACAATAAAAAAATGAGTAAACTACACACCTACCATTAAACATGTTCTGATTAGACTTTTCCCCCCACAGGCAATCTTCTTTAAGTGTCAGATACTATTGCAGTTTCCTTTTCTGAGCTGCCATGAATATATTGATCCATACTTATATATTGCCAGCTGTGTAAATGATCTTTGCAAGTAAGTGAAATGATTAGTATTTTCAATGAAATTTTCTTTATGCACAAAGAAAAGCAAAAAGCACTTCTGTAACTGAACCATTTCAACAATTTGCAAAATATAATGGGGAATATAAAACATAAACTTTATTAACAGTTATTAAAGACTTTCTATATAAAACGTACAGTCTAAATGTTTTACATAGCAAATATGAATGGAATATATTGACTCTTGAAACACTTTTGTTCCACTGACAACTTTTTGGGAATCCAGATTATATGTATGTGTATATATATATATATGTATATATATATACATATATATGTATATCTATATCTATACCCATATCTGTTTCTTGATTTATATACACATTTTTTCAAAATAATGTTTGGAATGCACAAAATATCACAAGATTAAAAAGGAAACTAATTGTAATGAAATAGTTACCAAACTCTGTGTATGTGTGCTTTTCAATATGTTGTAAATATAATAACTACTGCAATTTGACATATATGAATGTAAAAATATTTTGTGATAACCATGACAATTGAAATGGGAAATGAAAATAAGAAAATATGAGATGAGATATGAGGCATGTTGGTGACAAAATCACAGACACTGCCAAGTGCACTATGATCTGTTGTCTGTGTGCATAATCAAAGGCCATGCTGTTTCACTGGGAGATGGATGTAAATAAACATGTATTGTTTTCCTGTTCAAGGTCACAGATTGTTGCATGCTACCCCAGGTTAAGAACACCAAGAGCAGGTGGTTATCTAGGCTATAATTCACTATACTTTGTTCACCATTTCAGAACTTAGGATAATTATCCATTATTGAAGTGAACTTGTTATTTATTTTTATTTCTTTTGTCAAGAAATTACCAAGTGCATGTGATTAGCCATCTTGAAGGTTCAAGAATGCCTCAGGGAATTGCACTATTTCTGTCTCCATATTTTATGAATCCTAAGAAGTGTCTTGTCTTTTTGTAAAAGACCAGACTAGTTTTTGGTTGAGCAAAGATACTTAAAAGGAATCTTGGGCAGCTTGTTAGGAGGTGTAAGTGTATCAAAGGTGAGATCAAAGAAGAAAGGTTGAGGTGGTATGCATCTGTAATTACTTCTCTTTAATTATATTGAAATTGTTATAAAAGTAATGAATTCATTTATATTTTCCAAATATTAAAATAAACTTATTTGTGATACTTGTTAATTTAGAGTACAGTGTAGTTGTACCTTGTATATAGTCTAAATTTTAGGGATTCCTAAATTAGTACAGAAACTTTGGAATAGCTTTCCCTCTGCCTAAAGTAGTACATAGTGGTCTTACTGTATGTTTTTTAAAAATTGGTTCCCTTTTGGTTTTATTTTTTTATTTGAAAGCCACTGGTTATCTCTCCCTGTTTTTCACTCAGTCTCTTTTGTGAAGATCCCCATGGATAGGCCATGACCCTTATTTTTCACATATATGCAACTAAAATTATGCTTCCATAGTGACTCATTCTTGGACTGAGGTTTAGTGGTCTTTTTAATCACATTATCATTAACATCTTTGCATCCATTTCTCAATTAGGCTGAGATGAACTATCTTTTGGTTGGCTAGGAAAATCATTCTTCATTTACTAGTTTGGGATATTGTTTAGCTACTCCAATAGCCAAAGAAACAGCAGATTAAATTAAATGGAATGTTTGTTTCTATCATATAAAAGTTCAAGCTGGTAAGTGCTCTTGGATTGATATCATAGCTGTGCTCCATAACTTTTCCAATGAATGTTCAATCTTGTTGTCATGGCATCCCCTTGGCTTAATGTATTATTCTCAATTTCATGGCCCAAGCTGGTTGACCACTACCATATGTGCATTTTAGCCCCCTAGAAATGGAGGAAGGGAATAGAGGGGTGGCATTTTTGTTTTTGACCTGGAAGTTTTATGCATAGTCCAACTTTTAACCATTTGGGCCAGAACTTAGATATATGGCCACTCCTGACATAAGGGACGCTGACACTGTTGTATTTGGCTGGGCAGCTATTATACTCAGCAAAAACTTGGGGTTCTAATACTGAACAGAAAAGGAAACTAGAGAGAAAAATCAGCCTCTCGCATTTTTGATATTTCATCATTGAGAAATTAACATTTTTCTCTTTTAAAATTCTGGTATCTTTAGGCTTTTGCCTTAGAAAGTTTGCTTTCTACAGAGAAAATTAAAAAGCAGAATAGAGCAACACCCTGTACTGGTTGAAATTAGCTGACACCTTCAGAGATGTGTTTGAAGTGAAAGGCCAGGTTTGGGGCAGAACAGGCATGTAATATCAGAAGAAGAGCATCATAATTGAGTGAGTGGACATTGACAGAATGGGAGTTAGCCTTTCACATCCCTCAGTATTTCATTCAGCACTTAACCTGGTTGTAGTCTTTCTTCCATTCAATAGGAAATGAATGATTCTTTTTCATTTCCTATATTAGGGAACAAAGTCACAAGGGTCCTGTGCCATAACAGTGAAAATATGAACTGGTTGAACACAAATTAATTTCTGGCTTGGATTGTATTGGTACATTGAATTTGATTCAACTTTCATCTTTCGAGCATCTATTCTGAGCTGAGCATTGTGCCACACAGAGAGAAAGAAACAATGTAGGCGTGATTTCCATCCTGGGAACTCATTCTAGTGAGACAGAGAAACAGGTTCCTAGCAATGACAGAGTGTTCTAAATGCAAAGTTCAATGTATGTGGAGGACCACTGACTTCACCAGGAGCACCTCTGAGGCTCCTTGGAGATGACCTTTGTGTTCAAACTTGAAGGCCAACCCAATACCAATCCTTGAAACTATGTCCCCCTAATTGTGCTTTCAAAAATGCGAAAACCAGCAAGGACATGACTTTAATTTGACCATGTCAAAGTCAACTGAAGTAGGAAAAAATATTACTTAGTGCTCATTTCTGTTTTTAAAATTAACATGCAGAATGGAAAAATAAACTCATTTCCCCCCAGTAGGTTGGGAAAATAATTTCTTTCCTGATTAACTGTAGAGTTTTAATGGGGTGCTGTATGATAATGTGCCTAGCATGGTTCCTAGAGTAACAAGACACTTAATAAATGGTTGGTTTTTAATGTTAGGTGCACTGGGTTGGAAAACCAGTCATCATGTACTTTTCTAACTTTCAAAACCTCTATTAATTACAAGAAACATGCACATGTTTTAAGATAAATCATAAACGTAATGTCTTTCCAGGAGTTCAGCATTTTTAACCTCATGCTGCTTCTCAAAAAGATCTTCTTTGTTTGTATTTTAGAATTTTCTGGATTTCGAAAGTTTATATGTTAGAATCCTTTTTTTCCTTCTAAAGCTCAGTTAATTGGACTGGATAAGCTGCATGAGTCCAATTACAGTAGCACAGGACAAGAGGAATTTGAGATGGTGGCTTTTGCAGTTGAGATAATGAAAATGTTAAGATTCACAAAATGAAACATTCCTAAGGTCATTATCTTTTAAAATATTTAACTGTTTAATTTTGAGTTTGGGTTGGGCTGAAAAACAAGCCCACTGACTTGTTATAAACAAAGTGCCCAGTTAATCTACTTTAGAAATTGGCAGATCCCATAAGAAATTGGAGTTTCTAAAGTGATTACAAGAAAATAATTAGAGATTATTTACTCTTGGCAATGTTATAAAAATACTGAGTTTTAGTACAAGAATTCAGAATTTTCTTTTAAATCTTAAGTTAAATGCTATTTATTCAAGTTTTCAAAGATGTTTTGGAGTCTTATTGCAAGGACTACTGAGGAACCATCAAAATCCTTTTGGGTGGTACTTAGTGCTGCAGACTATTTATTTCGGAATGTGGATGATCAAGAGCATGGTGTTTTCAAACTGTTTTCATACTTGGTGTTTTTTTGGGGAAAGAATTTCATCTGCTTAGTGGGATTTAAATTTTATCTGTTATGATTATTAAACCCTAAAATACCTCGCATGTTTTGTGTAGAAGTGAAAATTTATATACAAGGATTCTGGTAGGAATATTATAATTAAAACAGAAATATTTCCCAGTACAGTGGTCCCTTGACTCAGAGAGAAGTGGTCAAATTACTGAAAGACTTTGATGAAGACAGTATATCTGCGGGCATACCTAACTAGAATACCATGTTGGCGTGTTTTTTTACATTATTGTTTCTACTAAGACAGGCATACTGACATCTTTTAATAATGGAATGTTTGCTAGGCACTCGTCATTTTTAGGAGTCAGTAGCTTTAAGGCAGGGTTCTCAATATTTCCTATGTGATTCTGGTTCTGTCTTTTGATGTCCCAGGACTGATGATGATGAAACCTATTGTCGAGCAGCCACAGAGTATGCCAGAGCCTGTTCTCACGCTGGCTACCCTATTCAAGACTGGAGAGATGACTTTCCAGCTTGCAGTATGTTCTTTATTTTTGAAACCCTGTCCATTTCCTTGTTAATTCTGGTCTTGACCTAGAAATCAAAACTAATGAATTGCAAGGATTTTTTAATTGAAGCAATTGTATTTGTAAACTTGTGTATTTTTTGAAACACTAATTTTTTGGAAGAGAGGTATATAAGACTGACCTAAAGCTCCCCTGTTTGCCCATTTTAGCTGATAAATGTGATGATAGCTTTGTGCATCGGGATTGCATTAGTTGTTGCCCACCTACCTGCACGTTTGAGAAGCAGTGTCTTGGCAGCGATCTTCATTGTCTTGATGGATGTTACTGCCCAGATGGTAAGTGCCTCACGAGGAAACTGTTTTTACCTCTGGAAACTAGAACTCAGTGATCTGAGGATCTTGTCTTGGTTTTATTATCCTCTCCCAGGACATCAGGGCTATTGTAATTTTCTACCCTCACAGGATTTGATAGTTGAATTAAATGAGAGGAATGGTTGCTTTTCTTGAATAAGGGCTCATTACTTTATTTTTCCCAGGGAACTTGGAATTTATAGGCCTAAAGTTCCCATGGCAAATATTTTATTCTCTTAATGTTTAATGATATTTAATAATTTATGTATTTTCATTTTTTGAAAGACGAAAGTTTGAAAAAAAGCCTTCTGATTTTTCCATTATAAGATTTAAGTCTTAAAGTAGTTTTAATATTTAAAATGAAAAGAAGCTTAGAAGAGATAGAGATGAAATTTAAAATTAAGGATAATTTTTTGGTACTGATAGACGTTTAGGAAGAATACTGAGGAATGCTCAAACCCTTTTAGTTTTACAGATTTAAAAAAAATAGAATCCAAAGATGTTAAGTGATTTCCCCCATGTCATAGGCTTAAAATGAATGAGAATTACATGGAAATGGGTCTGTCGATTTCAGTTCACTGTTCTGTTGGTGTCGGTATGATGAACCAGTGCCAGTACCAAGTTGTTACCTGTCCATGACAAGATAAGGAGGTTGCAACATAATATAAACCCATACAAAGAAATAGAAATCAATGCTTTCTCTGATAATGCCTTGCTAAGAAGATGGTCAATTCAGTGAAATTCTGTATATAGTAACATGGTTAATTTAAGTTCTGGTTCAACCTCCTTGTTAATGAACACAGTACAAAAACAGATGGACTGTTGAGTAGTACTGCCTGGCTCTATTATCTCTATTACAATCATGCAAATCTTTCTCACCTTTGAATGAACAGATAATAACCCAAGAACATACTTTCTCCCTCCTTCTTGTTCTTCTTTCCTCAAATGCAAGAAAACACTGTTTAGTTGTCTTATTCTTTTTGGTAAACCTGGAGTTTTTGATGACAAGTCATGGGATAAGAAAGTTGAAACCCATTGAAATAGACCCTTAGGAAATGAAATAATTGCTAGAGCAATATCACTGAGTATTTAAGACTAGATGGGATCTAGTTTGCTAGTGAAGGGATCAACCTAAATTAGGGGAAAAATAAATCTCTAGGTGTAGGTGGGAAGACAGGGCATATGTGTGCAGATTCTGGAGGGAAGTTGCTGATGGTGATGGGAATCCATGGAAGAACCTTCCCCACCCCACCATCTTTGTTTTAGTTTTCTCAGTTAAATAGAAAGAAGATATTTTTTTTTTTCAGAGAAAAAAGCTAGGCTATATGTTGTGGGTTTGAAAGACATAAGAATGAACAAAATAGTTAAAAAACAAAAAACAAACAAACCCTTATGTGGTAGCTATTGCCTGAGAGCCAGGTTGCTGTTATTCTCCTTGAAACTAAAGGAATTTGAATTTCTAGCTCTTGGTATAAGCAGGTGTTTGACAAAAGTTGAACGAACTATAATATTCAAAGAATACAATCTTTATTATTTCTTTTGAGAATGTGATATATATTTTTCTTAAATAGGCCTTATAATGGAGAATGGGACTTGCATCTCCTTGGAAAATTGCCCGTGTAGTTTTCATGGATTAGCTTATGCAGTTGGTTCAAAAATTGAACAAGAGTGTACTGAATGGTATGTGATCAATGTACAGCCAATTATTTCTGGGTATCTGGCTAATTAACAATTTTACCATAACAGATATTTAAAAGGCCATGCTTATTGCTTATCTTCTTCCAAAAATTCTGAGATACAATTTGCATTTTATTTAAACAACATGGGGGTGTCTGTCCATATTGTCTTCTACGATGTGATTTTTATGATCTTCCTTGACAATTCCGTAAATATTATGCCCATATGACAAGTCTGTTGTATTTTCTTATTACTCATAATAATTAATTTGTGTATACTTTTAGAACTTGATGCTATTCCTGGACTTCTCTATTGGATGTTTTAAAAAGTGACTCTCTATATTGCCAATTTGGGGCTATGGTTAGAAAGATTTAGAATTCCTTAACATATGGTTAGAAAGATTTAGAATTCCTTAATAAATTAGATAAGATTATGGGTAAACATTAAATCCTTCTAGGACAATCCTAAAAAGAAACATAAGTCTACCTGTTATTGGCCTTGTTAGACTATATAAGAGAAATGCAATCAGACACCTAACCATGCTCTTAGATGCTGATGTTTTCAGAGGCTTTGCCTCCATCCTCTAAAACTGCTTTCTTTGTGAAGGTGGAAGATAGTGATTATCTTACATATAAGACATCTTTTCTCTTGTCACTATGCTTGGTGTCAACAAAAATAAATACATAATAGATAATAATTCAGATGTTAACCAGCTCAAAGTTATTAGTCAATTAAACTTTTGTGGAAGTGTTTTTCAAGTCCAATTATTCTGAATCTATAAACATAATGTATTTTAGTATATTGATTAATTTCATTGATACAAACATTAATATACAGTTTCTATAAACCGATAGACTAATATTTTTGTAATTTTATTTAGTGTATGTATTGGTGGAGTTTGGAACTGCACTGAGCATGACTGTCCAGGTAATATTTTAAAGTGTTTTTGAAGAAAATTTTTTAATTTTTTTCTAAACTGGAGCAGACGATAGCAATAGTTTTTAAAACATCTCTTTATATACATCTCATATATAACAAAAGATGCAATAACCTACAAATGTAGGTACTCAGAGGATAAATTGAAAATTGAATAACAGTTTTGAGCAGGCAAATTTGGTGAAAATTTATTAATATAGTATAAATATTATAAAAATTATAAAGTATGTGGAAGAAGTATCTTTTAATAAATTTCAAATTGGATATTAAATGAAATAATTTCAGTTGGTCTAGTAAATTTGGCAAACCAATAAATTTTAAACACTTTAGATGTACTTTTGAATGCATTATTGATTACTTACCAAGTTGATCTGTTTTTTAAAAATTAATTTCTTCCTTCTTCACCTCCCCTTTTTCTCTTCCTTTTCTTCCTCTCCTCCTCCTCCTCCTTAATTATTTTTGGTAGTTCAATGCTCTGTTGT
Organism: Glaucomys volans; assembly: GCA_020662805.1. NCBI lineage: Eukaryota > Metazoa > Chordata > Mammalia > Rodentia > Sciuridae > Glaucomys > Glaucomys volans. Next base: position 131,034 of record JAJEJO010003126.1, read on the forward strand.
GGGTGATTCTCATTTTACAACTTTTGATGGTCGACATTATTCTTTTATTGGCATGTGCCAGTACATCCTTGTGAAAGGAACTGGAAAAGATAAATTCACAATTACTTTACAGAAGGCCCCCTGTGAGCAGGTAAGAACATCTCAAAATGACCAGAGGAATATTCATTTTCAAATTTAAACTTCATATCTAAATTAAGAATAGTAACATGAATGAATATGGTTATTGTCTTCACAACTAAGATGACAATGATTGTTGAGATATACAAAAGGACAAAACAATGTTATTAATCATGACATAACTTTGCATTCTGATTCCAGAGGTACTACAACATGAGAACAAACATATCTCAAACTAAATAAATACTACATATTTAATTGCAATTTATTTAAAATTTAACTGCATTTTCTTTTTTAAAGTGGTATTTGAAAATTGCATGCATGATTGTACAATGGGCCTAAATTTTTGTTTACTGTTATGGAGATTATTTTTTTGATAGAATTGAATAGGTTTCATATTATTCTAAACAGATATAGTAATCTTAATACATTGAGATACTTATTTTCAATATTTTCTTGAAATAATAAACATCAATACTTTGTAAATAAAGAAACCAAGATCTTTTACTCGTCTCTCAATCAAATGGCCAAAACTTTGCTAAAACCTTTCAAAGGTTTATTTTTCAGGTTTAAACCTTTCCAGTTTTATTCCAATATAAAATAGTTATTTCCAACAAAAATTCTGAATTACTCTATTTGATTTTTTTCCAGTTTGATTCTTCTCTCTGCAATTTACCAGAGTCTGAATTAGCTCTCTAAATGGAATCTTGAATCTTTTGGTTGTGTTCGTTGTTGAAATTTAAATGTCAAATATGCCAGTTATATGAGTTCGGAAAGGTATTTTAGCTATGTACTATGGAAAACAATTGGTACTTTATTGAAAACATTTTTATTTAATATTTTATATAAAATATATTTGTTTATGGCATATTTAACATACCGTAGATATGTTTTATTGGGAGTAGGACTATGTGACATGAATTATGTAGCAGTCATGTTATTATATTACTTATGCTCAAGATTTCTGTGTACCAGAATATATTTACAAGCATTCTCTCCTTTTTTCTTTTCTCTCCCTCCCCTTTTCCCATCTACCTTGTCTCTTTCTATTCTGTGTCTCCTCTCTTTCCTCTCATTGACAATTTGATTTTTATGCAGAACCTTGGCTTGGTCTGCTTGCAGTCTATAACTCTAATTCTGGAGGATGATTTTAACAAACAAGTGACCCTCAGTAGGGGAGGACAGATCCTCACCAGTCCTAACCAAGGCTTCAATCTGAAAGGTAGGAAGCAATGCTAATGCTGCACTTTCTATACATTAGAAACAGCAACAAATACAACCTACATGGTGTTTTTTTCCAGGGGTTGACTACCTAGTATTTTTTGGGTGCCTTTGTGTCACTCAGTCCTCAGTTAGAAAGCGCAAAGACCACCATGTTTATGGGACCTAATGTTTAATAAGTGACCTAGAATTTGGAAGCTAGGAGAGATAAGCAAATGGATGCTTATAGCAACATGTGATAAACTTAATGGTTTGTATGGGAACTTTGGAGGCTTAAATGAGGTGCAGCCCATGTAGCCCGGTAGAGGGGGAGGCATGGAGTAAAGGTCAGGAAAGCTTTCTGAAGGAGGCAACATGTCACTGAGCATTCAACACTTGGCATAAAGATGGGGAGAGTAGTCCATGCAAAGCTGGGAGGTGTAGACTTGGGTGATTTGTGGAGGGGGAACTGTAATTGTTTTGACATTACTTAACATGGAGAGGGTAAGTGGAAGATGTCTGGAGATGAGATTAGAAAAGTAGGTGGGGATGACACTGGAGAAGCCTTGTTTATTTAACCTCATACATGGTGGTTTCCTGGGACAGGCCCTGTTTATGCCTGGACTGAAGCATAGTTGTTAATAATTCCCTTTTAATGTCAGCATGAAACTCTCAGAAATGTTCCAATTTGTGTTACAAATTACATACTCATGCTTCACAGGTATCATGCTAAGGAAATTGAACTTTGAATGGAATCAAATATGAAATTGTCATTATTTGATAATTTTATGTACAAAGATGGCAATCTCATATGGTTCAACCAAAGAAACAATGAGTTTTTTTTTTTCAAGTTTCATCATCTTTTATTTTTTTAATTAATTAATTTATTTATTTTTATTTACTTATTGATTCATTGAACACAAATGGAGTACAGCTATTGTTTCACTGGTTGTACACAAAGTAGAGTCACACCATCTGTGCGTTCATGCATGTACACAGGGCAATGGTATCTGTCACACATTCTGTTATTAATTTTACCCCCCACCCGCCCCCACCCCTCCCTTCCCTCTATGCTAGCTATCTTTCCTCCATTCTTGCCATCTTTCCCCCCCACATTATGCATCATCATTCATATATCAGAGAGACCATTCGGCTTTTGGATTTTTGGGATTGGCTGATCTCACTTAGCATAAGAGTTTCCAACATCATCCATTTACCTACAAATACCATAATTTTATTCTTCTTTATGGCTGAGTAATATTCCATTGTGTATATATACCACAGTTTCTTTATCCATTCATCTACTGAAGGGCATCTAGGTTGATTCCATAATCTAGCTATTGTGAATTGAGCAGCTATGAACATTGATGTGGCTGCATCACTGAGGCAATCTGATTTTAAGTCCTTTGGGTATAAGCCAAGGAGTGGGATAGCAGGGTCAAATGGTGGATCCATTCCAAGTTTTCTAAGGAATCTCCACACTGCTTTCCAGAGTGGCTGCACCAACTTGCACTCCCACCAGCAATGTATGAGTGTACCCTTTTCCCCACATCCTCGCCAACACCTGTTGTTGCCTGTGTTCTTGATAAAAGACATTCTAATTGGGGTAAGATGAAATCTTAAGGTGGTTTTGATTTGCATTTCTCTTATAACGAGTGATGTTGAACATTTTTTCATAAATCTGCTGATTGCTTGTAGATCTTCCTCTGTAAAGTGTCTGTTCATTTCCTTGGCCCATTTATTGATTGGGTTATTGGTGTTCGTGGTGTAAAGATTTTTGAGTACTTAACTCAACTAAAAGTGGATCAAGGATCTAGAAATCAGGCCAGAGACTCTGCACCTAATAGAAGAGAAAATAGGTCCAAATCTTCATCATGTTGGACTAGGACCAGATTTCCTTAACATGACTCCCAAAGCGCAAGAAATAAAAGCACGAATCAATGATTGGGATAGAGTGAAACTAAAAAGCTTCTTCTCAGCAAAGGAAACAATCAGCAATGTGAAGAGAGAGCCTTCAGAGTGGGAGAAAATCTTTGCCACACACACTTCGGACAGAGAAACAATGAGTTTTAAGTAGCTTTCGTGGTTTCTTTGGTAGACTGCAATGACAACTGTGTGGAAGTGACTTTGCAGATCACTAGACAAGAGACACGAACAATGTTAGGATGTTATAAAGTGGGGCATGTATGAAATAAGAAGGAACTGATATAAGGTGGTGACAGTAAAGGTGGAAAGAAGACAATGTATATTTGGAAAACAAGTGGTCTGAACTTAATTGTGGATTGGGTTGAGGTTGGTTGGGAATGGCAGTAAGGGGGATGGAGTGATCAAAAAATCCTGAGTCTCAGAGTTCTGCCTTATTTGATCAGATGGTTGGCAAAATTGTGATAAGGATACAGGAGCAATAAAGAGCAACTCTTCTGGTGGCAAAAGTCACCAGATTTACTGAAGACCAAAAAAATGTAGAAGAAAGGAAGGGAAATGGAAGAAAAGAAAGCTGCATAAGGTGGCAAAGTTTGACCCCAGGTCTCAGGCAGGAACTTCAAACGTGCCTTTCCCGCTTCCTAGTCCATTAGAAGAAGTCATTGTTTAACATTTCTGAACACTGCCTATATGTCTTAAAACTGAATATATATGTTCTTTTCCTTCTCTAGGAATTGTTGAAATTCAAACTCTGTCATCATTATTTATTCTTCTAAAAACTACATTCGGCTTAAAGATCCTGTTTGCTATAGACGGAAAAAGAATTTATATTCAACTCACTAGTGCATGGAAGAGAAGGACATTGGGTCTGTGTGGCACATTTAATGGGAACATAAGGGATGATTTTCTGTAAGTATGATTTATGAATAGCCAACTGAGTTTAATGACTGGCAATTTAGAGGATATAAATTCATTTAAAATGTTTACTTAACTAAAAGGAGTTTAGCAGTCACTGTTTGAAGAACTTTACACAGATCATCATATTTAAATTGTATAGCAATCTCCTGATTAGTGTCATTGTTTCATAGATAAGGAAAGGAACCAAGATCCCAAAGTGGCACATAAATCTTCAAGGTCATTGAGCTCATATACTGGAGCTAGGCTTTTAATTTTGGCAGTGTGACTCAGCCTGTGGGCTAATTGCTGCCTGTTATTCTCTCCTCTATACCTATCAAATACTTAATAGTATTTTATTTTTGAAAACTTGCAGCCTTTTAGAAAATCTTAATGTAATTTTGTATTAGTGGCTTTAACTTATACTTTAAAATTATGAATATCATCTGGTAGTAATGACAACTTTAAAGCACGTGTTGGTATCTAAGTTAATTGCATTTTGTGGAAATTTGTGTTCCATTGGAAGAAAAGCATTTAAAATAATTTGTACCCTTCCCCTCATATTATTAACACTTTTCATCTACCTGTGAAAACATGCAGTGCATAATTTAGTGTAGATGTTTTGAGCAGCCGTTATTTTCTAAAAGCACAGTGAGAGCAATTTAAACAGGATGACATGGTTCACATCCTCAAGGTACTGGTGTTGTAGGTTCAAAACCTTTAAGAGATATTTGGAATCTGAAAATGTCAAAGTATGTGGTTGTTAGGAACTGAGGATGGAAGAGACTGAATGGGAGATGTTAGTCCAAGGAGACAGTGTTAGTTAGAAAGGATGACTATTATACAGGATGGTGTCTGGAGTTAATATATTATGTACTTGAAAATTGCTGAGAGAGTAGATGTTCTGTGTTCTCACAACAAAGATTATAAGAACATGGTGAAGTGACAGATGAGTTCATTGGCTTGATTTAGCCATTTAAAAGTGGATGCATGTACATTCCATCAAAGCATTATTTTGTACACCTTAAATATATACAATTTTTATTTGCTGACCAGACCTTAATAAAAAGATTTTTTAAGAATAACTGTTTAGTGCTAGGCAAGGTATTCATCAGTAAATACATAAAAATACTGAGGTAATTTGAAAAAATTAAGTGTTGAGCTTTGTGGTTGCAGCTAAAAAGCACAGCAGGAATTTAGAGACGGTCATTGTGGCAGGGCAGCCAAGGGACGTTTCTTAGGGAACTGTTCTCCAAATACGAGGCTTTTATTTATTTATTTATGTTTTAATAAACAAAAAAAAAACAAAACACAACACTTATACACATACTCTTTTTTTCTGCCTGGTGTTCTTCCCAGGTGCTAACCTTTCTCATGGGCTCTTGCTTATTGTTCAACCCAATTCAGACATTACTTGCCTCTAAAAGCGAGTTTATATGACACCATACAAAATTAATTCTAATTAATTATATATGAAAGTCCATTGTTTATCTGTCTGGTTTCCACACAAAACAGCAAGGCCTGTGAGACTGAGGATCATATCCTTGGTTCTTGTATTCATAGGAATCTTGTATATAGTGGACAAATTGAACTGAGCAGAATTTTTAATAAGGCATGGAGAAGAAAATTTGGAATGGGTTGGGAGAAGTGTCATTTAAAATTAAAAAAAAATAAAAAAGAATTTCTTTTCTCTTATCTCCTGTGTGATTTATTTTGTAGATAATTTTTTTTGTTTTATTTACTTGTAAGTCAGAATACTGATATCTATCCTATTTGCAAAACAGAGACTACATCAAGAGGCTAGTCTAAGATGTTCGGGAAAGATGTTAAGCCTGCTTTCTTTGTCTTGTTTGTCAGAATGAGTTAGCAGTCAATGTTTAACAGATGGCAGATCTGTCTGCCACTTTCTAAGGCACCAGTCTCCTCCATGCATAAACATTCAGGTGCGATAAGAGTGCTGGGTAATATTTCAGAGTCAGAGATAACTTTCGAACACTGTTTAGCTTTCCAAGTTAAGTAGTTAAAATTCTTTGCTTCACAAAGGTTAATGTGAATCTGCAAACATAGTTTAATGGAAACTCTTAATTGAAAATTTATTTTACATGCCTTGCTATAATAAGTCAAGTATGTTGAGCTGAAAGGCTATTTTTTAAAATGAAATATAATAAGTAAATAACTCCATGTTTTGGCTCCTAATTCTTTTTTGTATTTATTGTTTTAAGCAAACTGAATGAAACAGAGCAGGGCTCTGGATCAGTTCCTCCTGGGAACCCTGACTATGTGTATTACCCTCAAATATTTTATTATCCCTGGGAGGGAAGAAAAGGGAAGGCGAGGGAAAAAACAAGAAGAAAGAGCTAGTGTGGGTCATACAATATTTTTAGTCTTGGTATCTTCATTTGAACAAATGAGATTTTGAATCAGATGTTTGTTCTAATTCTTCACAGTTCCAAAGTGGTTTGACTTTGAGGAATAGCGAATGAAAGAGAGGGTGGGACTCAGGGATGAGCATTGTGGAATGACTTGTGTAGCTACATTTCTTTCCTGTCTCAGTCATTGTGGTGAGGAAACTCCAGAGTTGAGGGTGGCTGAGCTAAATGATTACCAAAGTAGTTACCAAAAGATACTGTCAAGAATTAAGGTAAAGCCTACCTTTCTAATTGTTGCAGCAATTAATGCAGTCAGGACTTATGGTGTGGTCAAAAGCTTCCAAAAGGAGAATGAGGTTACCTTAATTGCATTTAAGTGGTTTTAAGTGTCTGGCAGTGTCCAGTGGGGACTGCTACTTAATAAATGCTGGCTGTTGAATTAAATGAATTTTGTTGGTGGCTGGAGGTAGAGTTGTGTATTGGCTCCCAAACATTGATGTGGTTTCTAAATCTGATTTCAGAAAGATAGATGTTTTTCTTCAATTTGGGTTTGCTGAGGAAGCTGAAGAAGTGAACAAACTTGGACGAAGGGTGTCTTTTATACCATTTTTTCTCAATTGTCATTTGGTTTGTTGCTAACTTCATGATGGAACCTCAGTATTTCAAGCTTCATAATGGAAATTGATATGTTGAACCAAAAACATAGCATTATTTATTCTTTGAGACATTTTTCTCTAGCCTGAAAAGACTCCTGTGAACTATCCACACCTTTGTCTCCACATGCACCCTAAACTCCACACATTAAAACTTTGGTTTTTTGAGTGATGTTTGATTAACTCAGTGTAAATCAGGTTCTCATCTTGGTTTTGCCACTAATTAGCTTAATGAAATTTAATATTTCTCTGAGTTTTTGCTTTGCTTTCTCTGTAAAGTGGGAATAGATTGAGATGAAGATTAAATGAAATTATGTGTGTCCACAATTTGGCACAATATAAACTCTCCATAGCAGGAAGCTATTATCATTATATTTTTGAAAACTGGCAGAAAATTTCAAGCTCTTAGACTTTTTTTGTACATTAAGAAAAATAGTTTTCTATTATTTAAATATTTGAAGATTATAAATAATGCAATGAATGAGACAGACTAATATGGACACTTTCTTTTCTTTGTAGTTCTCCCTCAGGCATGATAGAAGGAACCCCACAACTTCATGCAAATGCATGGAGAGTTTCCACCACTTGCTTTGCACCTGTTCATGTGCCAATGGTAGACCCTTGTAACATTAATCAACAAAACAGTAAGTCTTCCTTTCTGCATGTAAACTTAGGAAGAATGTTCTACGTGTTGCTGTAATTTTGTGAAATTGTATAGTGATTTTAAATTCTGATTTTCTTTATTTTGATAAATCATTGCCATTCTTTGTATATTTTTGTTTAAACTTCTGACTTTATATGTAATTGAGGTTATCTAAAAGAATAGGAAATGGCTTTTATTTACTCCTTTGCACGCACAAATTTACTTATTTTAGGTGTTGAAAGAAATCCCTTCTTCCCAATTGTTGGTTAGCATTTTGGAGCTTTCAGAACCTTTGAATGCTGAAGAAAAGTCTCTGGAAATCCTCTCATAAATGATGTGATAGTTCTGGGATGTTTAACTTCAGTTCCATAGTGTGATAACTTAGTGATTCTCCTGTTTATGACAATCCCATCACGAGGTCTTATTGACAGCCCATTACCATTCCTACTCATAGCACATAACCTGTAAGCCCCTCACCCAAAGATGTGGGACTGTTAGGTGGATACCAGTTTGAGATGATTTTGCTCCAGAATTCCAATTTACAATGATAATGTGACTGACACATGAAATATTTTTAGCTGTATTGTTGTTTTGGTTTGTTTTACTAAAGCTGCAACAAACCATGTTAAAAGGCCAGTTCATTTCTCAATGAAAGGAGATTTTTTTTTTGTGTGTGAATTACTTTGTGCATAAAAGTAATGTGCATGCTTAAATAGATACTCTTATAATTTTCATCTTGTTTCTTTAATTATTTGGCTGATTTAACATTTTTACACTGTTAATTTTATACATTACTAATATTGATTGGGCATCTACGCACAATTTCCAGACTTTGTAGTGGTTGTATGGGAGGATTCTCTTGATTGTCATGTTTTTTATTAATAACTTATCATTTTGGTATATTGAAAAAAACACAAGATAGTCTTGATGCTAATACTTTTTCTAAAAAAAAAATTGAGATAGCTTTTAAAGTTGAAGAAGATTGTTAGCCTAATTGGTTTTCCTATCTAAAGATGGTTAGACTAGAGATTTTGGCCTCTACAACTTACTTACTACTCTTGATCTCACTCATATTTAACATTTTCCTCCATTTTATACCCAATATTTCACTAACCTACCCCTCCTTCAAATAGTCTTATTTGGTTTCTTTCTTCATTATTAGACTTCTTCCTTGATATTCCAACAACTTTTTTTTAATAACATGTAAAAGTTTAAATAGAGCTCAAAATTGATAAATTCAGTTCCCCTCTTGTCTCTTCTCTTTTATTGTGTCATTTTGCTATGTTTTCTATCACTTTCCCCCCATATTCTATGTCTTCCATAATGTATACTTTAGATATTATCTTCCTTTATTTACTTTTTACCATGCATTGGGATTTTTTGAAAAAACTTTTGAATGGTTAAATTCAAGAAGATCCCTAAGAAAGGAAAATAGACAAAAGACAATGACTCTGCTCTGTAGTCTGAAGGGTATTTTTTCACAAAGATGTTCTTGAGTTATCCTTCACTCGATGTCAGTAGAAACATCTTTTGGCCAGCATTTCCTTGGGGCACACAATCATGGCCTCATTGGTGTATTATTTTGCTCTTTCAGGATCCTTTGGATTAGGAATATGTATACCAGCAATATGCCACTAAGTCTAAATGCTTCATTTTCAGATATATGTGCAAACCCAGAGAAAAAATGTTGGCAATTACCATGTTTCCTTACTAATACTTAAATTTCTCAACCAAATAAGTTCAGTATAATTCCTTAGTAGTGAAAAAAGTCCAGCAGCTTATGTGGTCTCTCAAAGACAATGACAATGCAAAGATTGATCAGTTGTATCTGAAGAAACCATGGCAACCCAGGAGCACTACATTAAGGAGCCACAGACCCAGTCTTTTTCAGCAAGATAGGATCTAGATTATTTTGTCAAACTTGTTTTGTCAATCCAATAAAGGATTACATTTGGCCAGTCTCAAGCAAAAATCGATAGATTTCAAGATTGTGATTATACAGACCTGCCTAAAAATGGTATGATGGCAGTTATAGTTCAGTGACCTTTAACATATGAGCCAAACCCTAATTGCTATTCACTACTTTTATTCTTGCATTCATAGATTCAGTTATCAAAAATGATTAAGCCCTTACTATCTGCCAGGCATTGCACACTGTGCATTGTGCTGACATTGAGTTCAATGATTATGTGGCATCTGCTCCATTACCATTCACCTCAGAGATTCCAGTGGAGTGAAATGATTCTCCATCCTTCTTGGATAATTGTGTTTTCTATAATGTTATCCTTACATCCGTAAACAGGAACCACTTTTATTGTGTGTGGAGGTCTGGAGATAAGCCTCCCTATATTCCCTAGTTCTTCGTAACTGGTTTCCTCAGGTGATCCTCAGGCAATGGGTGATGGAGGCTTCTGCTTCTATCAACCCTTCTGGTACTCTTGTTATTAGGTACAAAACAGTTTCTTTTTGTTATTGTTGTTGTATTTTTGTTTAAAAGCCTATTAAATATGTATTAAGTGCTGTTATCTGTATTACCCAAATCATAAACAGACAAATAGAAGACTGAATGTAGAAGCTGGGTATACTGGTTCTCATTTAAAGCCATATGCAATATAGAACATTGCAGTACAGTAGGAAATCAAGGATGCTTGGATAGTTCTGGAACTTGGTAATTAGGGGTAAGATCTGGACTAGTAAATAAGATGCTAATGGAGGTCTTTGTTTGTTAGTTGGGTATGCAGCGCACTGTGATGTCATCCACCAGGAGCTCTTTGCTTCTTGCCACATCTACATTAGCCCTGGGCTGTACTATCAGCTATGCCGCCATGACACATGCAAGTGTGGGAGCCCGTGCCTGTGCAATGCTCTTGCCCACTATGCCTACCTCTGTGGTCAGCGTGGAGTTCCCATCGACTTTAGAACTCAGGTTTCATTCTGTGGTGAGTCTGATGCACTGACAAAGACTATCAAATAGCACATTAGAGATTTTTGTTTTTATAACTACTGCTTTTATTTTTAAAAGATTTGATATTGTGTGTTATTTGAAATATTCTTATGATGTATACAAACATGAACCACAAATGAAATATTTTGGTTCCTAAAATAGGAGATACATTGGATAAGACCAAACACTTTTAACTGTTTTTGCTGTAAGCAAAATTAGAAGTGTAATTATATTTGACATGTGCATCAGAAATAATTAGTAAATTTTGAAAAAATTCATATGATGGAAATGTCATATCTAAATATTGAAAAGTATGGAAAAGCATCATGTGATATAGTCACAAGTTGATCTATAGTTAAAAAGGATGGTTCTTTGTATGTCTGGTAATTTTCTTTTTAATTGGCGAATCTTTATCAGGTCCCCAATTAAATCTTTGTGACTCAGGTTTTGGAGGAACACTCTGTCTACCTCTGTACTCCCACAGTAGTTTCACAAAGATTTTTCCTGTTACTCCAGGGATCTCACTGGCCAGTAATGATGGTAATTGCTCAGTTTTGGCTTTCCAAGATAAAAATAATATAAATATAAAAATGATATAAATTCATATACCATATCTGTAGAGAATGTGTCTGGCATTATGATTTTGTTCAGGTAGCTTTATTTTATCACATCTGTCACAGCTTCACTGACACTTTCCTAGCTTCTTCCTCTACTATGAGCAGATTTCATCTATTGCAGGCATTAGCAAGCCACAACCCCTTGGGCCCCTGTGCTTTTGTGGATGAAATTCATTGGAGAATAGCTCTGCTCCTTTGTTTACATGTGGTTTCTGGCTGATTTTGTGCTTCAAGCACAAAAAGTTGAGTAGTTGTGGCAGAGACTGTGGTCTGAAAAGCTGAAAATCCTTACCATTTGACCCTTTGCAGAAGAGATTTTCTGACTCCAACTTTGGTCCTTCTTCAGCTGAGAGTGCTACTCTTTGAGCAACTGATTAAGGGTCTCCAAAGTCTTCACATTGTAAGGGACCAACTTTTTTCTTTTTTCTTTTTTCTTTTTTTTTTGTTTCCAAGGTCCAAGACTACTAGGATCCATCCTCCCCTCCAGCTCTCACTGTTTTGGATTTTCTTTCCCCTTTCACCTCTGGTATCTGGGATATCCTCCTCCCATTATGTATTTAAAATGATTTCATTTATGTTTTATCCAGCACTTTTTAGTGTTTGTGCAAGTGCGTTTTTAGATTATCTTAATTTGTCTACCATAATCAGTCTGTTTGGTCTAAAGAGGAATTGGAAGGGTTTTGGGAAAAGCATAAACATGATTAAGAAGGAGGAAAAAAAAACAAGCAAAACTATGAGTGGGCATCAATAAAGTAAAACTTTGTCTTCTTTGTAGAAGACTGAAGGTTTCCCGAGGCTTAAAGAATGCTCCAAAGATGATGGTGACAATATAACAGTACAGATATTTAATTTGGAAGGAAAGGAAGTTTAGTCAGATATATGAAAACCTTACATATTAAAAATTAATATTAAAATTACAAATGTTATGCAGCATCACACTTAAAAATATTTAAAGAAAGAAATTTTATTCTTCTGTTATACTTCTACTAAGGCCAGGAATTGTTTATTTAGTTACTGTGTTATAGGATTCTGGAATGTTCTATGCTTATCAATGTAAAATAACTTTGTTTCATGATTTGAAACAAATCAGAATTTCATGGACCTTTAAGAAAATGTATGCCCGTTTTCTGTGCCCTGTGGAAATCTTTCTTGAGTGACTCTCCCTTGTCCTTAGCTGTGGTGTGCCAGAAGGGCATGTTGTACCATCACTGTTCCTCATTTTGCCGACGTTCCTGCACCTCTCTGTCTTCCCCGGAACAGTGCGATGATGACTGCGCTGAAGGCTGTAACTGTCCTGAAGGCAAATTTTATGAAGATACCCTTAACTTTTGTGTGCCCGTGTAAGTCATGGTAATGGGTTGACACCATCCAGTTTTTATGTTTTTCTTCTTATAAGTCAAATGGACTTCCTTGCTTGTTTCTTTAATATTTCTCAATGCCTTTCCCCACCCCTTAATGCTTTTATATTCACAAATAGCTACAGAAAGAGCTAAGGAATCTGATAATTAATCCTGAAGTTTATTCCTACTTGCTTTCCACATATCCACATCAGTAACAGGGCTTATGTTTCACTGTCATGTAGCACATTTTGTAGCAGCATTGTAATGTCTGTCAGCACTCAAAAGTTTCTCAGTTCTCACATGAGGTGAAGACTTTGGTCTAAAGGATTTATTAGTGGTGTTTCTCTGAAGTGTATTCAGTGACTTTTCTTGTGACTAAACTAAGACAGTTTGTGATTTTATTTTGAAAAACAAAATCTGAAGCTACACAAGACTATATGTAAACAATTTCTTCCATTTGTATTATAGGATCCCAGGAAGTCCCATAGAATAATGACGACTTGAACATGTGCCTAACAATGACCTATTAAGAACACAGGGTGTGCTTTTAGTGACTTTTCACAGAATTTATATCCCATTTTGTTTACTTAACCTTGTTTTTCCATGGTAGATATCACTGCCGGTGTCATTATAGGGGCAGCGTTTATCAGCCAGGGGAGCTCATCCCAACACCCTCAGGCTTATGGTAAGTTTCAATGAGTATATTAAATGCATGCATATATTACATTCAAATAAGGAATATAGAATGCCTGAGTCTTATACTCATCACTGCACAACAGAGTTCCGAACTTGTCACACAGTGAAACAAAAGCCTTTTTAATTAGTTTTGGTTCTTTGACCGAAATTACAGGTGGGAGGGGTACTCACATACTATATATTAGTGAGGGTTTTAGTTTCATGGTTTAGCTACCAGCTCATAAAAAGCATTCCAAAATGGATTTGAATGATGCCACATATAGGAGTAAGTGCACCTCTTCCCTGGGACAGCAGATCTAGTGGGATACACTTAAGTAAGTGTTATCCAGTTGCAACCGGCCTGTGGATATTCCAGTCATAGCCTGCCTATTAAAAACGCAAGTATGTCTGTGCAGCGGTACACATTTATCTTCATCCAACTGCTCACTCCCTCTTTCAGTTGCACCATAGGTGCCTGCAGATAATAACAACAGAATGTAGATAATGGTAACAACAACCATTGTCTCTACCATTACTGTGCACCTTCTGTTGTCCTGGCACCATTCTGTGTGTTTTATATTTATTAAACACTTATCACTCTAACCCTAAGTGATAGGTACTGTTGCTTTATGCCAATTTGTGTGCAAGGAAAATGAGGCATGAGTGGCTAAGCAACTTGATGGCAAAGCTGGGATTTAATCCCAGGCACTCTGGCTCTGCGGAGATGGCTGTACTACAGATGGCACTGTAACTTGGCATCTACAGCAGAATATCATTTATACTCAATTTACCTTATTGTCATCTCTATCTTTTACTCCTGCCCCCACTTAATTTCTTGGATATTTCCCTAGAAGATTACACTACTGTTCATATAGTTTCCCAAGCTAAAATCTGGAAGTCATCTTTGACTCCCTTCTCCTACTCAATGCACCTAGCCAACAAATCCCCACCAATTTTGGATTTTTCCTAATTTCACTCTCTATGTGTAATTGATATTCATTCCTTTCTTCCCATTCTATGTTAGCAATGTCTTTCGTCCTGTCTTCTCTAGACCTTTCTAAATGATTTTAGTTTATTTTGTGTTGCTATAACAAAATATCCAAGGCTGAGCACTTCAGAAGAAAAGAGTCTCTTTAATTCACAGTTTTGGAGGCCCAAGAGCCTGGCACCCATGAAGGCTTCTAGTAAGGACCTCATGGAAGATGACATCATAGAATGGTGTGTGTGTGTGTGTGTGTGTGTGTGTATATGTGTGTGTGTGTGTGTGTGTGTGTGTGTGTGTGTGTG
>JAJEJO010003126.1:145795-184336 GCA_020662805.1 Glaucomys volans
GAGAGAGAGAGAGAGAGAGAGAGAGAGAGAGAGAGTTCCATGATGAGATAGGAAGTAAGAAAGCAAGCCAAGGATGTTTTCTTATAACAACCACTCTAACCACTCTAGTGGTAAACAATCCAGTCTTGCTGATAAAAGCATCAATCTTTTCTTAGGATCATGTCCCTGTGATGGAATCACTTCCATTAGGCCCTACTTCACAACACTACCACATCCTTTGGGGTTCAGGCCTCAACATGAGTTTTGGTGGGGACAAACCACATTTAAGCCACAACACACCTGGTCTTCTTGCCTCTAGACTTGCTTCACTTTCTATTGCCAAGATGTTGACTCTATTTTGAATTTAGTATAATTGAATTTGTTTATGTAAATTTAAGAAGAATAAAGTCTATCTCTCCTCTGAGCAAATTTCAATTAGTATAGTGATATAATTTGCATTCCTTTTGAAGAACCTATGTCCCAGAAGAGGTATGGTAAGAAGATCTGGATGTATGGTCTGAGGCCTTTCTCAGTTCCTGTGTGCCATTCAAAGTGTGATCAAATCATACCCAGAGTGTTTAGGGAGAGAGAGAGAGAGAGAGAGAGAGAGAGAGAGAGAGTGTTCCATGATGAGATAGGAAGTAAGAAAGCAAGCCAAGGATGTTTTCTTGTACTGTTACACAATGCATGGGCATAGTTTTCATGTGATGTGGTCCCTTAATACATCAGTCAGTTTCTTCATCTGGGGTCAAATATAGAACACAGGATCTGCTCAAAGTTGAAGGAAAAATCATGTTGGAGTAATTGAGAACTGGTGTGTTTTTCCCTGTCATATTGTCTTCTGAAGGGATTTTCAAGGTCAGTTTGCTTGATACTGTTTTTGCCTTATGCCCCAACTTTAGATCCTGGGTTGCAAGAATGATAGGACTTCACTCTGTCTGCAGTGCTGATGTCAGGATGATTTTCCTAAAATTCCAACCACCCGTATGGCTTAACTCAAGACAGCATCTCAGTAGGACCTGGCATCTGCCTCCTTTGCTGTCCTCATTTCATGGCACTTAGTCACAGAGAATACTGCTTTACCCCCTTGTGTTTGTGTTTCCACCTATGTTAGAGCCTTCCTACCTTGTCCATGTCATAACTGCCATCCATTCTTCAAATTGTTCCAGACTTTACCACCTTTGACCACCGTGATGTCACTTGCCAAAAGATCTTAAAATGTCTTGTTTTGTTTTTTCTCTCTCTTAAACCTATTTCTGTTTTGCAGATGTCACACTGCATAAATTATTGTCCATTTTCCACTTCTAGCAGGATATAAGCACTTGGGTCAAGACGATTAATCTGGGTCTTTGTCCCTATGGCTCTCACAAGGCCCCATACATAAAGCTGTTGGATAAAAATATGTTATACTGAAATAGCTGTCAAGTTGGACCTGAGGCAATAACTTATCTGTAAAAAATGTTGTGGGAAAAAATGTAACATTTGTATATGTATTCAATTCTTTCACATTAAATTATTGTTGAACTTCAGAATAAAAAAAAAAAAAAAACAAGAAAAAACACCAGGGGTATGGATTCAGAGATTAACTATTTCTTTGCTTCTAGCCAGTGTTCAAATGGGACTGTGCAATGTGATGAATCAGCAACGCCATCCCCTGGTGAGTTCCAGATCAGTGTTTTCCTCAAGGAGAATGCACTCTGGTGCTGCCCCTGGCCTTCTGGCAGAAATCCTCAGTCCACCACAACCCTCCTTGTCCATGTGCCTGGATGCAGCTTTGCATTGTTTCCCAACATGATGCTCCAGTGCTGCCCAACTTTTTCACATTGATAATTAGCAAATTCCTAGGACAGTTTAGGGTGAGTGTATATTGTTGCCTAGGCCAGAGCTGGTCAGTTCAGGGATGCTGCCTAAATGCTGCCCGCCTGGGACCTTCAGGTGCCCCAAAGTCTTTAGAGATAGTGTATAGAGACTTGTTGTGATGCATTAGTGAATTAGAAATTGAGAAACTCTATTCTAGACCAACACTGTTCAGATTTTAATGTGCATGAAACCAATGGAATCTTATTAAAATGTAGATTGTGGGGTCAGGGACAATACCTGAGATTCTGCATTTCTGTCAACAGCCAAGGCAATGTCAATTCTGTATGTTCCTGGACTACATTATGAGTAGCAAGGTAGCAATTAAAAATGGCATATAAGCCGAGTGTGGTGGCACCTACCTGTAATCCCAGTGACTCATGAGGCTGAGACAGGAGGATTGTGAGTTCAAAGCCAGCCACTGCAAAAGCGAGGCACTAAGCAACTCAGTGAGAACCTGTCTCTAAATAAAATACAAAATAAGACTGGGGATGTGGCTCAGTGGTTGAGTGTCCCTGAATTCAAGTCCCAGTACACCCCCCCCAAAAAAAAGGCATCTAAAAAGACATCTATGGTCATACCTCCTTAGATGTCATTTTGCACTTGAGTATCTTTCTTGAAAATCTTATGTTTTAGGGGATTCTATATATTTGTTTTCATCCTACAAAGAAAGAGCCCCAAATTCTTAGCAACTGTGGAGAAATTCTGCACAAATAATAACACTTGCTTTTATTTATTTTATTGGACAGGAAGAGGTAGTTTGATAAAGTTAATAATGATCTAAGGTTTTGTTATTTATTTGAATGACCAGTTATATATTATTATGTTAGCTTTTAATGTATGCACTAGATTTATTTTTTGATGATTCAGATCAATATAGGGCTTCTTTACAGGTTATGCTCATGGCTCACACTTATATTCAGTAGGGCATTCCTGCTCTGCCCCATTGGCTTCAGGATGATGTGCGGTTACAAAGGGAACCCCAGGTAGTCAGCTTTCTCATCCTTAAGAATCCTTAAGATTTGATCCTTTTGGTCCCACATGAGGGGCCTCATTGATTCCTGAGAACTCAAAAGCTTTCAGGAGGAACAGACAGTGCCAGTTGGGCCTATATTATGCTCACTTCTCTACGTCTACAATATAGTGAGAACTTATGAAATTAATAACTCATAGGTGAAGAAAGATCTACAAATATCCTGTGTTTGTTGTGGCTTTGTAAAAGTTTAAATATCTACTTTTTTTCAGCCCTCAAAAATTTAAAATACACATTTGAATCAACCAAAATAGCTTGTTGACCTCAGAAAATTCTAAATGAATTAGTTACTGCCTTATGGAAGGCAGCTATGGATTTTAAACTCAAAATAGGTTTTGGAAGCTTTGGTGACTAAAGTGAACCTGCCTGGGGAATATTTGTAAACTCATCAACTAAAAATCACAGAATGAATAAGAGCATCAAAACTGATGAAATATTCTATGGTGACTTTTGTTTCAATGAAAAATGCATGTCCATAGGATTATTTGTGGTGGAGCAAATATAAAGTTAAGGGCATTTCATCTGTGCTTTATCTCTGTAGTTCATGCTTGCCCAGAAGGAAAGCAATATTTTGACTGCAGGTTTCCTGACCCTGAATTACCAGCTGGTGGTGTAAATTGTGAGACTACATGTGCAAACCTGGCCATGAACTTCACTTGTGCCCCATCTTCACCCTGTATAAGTGGCTGTGTTTGTGCTCCAGGGTAAGATTCTTTTTCTTGACAACATAGACCACTCAGAATTTGACAGAAAGCATGAGCTCTCTTAAAAACATTATTTACGGAAATAGCCAAAATTATTGTTTCGATCAGTGGTTCATTTTGGTAGTCTTCTGACTACCAACCCAAAATTATTGTAATTATTTTGCTAGGTTCATGTAACATTGTGCAATATTATTAATTGAAATGAGGAGAGAACTTTTTTCAGGATGAAATTGGAATCTCTTCCCTAGTTCAATTGGGATTTTTGAAAAGTGACACAACTGATCTCTCCTCATTTGAAACACTCAAGTATGTATCTTCTGTATATTCTCTTGCTGCAGTAATTTGTTGATACTAAGTTGTAATAGTGATACCAACTGCCTTATCATATAACTGTCACAGAAAACAGTACATTGAGGCTAGCCAGGGCAAAGGTTAAGAGAGTAATTGGTTGAGGGTGGGAGCTCTGGCTTCAGACATACCAGAGCTCAAATCCCAGCTCTACCACAGTTAGCTGAGTGATTTTTTGCAAATTCCTTTTGAAACTCAATTAGGTATTGTAAGATGTGGTGTGTGTGTGTGGGGGGGCAGTGCTTAGTAAATGAGTCACTATTTTATGGCTGTGCATCTACTTTTATTTTTGTAAATTTCCTTCAGTTGTAGAAAAGCTGGTACACAGGGAAGATGAACAGAACCTGGAGACTAATAGCTTCCTTGCAACACACACATAATCTGTCCTCCCTGGCCCTTCCTCCTCTGGCAATGAATAGAGGTGCTGCACAGAGGGAGGACCATCTCAGGCAAACAGGTCACCCTTTCTTCCTCAATGAACATGTTCACACAAAGAGATTCCAGGGATCAGCTCATATAAACCATGAGCAAAGAAGAGAGAGGTCTGTGGTTTGGTTCCCAGGAGAATCACCTTTGTCTAAATGGCCCCCATCTGGAATAGGTTGAAGAGTCAAAGTAACTTGGGACTGGTATTAATCTCTTTACAAAGGAAGGGCATAGGAGGCAGAGAAAAGGAGTTCTCAAAAGAATAAGTGCCCACCCATGGGAAAATAAAGAAAGCAGGCCATAGAGCAGATGAGCAAGGAGGACATTTAGTGAAAAGGACAAGGAAAGTAAAACCTTTATTAGGGTAAACAAATTAAAACCTACAACATTGCTTGATTTATTTGATTTAATTATGATTCTTAGGGCTACAAGGCTGATTAAAACCATATCCTAATTTTGTTTCATAAAGTGTGCTTAATGCTATTATTTTTAAAATAATATTAATAATACTAAAAAAAATATTAAAAATCATCTATTTAGTGTTACCTCTGACATAGTTCTATTTATTTATGGGCCAAATCTCATTATAAACACAGAAATTTTCTTCTATCTTCTGTGATTGTATTAAAAAAAAATACAGCTGGAATTGACTTAGAGGCCTCTGATTGGTTTGGAAATAATTTTGTTAACAGGATCTGTATTATGAAGTCGTTTATGGCAATGTGATTTGCTTTGTCTTCTGTGTAACCTTATCTGGCTCATTTTGGGACAGTAGCCTAGTATCACTTGTTTTCATGGGGTCTGGTAGTGCCAGAGGTTCATTCTCTATAAAAGGACCTTATAACTCTAGTTCAGAAATTGCTGTGGACTAAAGAAATGAAAAGTAGTTATTGTAGAAAGAGTCAGATATCAGCAGCTTCAAATATTGGTCCTCCTCATTAGCCATAGAACCTCGAGGCCAGCTACTTTCTCACTTGGAGTACCCAGTGCCTCTTTTTAAAATGGATGTCATGATATTTATTTAGCGGATGGTTGAGCATGTGCAGCATGCCAGCGATGTGCTAGTAGCTCTGGAAATGTTTATCACACACCCCACTACCTGAACTACTTAAAGCATTTAATTTACAGTGATTTGTACTCCCTTCTTCCAGTTTTTGATTAGTTATGAAAAATTCACCAGCATACATAATCTTGTCTACACCACTACTTTGGATAGGTATGAAGGTTCATTTAAGTGCAACAATTGATGTTTATGAAGCACCTAATATTTGGGACACTGTTAAGCCACAAGGATTGGGAAGAGGTACTAAATTCATAAACAAGGTACTAACAGTATAAAATGAGTTAGCGACATATTTAAATGGTTTGAATAGTTTCTGGGTTATAGTAGTGAAGAATATTGTTTTTTGTTATTGATGTCCTAGTTATCACTGTAAGACTTTTAATCAGTACTTAGTTCATTGTGATGAGGCCTCCAATAAAGATTTTTTACAAATTCCTAAGAAGGGGATGTATGTGTGGGGATTGGGGACATAAAAGATTGCACTGAGAAGATTGCACTAAATTGAAACTTAAATGATGAGGAGAAGGGCTTTGGGGGAAGAAGGAAAATGCAAAGCTCAGATGGAGTGACAAGAAGTTTGGGAGAGTTGAGATGAAAGAATCTAAAATCTAGGGCATTGTTGGTTTGAAAGAATTTATACATGATCATTTGTACACATATGTTTCTTTATTCATTTTTACTCAACCATTGAGTATCCTCTATATGCTAGGCATTTAGACCCAAGCATCAACAGGATATTCCTGGTCCTCTTAAAGTCTATAGACAGCATGTACAAATAAGAAAGCACAGTCCTAAGTAAGAAGAACTATGAGAAGGACAGCTGAGCACTAAAGAAACATATGTGATTATTTCTATTTGAGAGAAGATGTCTATGTTAATTTTTTTTTTTCCCATGGTGCTGGGGATCAAATGGGGCCTATGCACACCGGGCAAGTGCTCTACCACTGAGCTACATCCCCAGTTTTATGTTAACTTTTATGATATTGAATTATTATACTTTAAAGCAAATTGAGAAAAATTCTATATTTTTTCTATTTTAGTATTTTTTATTATTTTATTATAATTAACAATAAATTATTTTGCAAATGAATTCATATACATTATATAATGAATTATTTAAAAATTTATTATTTTATTATATTATATACTTAAATTGTTATATTTATAACATAACATATTTATCTATCATCATATTTATTTATCTCTATCATATTTATTACTTATTTAGGTTAATATTTATTAGTTATTTTAAATTACAAAAGATTTTAGAAAAAATTTTTACTAATATTGAAAAAAGTTTTGTATTGAGGGTATTGCAATAGGTGCTACATATAATATATATTTAATCATCATATCAAAATACTTTAACACACTAAAATCAATTATTTTGACAGTAATTTCATATTAATATTTATGTTATATATTAAAACAAAATTTTTAGGTTTTAAATTTTTATTTATAGACAAAGTTACTTTTTCATAAGAGAGTAACCTTTAAAGAGGGAGATGGCACCTCAAAAGAAACTAACATTCAAAATTATGTTAATAAAAAAGAATGTGAAATATTTGATATGACAGATTTTTACTTAAAAGCACACTTAAACAAAATTCTCATGATTTTAACTCTAAGCAATCAGAAAGAAACTTTTGCTTGTTCTATATCTTGGAATAGAAAATGTTATTAATTTCATAATTTACTATTTTATCAAAAAGTTGTTAGAACTCCACAGATTCTTTAAAGTAGCAAATAGTGAAGATGGGGTCCCTTACTTTGTCTTTAAACACGTTTTTTACAATAACTTGCTTTATTACCAATTTAGGCCCTTTTTCTTTTTTATTGTACTGTGTGAATAACAAAAATCAATAATCACATGTAATCAATTTGCTTGGCATTTTACTTAAACTGTAATACTGTGACATATATTTACAGAGTGGGGAGAAGGGATAGATTCACCCCCTAATTCCTCAGATCGAATATGCCTTTGACAGCTATAGCAATTATAGAAGACAGTGTTGAATATGATGACAGTAGTGATTTTTTAAAACTGGAGTTAGCAGTCTGTACTGACAGCATCTTACTTCTTCATTTGGAAGGATGGCAGAGCACAAGGGAAAGTGCTATGTTCCTGAAAGCTGTCCTTGCATCTGGAAAGACTGGGAGTATCTCTCAGGAGAAGTGATTGCTACACCTTGTTACACCTGGTAATGAGATCCATTTATTTCACAAAAACTTTCCTAAGAAATGGTCTGAATTTCAATTATGTCGTTGAATTTACTTGATAAACAAGTCAAGCCTGAGGAGATAAGATTTTAAAGGCATTTGGGAGTTTGGTGGAGAGATGTTATGGGGGACCTCACCATTGTTTTTATGCATATTTGTTTAACCTAGAAGATAAGTGAGAAATATGACAACTTGAAAATTTAATAGGAAACAATATCTTGAGCCTGTAAGAAAATGCTAAATGTTCCAAATAGATCATTTTAATGGTAACTTTTCTGTTTGGAAATAAATAAATATAATACCATAAAAGAAAACTTGAAATATAATTTCCTTAAAATGGAGACAAAGATTCTAAACTCATGGCAAGTATTTAATTGACTTAAATACAGGAGGTGGCATTTTGCTCTTTTGGTCGGCTTTCAGACCTATGTTCAAAGACGTATGTTCAGTTTTTATTTCATTAAGTCTTTTCCATATGACACAGGCACAACTTTTAGGCTTAACTTTTCTGTCTGACAATATATTTAAATGGGGAGTTAAACATATGCCAAAGTTTTCAATGTCGTAGGTGTTATCAGAATGAGTTGGCAGTATTTCTATGAGTTATTGGCTCAGTGAATGCTCTTGTCTACACACCTTCCTATTTTTGTGCCACTGGAAAAACACCAATTAGATCCAAGTTTCTTGGCAAGGTAACATGTGTTATTTTTTAATAGTGTTTGTCGACGAGGAATGTTCAATTGCACATATTATCCGTGCCCAGCTGTGTGTACAATCTATGGGGACCGGCATTATCATTCTTTTGATGGACTGGAGTATGACTACATCAGTGATTGCCAGGTTTTTTTGATAAAGGCAAGTCATAGTTACTCATTTTTACTTGAACTCACATAAAGATAATATAATAAACAAGAGACAAACTTGACTCAGAAAGAGCCCATTGGTTAAGGTTTAGAGATGTAATTTGTTGATTTGGAATGCATCAGCTTGTAGGTATGGTTAAGATTGTAGGGGTGGATGAGTGCACCAGACATTAGGAGAAAAGGGGTAGATAACTAAGAAAAACAAGCTGATCTGTGACATATTAAGTTCATGTATCATTAGTCAAACTTATGAAGGTTACAACAATTTTAAGCAAATTTCCTCAATTCATGCTTAAGATTTATTATTTGTAGGTGGTAGGCTAGTCCTTTAGCTATCTGTGCCTCTGATTCCTCATTTATAAAATGAGGATAATAATTGTATGTAGCTCCAAAGGTAATTCTGAGGATTAAATGACATAATATGTGTAAAGTGCTTAGATAGTGCTTGATATGTAATAATTATTCCATAAATATCAACCATTGTTATTATCAGCTTACTTTGATGAATATAAATATAATACATTAAACCATACACTGGGTTATGTATTTTTATGATTATAACAAGAGAGATTATTCTTACTTCTAGAAATGTTTCTTTGAAGACATGTTTTGGTAAATTTCAGGCTTTAGATATCTGATAAAATCCTTAAAATTTCTCACACGTGAGACATGTAATACATTTGGATTACCTGTATATCTAAATTTTATTTAGACATTGTGCCAGAATTAAATTTCTAAATTAAAAATGTAAGCTTTAGAAAGAAGTCACACAAGAAAGAATAAACAAAATGACATCTTTTTCTCCAGCAAAGTAACATGCACTTAGTGCATATTTTTTTCTGGGTATGACTTTTATGTTATTAGAAGTGTGTGTGATCCTTCATCAAGAAAGTAGACTACCTACCTACATCAAGAAAGTTGACTGTTATTTCCATTTTGTATTAGTTCTATTAAATAAAAAAGAACAGTAAAATCTATACTTTTTAAACTTGAGCCAAACTTTTGCATATATTTTAAGCTATTGAATTTCCCTATTAGTACTAATCTTCACCTCCTTTAGGAATGATTTTGATTCTTTTAGAAAAAATTCCTGGGAATGAACTTGGTAGTCATATAGATAGGATGGCAAGTACTTTCCTGTGGGTTTTGTGTGTGTATGTATGTGTATTGTTTCGATTATTTTCGAAGCATAAAAAAACTGCAGTAATGAATATACATTCTATTCTCTTTGTGTTCTCCAAATAAGCCACATTTTAGCAAGCAGCTCTATGTTAGAATCTTCTCATCCCCGAAGTTTAGATCATAAACTTGAAAGCTTGAGAAAGTACTTAACAATTTAGAGATTTACATGCATATACTGATTACTTCATTCTCAAAATGTTTCAGATTGATTTTGTATCTGATTCTCATTTTCCTTGATATTTAGATGCCTTTGCTACTCCTTTAGGTTACTTCTGCTTTTGACTTTCTGGATGCATGCTCGTTGAGTCTTTAATATCTCCATTGGTTTCCTCCGTGACTTTTGTTGCTTTTTCTTCTTGTATAAGCACCCAATTCTAGATGACTGAGTTGGGTCCCTCAGGGTAAAGACCAAGTCTTTAGTGACCATTATTTCACAAGGAAGGAACACCCCGCTGGGGAGAGTTGTGGGTATTGAATGTTGACTGAACTGGATATGTATTCTTGACTCTCTACCCTTTCCTCCTAATGTCTGGTATGTTCTCCACTCCTACAATCCTAGCCATACCTGCAGGCTCATGCATTCCAAATCAAGTCACAGCTCTGACCCTCGACCAATAGGCTGTCTTTCTGACTCAGGTTTGTTTCTACAATAGTACATCTTTTTATTCTGTAAGTCTTTCTATTACTCAATTCTGTCACCATGTCATTGCTTATTGAGAACCTTAGTGACTTCCAGTGACCTGTCTCATAAAGTCAAGATTCCTCTGTTAGCCCCATCTCTTCTCCATGTCTTTGGAGAAGAGGATTCTCTGTATATGAATTCGTCTTCTCCCTCAGAGATGTTTCCAGCTTCCAATGATCAGTCCTATTCTTACTGTTAATAATAAATTATAATTATACTAACAAGTTTTTATTATATAGTCATGGGAAGTCATAGAGTCATAGAGTCAGTCCCCAAAATGTCATGGGAAGTCATATAGTCATAGAGTCAGTCCCCAAAATGTTTTAGGAAAAATGAACCAAAGCATACTTGATTAGTCAAAAAACACTTCATTTGGTCATGAAACACAATTATTGCACACCAAAGACAAATTAGTGATTAACCAATGCAGCCTCATTTTCAGTCTTGAAGTATGATTATGGTAAATCAAACCTCACAGTGCCAGAATTATTTTCTGCTTTAATTTTTCTTTGGTGGCATTTTGATTTTGCTTACTCCTACTGCCAAGAGCTGCTATGACAGAGCCTTCCTTCCTCTGGCAGAATCAGTATTTCCTTTGAGAAGGCAGGATGACTGCCAGCACCTTTCATTAACTCTGCCTTGGTGTCAGGAGTCACCGCTGTGAATGGTGGATTTAATTCTTTATTTCTCCTCAGTCAGCTCTCTTTCCTTTTTATGTGTTGATGACAAATTCCAGGCTTTATCTTTGTTACTGGTAACACCTTTTCATCTGGTGAAACTGGTCTTTTATTTCTTTGGGCCCTAGTAATCAAATTCATAAGTATTTCCCTTTTATTTCCCAATTGGACTTTTAAAAAATTAGTAATTTTATTTTAAAAGCATATTATTTTTTGACCTCACATTTGAAGAGAAGTTTTCAAATAGTGATTGTATAGAAAACACTTCATGTAGATTCTCTTTTTCATATCTCTAGATTGTGTGTTTTTAAATGTAACCAAGGTCAGGGACAGAGCACTTAGCATAACTTCAAAAATGCATGTTCTCTGATGTTCTGTTATTTTGGAGGCTGTTTGCTTTTGATTATAAATAGCACATAGAATAGAGCAAATTATTTTTTAATGCCTTGAAACAAATTTAGGAAAAAGGTCACAACTGTATTTCTTGAAGTAAGACATGGTTTAAGAGAAGAAAAAAGATGAGAGAACCCTCCACCAAGACCCCCAAAACCTAGCATCTTGAGCTGTGCTATGAATTCAAAGGAAGAGACACTGGATGTCTTCAGCAGAAATGGGCTATAATTATTTATTCCAGCACCCAGATTTCAGAGCCAAATGCTTTCTCTGTGAAGTCTACACAGCCCCCTACACAGCCAGGTTTTGTGCCATTTATTCTAGATGAGGTGTTTCAACTTTCTCTTCAAGTGATATTTCAAATATTCACTGCTCTCCTGAAGTCTCTAAAAACTTTCCTGATTTCATCACTCCCAAATTTGGGTACATTGAGTAGTTTTTACACAGTATTTCTTCAGTGCTTGCCTTGAGATGGGCCCTATACTGAGAAGTGGAGGTATCGTGATGAGTGAAAATAGACATGGCCTTGCCTCATTTGAACCTCAGGTTGGTGGGGAAGAATTGTTTTTCATTTAATCACAAAATTCATGTAAAATCATTACCGTAAAAGTCAATTTAAAAAAAAGTCAATAATTACCTAAATGGAAAATCCAATGAAATTTTAAAAATTTTCTTCTTCTTTTCGTTTTGAAGTCTCTCTTTCCTTACCTCCTCTGATGTAATTTTTAATTCTTTGTCCCTGATTCCCCCAGTATTCTCTGATGGCCCCTTTCTCCATTGCTTAAAACAATGGATCTCATATGTTCCTTATTTCCATATCTGTGTTCCCCCACAAAGCTCTTAGTTGCTTGTGATCTACTGAGCAACAGTGGTGTATGCCTGTAATCTCAGCAGCTGGAGAGGCTGAGGCAGGAGGATGGCCAAGTTCAAAGCCAGTCTCAGCAATTTAGTGAGGCACCTAAGCAACTTAGTGAGACCCTGTCTCAAAATAAAAAAATAAAAAAGGACTGGGGATGTGGCTAAGTGGGTAAGCACCCTTGGGTTCAATCCCTAGTACCAAACAAAAAAACAAACTTGAAGACTTAAACCCTGTTTTATTTACTTATTTGTCCTTAGACTACTGGTTCAGTAGGGGCTTCTTGTGGGATAGTTATCCTTAAAGGGGGTTGGGTTATGACAGGTGCAGAGATGGATGTGGAGGACGATAATATACCACCTTGAGAGGTGCTGACAGCTCAAGTTTTGGAATCATTTGGAGGAATATTCTCTATTAAAGTTTTCAGAAAAAAGAGAACAAAGAGTTTTGAGGAACCCATGTAACACATCCATATTGACCTTTTTCCTTTCGCTTTGTAATCATTACTTACTATGTTGCCTAGCAACTCTGGCATTATTTCCAAACCTAATATTAACTTGAAGTAAATTAGAAATGGAAATTTTAAAAACATGACTCTTAGGCATTTTTGTTCTTTCAAATTTCTGTCAGT
Organism: Glaucomys volans; assembly: GCA_020662805.1. Lineage (NCBI taxonomy): Eukaryota > Metazoa > Chordata > Mammalia > Rodentia > Sciuridae > Glaucomys > Glaucomys volans. The sequence continues at coordinate 158,710 of JAJEJO010003126.1, forward strand.
AGAACATGCTATTTGTAAGGCAGACCATAGAATACAGATTATTTCTTGACATTCCTGATTTAATATAAAGAATGAAGCTAACATTGAGAAACTTTAATTAATAGTATGAGAAGGGTAATGACAATGAAAAACCTGTCAGCCAGTTTTTATCATCCTTAGATCTATATAACTTTCTCAAGGGGAAGAACAAAACAAAACCTTGAATTTTATTTTTTTCTTCTTTGAAAATCATTCATTAAAGCATAAATATATGGCATTTTTTTTGTAGTACAATGCCACAATCATCTTAATGACCCTTATTATTTTGCTTTTCAAAATTTAGGCAAATGCTTTGCAAACGCATTATCAAAGAAGGTGCAAATGCTCTCAGCACCTATCAAAGAAAAATGGGCCACATACAGACATAATAATTACTCTGTCAGCACCATTCATTGAGAACCTTTTCTCTAGGCACTATGCTGCAGTGATACTAAGAAGTCAGGATGGATTTTGCCAAACTGAAAAATATATTGACTTAGTGTTCACATTGCTAGTGATGTGATCAACCAAGTGTGGAGAATTTACATGAACACCTGTAAAGGTTTCCAAACCTTTGATGATGTTTTCTCACCATAAAGTTAGGCACTGACTCACCTGTCTCACAATGAAGCCTCAGGAAATGTGTGCAGGCCTTTGAAACTCTGACGTTGGGTCCCCAAGGGAAATGTCACATTCCTTCCTTTCCTTTGATGAAATTCTCCCCTTCCATGAATTAGTGGAGTGGCTTCTACAAAGCAGTGTTTTTAACTTTCAGAGGGATAAACACTGCTTTGGAAATTGAACAAAAACCATGGACTTTCTTCTGAGAAAATTAAATATGTGTGGTGACAAATATGTTAATTAGCTAGACTTAATTATTCCATATTATATACATATATCATTTCATTACATTTTACCCAACAAGTATATGTAATTATAATTGCCAATTTGAAAATTTAAAAAATACAGATACTTACAATTTTATAATGAATTTCTGGGGACTGCCAAACCTAAGAAGCCCATTCATGAAGGGAGGCTTTAGAAACCCTGCCTAAGGAAAGGGATCTAAATAGAGCTTGGATTTAGAGTGTGTGAGACTAAGTGATGTTCTTTGAAACTTATAATTCCCTAGAAAGGTAGCATAAAACTTACTTTTCTTTTCAACCACTGCTAGACCTTTCCTAATTTCTTCACCAGAAGTATAAAAGGAAGACAAAACAAATTAGGGATTTAAATTCTGCCCTTTCACTTGTTTAGTTTAGAGACATTGAACAATCAATTAGTCCCAGTTAATCAATTAACCTCAGTTTTCTGATCTATAAAATGGAGATATCAAATTCAAAAAGTTTCATAAGAATTAAATAAGGTATCTTATATAAGGTTCAAAGCAAACCCTCAAACAATATGCATTAATTCATTTACTAACTAGTTCCAAAGTTTTGTATCTATTTTAATTCTAATTTGTAGGCAATAATTATTCAACTTGAAAACTCCCTAAAACAAAGCCTTCTGTTTTATTTTACATGTTGTCTAAAATGAAAATATTTAAGATATTTCCTGTCTCATTGTCTTGTCGGCTATTTACTGATAAACAAATGACAGTAGTGATAAATTTGAGCTGTAGTAATTAGATGGGAAATAAACTTTGCTGGAACAAAATTTTAACAGAGGTATTAGTGATGTTTTAAAATTGAGCTTCTTTTTCATAATTTTTTCACATCATTAGAGGTAAATAATTTTTATTTTATTTTAGAAACAATTTTTTAATTCCAATGCAACATACTATAAACCTTGTTCTTCTTTAATATATTTTATAAAATAACTGAAGTCATATATTGTGTGCATTTATATTAATAAAATGTTTTTGACATTTCAGAGCACAGATGATTCAGATATATCTATCATTGCCCAGAACAAGAAATGCTTTGACAACGATATTGTTTGTTCTAAAAGTGTTTTGATTTCAGTTGGGGACACTGAAATTTACCTGAATGATACTCCTTACAAACAGGTTAGTGAACTTTTTCTTTTAGGATCATTTTAACTTGCCCTGAGGACACTGAAAATAGAACAGAAACAATTTAGGGTACTTCTTTCTCTAAGTGGTTGTAAGATCCAGACATTTTTTGGTCATTTTTTTGTGACTTCATACATCACACATACTTTGTCTTTTCTGTTTATACTCCACTTTTTCATTTTACAATTCATTCCCCATTTTTTCCCTTTCCCTGGCCACTGTTCTGACCCTAGCCATCAACATCTACTACCTGGATTCCTTCAAGGCCTCCAAACTGGACTCCTGGTGTCCAGTCTTAGTTCCTCCTCTCTCATCCAGCCTCACACACTGCATCCAAAGGGGTTTTTCTAAAACGAAAATATTTTCACTCTAATGCTTTGAAGCTTTCGGATGTCTTCCCACTGCCCTTACTAGGTATTGTCAGTCTGGCTGTTGCCCTCCTTTCCTGCCTCACCTCTTGTCTCTTTCTACTTCATGCCCACATTCTGAAAAATTGGAACTTTTCATCAATTCTCCACATGCTGTAGGTTCTTTGACTCATTTCTGGTCTTTCATGAAATGCCATTCCTTCCACCTGGATCTATCTTTCCAATTAATTTACTCTCGTGCAATATATCTTAGTTCCTGCAGGGAGCTCCTCCTCACCCTTGTTAGATTATGCATCACAGTTAATGAAACTTTTTTTGTTTCCCCAGTTGTCTATGGGCAATGTGGGTACTAGTATCATCTCTATATTTATTCTTATATCCCTGGACCCTGTTTCCTTCATTCACTCACTTGCTCATTCACTTGTTCTTTCATAATGTTTGCTATATTTCCAAACCTGTGCTAAGTATTGAGACTACAACAATGAGAAGATACTGCTGTACTTGCCTGTGAGGAACTTATACCCAGGCGAGAGATACATTTAAGTAAATAAGAGTGTGAAGTATGATATGCTAGGGCATTTAAGTAAATAATGGTGTGAAGTATGATATGCTAGGGCTATTAAGGTCACTTGAGGAAATCTGGGACGAACACCTAAAGCAATCTTGGATGTTTGTGGTAATTGTTAGGGGCATATACTTTGTAGTCAGTCAGTACTGACTTATCACCCCTGTCTATCACATGTGAGCTTTGCCATCTTGTTAAGTTCACTTAACTTCTTCAAGTTGGCCCTTTCCCATGTGTAAATTTGGGATGATTATAGAATCTGTTTCTTAATTTCATGAAAGGACTGAAATGGAAATATGAAATAATGGGTTTTAAGAAATGTATCTCCTCTTCTTCATCCTTCTTACTTTTGAATACTCAGCCTGCTCTGGATGAAATGATTTGAATGACATACTAAAGGATAAGTAGGTAATATCTAGACAAAGAGAGGGATGAGGGTGACCATGCAGAGGAATGATCACACTCAAGGGAGCAGAGTTAGAAGATTAAATAGTGTGTTTGGATAACTGCAAGTGATTTAGCTTGATGGAAGCACAGCATATGGGATAATAGGTGAAGAATGTGGCAAAGGAATTCAAAGTGTTCCAATCAGCTGCAGTACTCGAGGCTTGGCAGCAAGGGCTGGGTGCAGATTATAGAAGTTCTTTAATGACATAAGGTATTTGAATTTCGTTTTATAGGTAAGAAATGGTCTGACAAAAGGCCCTTAAAAGTAACCTCTTCTCTGATGTTTCAGAACACTTTTTCTAAGTTTAATGAAATCGTTATCATTAAAGTCATCTGGAACACTTGTTAAAAATGCTGGTTTCTGTGTCTTGTCTCAGTTTTGGGGATGGCTTAGGTTGAAAATGAATTTGTATTTTAAATGGTACTCCAAGTACTTTGGCACACATAAATTTGAGAACCATTACCTAGAAAATAGCTTATATCTCAGGCAGAAACATTGAGATCAACTAGGCAACAATCAAACTTTGGGGAAAACAGTCTCTATAGTCATGTTCACATCTTTTTGAAGTAATTATAGCAGTTTAACATAGCCATCAGCTGGATATTCATTTATAGGTGAAGGTTCTGTCTATGAGCAAGGATTTTTTTAAAACAGGAGAAAATAGTAAATGCTCTTATAAAGACAGTTTGACACATTTTTGAAGTGGCAAGTACAGATCTGTTAACTTTCAACTTCCAATTTTCACCTATACTTAGGTGCTGATGAGTTTTCTTTATATAGGTCCTGAGGAATGAGGTAAGATTAAGAAGAGTCATAAAAATAGTTTGACCCTAATAAATCTCCTGCTAATATTTTTTTCTTGAACATCAAAAGTGAAAATACGTACCCTTTACTTTGTTGACTGCTCATTCAGGGAAAAGAAAAAAACCCCCTCTTTTTAAAAATATAAATGCACAATTCTAATTTAATCAAATATATAGATTTAAATATCTTCTTAGTCAAGCAGTACTTTAAATATTTTATTATTCAGGTTTCTATCTTATCTTTCTAACATTCCTAGAGTTTGTTTAAATTGCTATCATTCTCAGCTGAAGTGGAGGTCTCTATTTTAGACAATTCATAATACCTTATTCTTCTAAAAAGAAACATTATCTATTAATCTGAAAAGTAAGGAGTACAGCAGCCACTTTTGATCTGAAAGAATTTTTCTTAAAATAAATCATCCTACTTAATGAAATGAAGCATTTCACCACTAAAGGCAAATAGAAAAGATGTGCTTTTGTATCAGGATAACTGATTTAAAACCAACCTGTAGGGGGAAAACAATAAAGTCAAAGACAAATAGGATAATATAATGGTACTGAAAAGTGCAGTGAAAACAATAAAAATAGGTTTTATGGCAAAGAGTGACTTGGAGGCAGAGCAGGTTACATGAAGTATTGGTTCTAGTGCAAAATGAAAATGTGAGACCCCTTGCTCAACATAGAAAAAAGTTTCTTTGTTTCATGGTTCCTCTTACCTATCACCATATTTTTCTATTATGCTGTGGGGTGGGGGACTCACAGGCTGAGTGCAGACCTTTGCAGTACTGGGGGACTTGCCCCATCACTCTTACTTGGTGCTTGGGTGCTTGGGTCCAACTTTGACTTGTTCTGTCTCTATGCTGTGGGTGGAGTGCAACAGAAAACAGGCAGCTGAGAACCAATTCCAGGAGTTGGGCAGGCATCAGGACCTGGAAGACAGGTGAGGCAGGCTCCAAGGCACTGGTCCATGCTCATTGTCCCATTGAACTTCACTTATGAAATGTAAATCCAGCCAATTTTGGGAGTGAGAATTTTGCTCATCAATTAAGGGAGGCCTCCCTGAGGAGAAAGCAAATGGGTCATAGTTGATAGGAAAGAGGTGATCATGCCAAAGTCTGGGAGAACAGGTTTCTAGCCTGAGAAATCTTAGGTACATAGTACACGAGGTAGTACAAGCTTGGGCAAATTGAAATTGGAGAAAGGTCAGCATGGCTAGAGTCTAGTCAGCCAAGGAAGGGACCCAGGAGTGGAAGGATATGAGGGTAAGTGGAACCAGTTAACAATGCCTGGTTATACCCAATGTATATGCTCTATACAATACAATAATGCATGCCTATTATAAGTGCAAACTTGGTCTAGGAGACTGAAAACTCTTTATGTATTTGACTGGTTTTATTTAATTTGTCCTTTGAAGTATTTATTGAAAACCATTGCAATATAGTATTCTCAAACTGTGCTTTTGTTATTAACTTTGGGAAGAAAAATGAACAAAAGATTTCATATCTCCTCATCTTTCTGCTTCTGAATAAATTAGTTTTACTTACATTGACATACTATGCATTTTTGAAGTTATTATATAAGTTGATTTCAAGGTCATATTCAATATAATAATATTTAAGATATAGTTGCTGTTTGCAAAATATTGCATATTTTTATTCAATGCTAAAGGTACTCTAAATTAATTTCCCAGTATATTCCATCTATAATTTCTGCCTGGTTTTACCCTATTCAGTAGGTAAATTATTTTCTTTTCTTTCAATGTGTAAACATGGTCTGACACTGCCCTGTTAAAAAGACTTTATTTTGCACACATGATAGTTGAGGTGTTATGGGTAACTTGATTGCAAAGGGTCTCAGATTGTGCTCATCATGTAATTCATACTCCAGCCCTTTGTGCTCTTCTTAGTCCTGGACAAAACTTGGATGTTCTTCCACTCAGCCTTTATTTAAGCCATTCCTTCTGTTTGGAATGATTTTTTCTCTATTCTCTTTCCTGGCCCTCTATCTTTTCCTATGCATGGCTTTTTACAGACCAGTTCATATTCCAACTCCTGCAAAAACCCTTCCTAAGTCCCTTTGATGACAATTTGATTTTTTGTGTCCTCCTCTCTCCCTGCCCTATACACAAACATGTGGCGGGTGTGTGTGAGTATAGAGAAATATATATATAGTTCTTTGACTATCAAATTCTGTATTAGAGAAATTTTCACTGGATTGTGAATCAGTATCTCCTACCAACCTTAATAATTCTGTTTTTCAAAACATACTTGATAGTGTCAGTAGACCATCTTCATGCTGTCCTTAACTACTTACAAATGTGAGCAAGACCAAATTTCTCTTATTTGCAGGCAAGCTCATATGGTTTTAGTTCTGTCATTTATTCATTACTAATGTAGGGTTTCTGACTCAGCAGGGTCACCCCTTAATATCCTCTATGGCCATTCCCCATAGCTGAAATACCTTTTACTTTTGCCCATTTGTCCATGTTGAACCATGTACTAGTTTGGTCTGATTATCACTCATATATTTCCTATTTTATGTAGTTTTTGGTCTTTTCTTACAGAATCAGAAGAGACATGACCTAGCGACAATAGTAGTACATAGCTAATTATTGGCAGATATTAACTTAATTAACTTGATACAGTTTGGTCAGAGAACATGATATTCACTGTTTCTCTCTCTCTTTCTCACTCTCTCTCTCTCTTCCTCTTTGGAAGAAGCGATCAGGCTTTTTTCTGGAAAGTAAACCTACATACCAGCTCTGGAAGGCTGGGCACTACACAGTAGTGTACTTCCCAGAGAAAGACATCACTATTCTTTGGGATAAGAAGACGACTATCCACATCAAAGTTGGACCACAGTGGAAGGTCAGTCAACCAAATCTTTAAAAAAGATATAGGAAGTGAAATTACATTTACCTTTTGTTGTTTGGAAATAAAATGATTAATGTTTTCCTTTAAGAACTAGGTTGTGTTTTCCAAGTTACTAATCATCCTCCTGTGAAGAACCTCACCAACCACAGTGCAGTGCTTGTGTATGGTTATTTTTGATTTTACCTTACAGTTTCTGTTTTCCAAGGGTACTTAGGTCAGCTGCTTTCTTTCCCCTCCCTTCAGTTGGGTTATGTGATTTATTTGTAATGTAATTAGATTCATTTGTTACAATTATTTTTTATATTGTGTTCCACATTCTGGATGTTTTCATAAGCTTATATACAGTGAAATTATAATAAAATTTTGTAAAATTACTCTATGGGTCTATGGTTTTTGACCAATACATGAAGTCTGGATCCACCATTACAGTTCTAGACCTTGTCAGCCCTTACCCCTACCTGCAAAGGCCTGGGCAAACACTGTTCTATTTTCCATTGCGATAGTTTTTGTCTTTCCTGGATATAATATAAATATAATTGTTTAACAGGCAGCCTTTAGAGTTTGGCTTCTTTGACTTGACAAAAATATATTTAATATTCATCTGTATTGTATGAATTAATAGTTTGTTTCTTTATGGTGCTGAGTAGTAGTTTGTTGTGTGAATGTAGCACAGTTTGTTTATCCATTCATGGTTGAAGATGCAATATGATTGCTTATTATTTTTATGCTTTATATTTTTAAATGATTTTACAAGTTATTGTTAACTATTTTATTAAACATTATTAAATTGTAATTTAAAATATTAAAATTTGAGTCGATAATTTAAATTCATATTTTAAAGATTTTTTAAGCATCGATGTATCTAAAAATATCCAGTTAATCTGAAATTGAAATTGAGATGCATAGACATAATCTGTGTCAAGTTAGAAAAAAGTTGGGATAGCAGTATCATATTCTCATAAAAATAAAAGAAAGATATATCTTTAAAATATTTAATATGCTATAAATTAAAGACATGATTTTATATTAAAACCATAATCTTTCTCTTTTAAGGGGGAATAAAGCCCCAAGACCTAGTCCTAGGATTGCTCAAATACTGCATTTCTTTCATTGATTTGACATAATCTCTAGTGGTATTTTCCCTTCCCTGCTTTTTGGAAACAAGTTATTTGTCTTCCTTCCTCTTACTGATGCGTCAGCTTTTGGATGACCTTTAGATAGAGGTGATTTCAGAGAAGAGAGGCTCCTTGGTAGCAAGTGGCCCTTGAGATGGTGACACTAGGGTTAGCATCTGCTTTGCTGGAGATAAGGGCAACCTGCTGCACCATTAATGAGGGGCTGTGTTCCATTCGTCAGTCTGAACAAAGAGTTCGACAAGTTTAAATTCAAGGTTTTAAGAAGCAGTTTCGTTGGTTTTGGAAGCTCATACATATCCTTCTTCCGTTAAAAGTAAAGTTTTTCAGAGTATTTTGAGAAAATCCAGTGGATATTGTTGGGATGAACAGTCTATTTGAGTATTAAAATACCACTTTGCAACTCATAACAACCCAAGTTATCTTCATTGTTTTAATGTTTATGCTATTACCAAATCTTAAACAAATCAGTCAGTGGGCCTTTCATCATTAAAAGATTTATATTTATATATAAATTATATACACATACATCTTCTTAGATATATATATGTATAAGTGTATATATACAATATAATATCTAGTTATTTTTTAAAAAATTTAGTAGTATCAATGCTGAGATGCTAGCAAGTATAGATAGGTGAGATTAGGAGACTGATAAAAACTTTTTGAGAATTTAAAATAATTACAAATATAACTAGATATGAAAATTCACTTTCTTCAAAACATTGAGTTTTAAATGATTTCCGTAGAAGTCTTATATGTATGTATTAAATGTTTCATGTTTTAGTGAATATGAATCTTCAAATGTTAAAATAAATATAAAATATTCCATGATAATTTTCTTGTACTTTAGAACAAACTAGCAGGATTGTGTGGAAATTTTGACAAATGTACTTCAAACGATATGACCACATCTAATAACTTGGAAGTGCGAAATGCTCAGGTATTTGGAGATAGTTGGGCATTAGGACAGGTGAGTTGAATGTATATATGTTTTAGAACCAAACCAAAATTTTTAGAATTGTTTGCTAGGACATTTTATTCTCAGAAGAAATAAATTATTTAGATTAATTTTTTTACATAATTTCATAGCAATTTGTATTTACTTCATATTTATCTTCCATAATTCTTATAACAAACTTATAATACAAAAGCTATTGTCTCCATAGATGAGGATATGAATGCAACAGCATGGCCTGAGCATCTTGCTCATCTAACTGCAGCTTGGTGCTCATTGATCAGCCTTTTCCCATCTCTCCCTCCACCCTAAGTTCACTCACTCAGTTTTATTTAGCACAGAGTTTTCCATTACATACAGACACAGAGTATGAATAAAACTCAGCTCCTCTTAAGGAATTTAGAGTCTAGTTAGTATGTTAAGGAGAAAAGTTAACAATAAAAATATACTGAGATAGATGCTTTGATAGAAGTGCATACAAAGTGGAGGTCAGAGGGCCCAAGACAGGGTCCTGGAGAAAGTACCCAGAGATGAATTCTTTAAAATTTATGGAAGCTGGAAAAGTGAGGTTTATGAGAAAGAAGATAACAAGAAAAGGCATGAACAGATATTGGGAAGGCTAGAGAGTATGGTATATAAAAATTTCAATGTGGTTGTAGTTGAAATAGAAAACAACTAGATGCAAAGTACGGATCTGCAAGAAAGGAGGGGCAGGAGATTCTATATTCTAGCTAGAAAAGTTGTCAATCAAGATTGAGAAACTACAAGTTCAAGAACACTGAAGATGAGAACCATCAGCCTCTAGTGAAAGACTTCATTAGGACGGATGGATTTGGAGGGTTCAAGAAACTCTCCTATTCTATCTTGTGTCTTTGGAGACTTCAGATGCTTTTGTTCCTCTCTGAAGAAGGGCAAAGAGAAAGTGGGGGTTGGCAGTACAAGGGTGTAGAAACAAGTGCAGTTTGTATGTGTCTAGACAGGGAGTTACTTAGGTGGAAATATCCAGTTTTGAAATTCAGGAATGAGATCTGGGATGGAAACAGGGATTTGGTAGCTACTAGTTGTTGAAATCAGGACATGTATAGAATGAAAAAAAAAAAAAAACCCAGAGGTTTGAGGATTAAACTTTGCCAAGAGGGGAAGGAAAAGAAGGTTAGAGAAGAGCAGCTAATATTCTACAGGATCAGAAAACCCAAAAGGAAATTGTGCCACTAAAACCAAAAGAAGAGAGGAATTTAAGAAGGACCAAGTATTAAACGGAATCAAAGGTGGCAAAATGTCAAGCAGGGTGCAGACTGAAAAAGTTGCCTTTATACTCAGTAATGAAGAGATCATTGATGACCTTCTTCAGGGCAGTTTCAGGCAGGTAGATTAGAGGAGACAGAGGCTAAATCGCTGAGTGTATGGGAGGTGAGCCTACAGAAACTGGAGTACATACGATTCCTCAGAACATGGTCAATGGCAAAAAAGAATGTGGTAAAAGTTAAAGAGGTACATGCTTGTAGAATTTGTCATGTAAATGCTGCATTTAAGAAAATATAAAATGATTTCACTCTTTCTAATAACAGTATTATTTTAATATTCTGTTTAGTTATTTTCAAAAATAATAAGTGCTATTAACCAATAGTTTATATGGATGAGGGCAGTGCGGTAGGTAAAGCCTGTCTAAAAGAATGTAATGTATTAGCTGCCATTGTCATGGACAGAGTCAAGTAGGCTACTTTGGTTTCAGCTTGAGAATCACTCCTTGAAAAACTTTCCTTTCTCCCTTAAAATATTTCAACAGTGCGAAGATCCAAGTGAAGCCATAAAACCCTGTGAGGCACATCAAAACAAATTTCCTTATGCCAAGAAAGAATGCTCCATTTTGTACAGCGATGTTTTTGCTCCCTGTCGCAATGTGGTAAATGAATACTTTACTAAACTCTCAAATTTAAAGAGGTACCTTATATCTCTAATACCGAGATGAATGGGACAAATAAGTTAGCTGTTCATCAGCTTTTCAGGTGTCCTTCCTAATCTATCTTGTAGTGTGTTTTTCTGCAGAAGTGATGCTAAGTATTGGTTTGACTTCTCTCTCACTGCAGCTCATTTAACAGTGTACGTTCATACCTAATATTTGCTATAATCTGTTCTAGTTCATTAAATACTATTCTTATACAGCATTTTCTGATCAAGGGCATCAATCTTTATCTGTCTGAAGAAAATCATGCCAAATGGTCATTCTTCTCCTCAACCTAATGTAGAGTTTAATAGGATTACTAATGGCCCATTTAAAATAATTTTAGAAGCACCTTCCAAGATAGAGTGTAGTTTTTTTCAGAAATTTTAAATTTCTAAACTTCTTCCCTGAAATAATGATTTCAGGTCCCATTAGAAGTTTTTTTTTATTTATTTTTTTTAAGTTTCACATATTTGTAAAAGTCAAGCAACATTCCTGCTGTATATTCACATATGCTAGCTGTCTCAAGAGAGGCACTTGTATGATTTTTGAGTTGTAAGTTAAGTTTGGCTGTTTTTTCCTCAGATCATCATTTTTACTTGAAAGAACAAATGATAGACAAATTTGGTTAATCAGACAAGGGTATTTGGCAGATATTTTCTTGAAAATGAGTGAAATAAGTCTGTGACTTCAAGGAAATTATCTGATCATATTTATTGTCCTTGATAATATTTGGACTTTGAGGTGAAAAATAGAATTTTGTAAAACTTGGATCCACCACTGTGAGCCTAAGAGGGGAAGGAAAAGAAGGTTAGGGAATATTAGCTAATATACTACAGGATCAAAAAACCCAAAAGGAAATTGTGCCTCTAAAACCAAATGAAGAGAGGCATTTAAGAAGGACCAGATATTAAACAGAATCAAAGGTGGCAAAATGTCAAGCAGGGTGCAGACTGAAAAAGTTACCTTTAAACAGTAATGAATAGATAATTGATGACCTTCTTCAAGGCAGTTTCAAGATTTTGTCAGCTACTTAGCAATTACAATGCAAATAAAACAATAAATGGGAGAAATTTTAAAGAAGTTGTTATTGCCATTTATGGTCACTAGAATGTTGCCTAAGATTAAAAGAGAAAAACCATGTAAAGTACAATTGAAAGTTGAACAAGCACTTCTTTTAAAGCCAGGCAAATATGCCAAAAATGAAACAATAAACTTTCCAAAAATAATAACATCTTAATATGTCATATTGTAGATGTTGTAATTATACTTGTTATTCTTATCACTTGTTTTCTAGTTCTTTGATATGACATTTGCCTAATAATTCTCTTATCCTTTTGGCAGCATGGAAGGTTTGAGATAATGAGAACTCTAGGTGGCAGTGTTAAGCTTATAATGACAATGTATCAGTTAAGTTTTCTTTCAGAAGTTTGAGTTTTAATGATAGCACTTACTGAAATCATGTCATCTTTCACTTCATTTTCAGATTGATGTTACTTCTTTTGCCAAAAATTGCCATGAAGACACGTGCAACTGTAATCTGGGTGGGGACTGTGAATGTTTATGCACAAATGTAGCAGCCTATGCTTACAAGTGCTGTCAGGAAGGGGTGTCTGTCCCCTGGAGATCTTCCACAGTGTGCTGTGAGTACCCTACTTGGAACATGGTCAGTTGGAAAAGTTTAAAGATCTATCTTAGTTGTTTTATCACAGAGCTAGTTCCATGGAAGTCATGGAAATGGAATTAATCTTAGATGACCCAACTTTTACATTCCTTTGACAATCATAAATTATCATAAAAGGAAAAATTTGAGATAATTTTTCTGTTGTGTTTGCTGTCCCTGCAACATTTGAAGTATGAATTATACACCATTCTCAAAGAAATTGTTTGTGATTTCAGTTCCCTGAGGCCTATGAAACGTCACTATTCCGATCATAAGAACCATGTTTTTTTTCCAAAGTTTTTTAATCTTTGATTTTTGTATTAGTGCATTAGAGTTATACATGATATTGGGGTTCATGTGGACATAATTATACAAGCATAGGATTTTTTCTTAAAATCAACTTTGCTTTCAGATTTGACTCTAAATATTTTATTTACTTGTGTAGGCTGTTAGCTATCTAAAGAATAGAGTATCATTTGAACAACTGTAGTTGAAGTTTCTATATTGTTAGGTGCATTTGCCTACCTTTAAAATAATCTTATGAACTTTAGTTAATTATAACATATAAGGAACCCCTTTCATTCAGAGGAAATTCCTAAACAATGATGTCATTCTATGATCTTTCCTGTGGTTATTGATAAAGAAATGGCCATATAGTACTTATTCAGGTTAAGTGGTCAGTTTCTTATACTTTAACATTTATTCTTCTTTTCCTTTTAGCACTTGATTGTGAATATTACAATGAAGGTATGTGGCATTTTAATAAAGAATTATTGCTATATTTTTCTATTAGATATATTTTTAGATTAAAACTTTCTGAACAATTTGTACGGTGAACTCAGTATAAATAGTTAATAATTTGGTATATAACTGTATGAATGACTTTAAATTTCAAAATTTATCTAAATTCTGAGTATTTGTGTTAAAATTTATTCCCTGAAAAATAATGAAACAGTATGTTCTGAGTGCTGAGCTTAAGTTCTCAGCACGAAAAGATTCTCAAGTACTTTTTGGATGACATAAATAAATTAGTAGAGCTGATTCTTTATTTAGGTGCAAAGAATAAAAGACATATACCAAATATATACCTTAAACCATTATGTACAAATATGGGTATTATTTTAAAAATCTTTAAATTTCATTTTTTAATTGATGATAATTGTGTGTGTGTATGAATGTATTTATTTACACACACACAATTGGCAGTTTGATACATGTATACACTGTGGAATTAAAAAACAAGTCTAATTAGCATATCTATCACTTCAACATTTATAATTTCTTTGTGGTGAGAACATTTAAAATCCTTTCTTTTATCTATGAAGCCTTAAAAAATAGCAAATTTTGTCATTTGTGGACAACATGGATGAATCTAAAGGATATTATGCTAAGTGAAATAAGCCAGCCAGAGAGGCAAATACCATATGATCTCACTCATATGTGGAATCTAAAATAGTCAAAGAAGTAGAAAGCAAAATGCTGGTTATTAGAGGCTGTGTGGTGGGGGTAAATGAAGAAGGCAGTGATATTGGTCCAGACTGTAAAGTTTCAGTTAGATAGGAAGGACAAATTCTGGTGATCAAATGCACAGTATAGAACTATAATCCATTTTTTATTGTGTTGTAGAAATCAAAGAAATAAAATATAAATGTGATGATAACATAAAGAATTTATTTTGCTACTGTAGTAGGCAAAATAATTATTTACTTATCCCAGAATGAAAACTTATTGATAGAATAATAGTGAAAATCTAGTCTTACCAAGCATCCTGATTAATCTACCTAAATCTAAGAATCTACCTAAAGCTAAGACATAGATGTAAGAGAGAATTATATCCTCAGTGAAAATGCCAGAAGATAGCAGAGTAGGAGTCTGCTTCTTGTTAAACCTATTTAATTTAATAACCATCAAAACTTAATATAGACAAGTGAGATGGTCTAGGGATGGTGCATTTTGTCAGCTGGGCAAACTCATGCTGGATGGATGGGTAAGTAAGAATGGTAGTTATAGAAAAGTTGGACTAAGAAACCAATCAAAAGTCACTTTGGGTGACTTTTCAGCCAGGTGGACGTCTATCAGCTATGTGTCTAATGAAGGCTAGATAACTTTGGAGAAATAGAGATGATGAGTTAAAAATAAAAAGGGAAATTTTGGTGTTTGGTTGTTTTATTACATTTGTGGTAGTGTGATGAGGTAAACACAACATAAAAAAAAAACAAACCACTGTGGTAGTTAAGAAAATCTAACCAAAAATATTTCTTGTCCAAGACTTTAAACAGATGCAGACACACAAACACATAAACACTCCATATTAGTCCTTTGGATTCCATGATTAAAATGCAATTGATTGCCTATTAATGATAGCAACAGTAAAAATAGCAATAGCTTGTGCTGTCTTAACTACTTTTCCTATATCATATAATTTAAACTTCCAAATTATGTTATTATGTTATTCTAAAGTATGCTATTATTTTGTTACCAGCACTTGACAGAAGAGGGAGTTGAGGCAAAAGAGGTTAAATAGCTAAAAAATGTGATTAGCCAGAACTTATAAACAATGTGACTTCAGAGTCAATGAGCCTGACCTCTGTGTACCTGGTCAGTATTGTAGGAACAATCACCATACACTTTTATGTCATGTTCTACTTAAAGTGCCCATGCACTGTTTGAGAAAATGCTCCAATAACTTCCTCACTGAAACGTTCTTATCTCAGACAACTCTGCCGTGAATGTCTCCATCTGTGCCTCTGTACTTTTTGGCATTTCTTTTGCAGACCATTGGACACAGAGTCAGAATTTTCTTTGCATACCGAATTACTATTGCTTACTACTTGGTATATTTTGCCTTCTGTCAAGTCATCTGTACTTCAAGCGATGGTTTTATTTTCTCATGTGTTAGAGAATTCTTTAAACTAGTTCTTCCAGTTCCATTTTAAACACAATATTGATCTTATTAGAAGGTGAACAGTGGACATTTGGACTTCATAACACTGGTAGGCTCGGTGCAGTGCGGGGGCACTCTGATCAAAGTCATCAAATGTAATCAACATGTCGTGGGGAGTAAGAGTTTGTAAAAGCAATGCACTAGAGATGATTAAAGGAGATTATAGAATTGTGAAGGCTTTTGATAATAATCATAAAAATAAAATGGGTTAAAATGACTATTCTTGATTTGTTTTATTCCAAACAATGTCAATACTATTGTACATTTACCTAATTAGAACATTTATTACTGAAATCTCTCTTTTTTTACTTACCACCTTCCAGCTACTATTATTAAGATTGTTATGTATTTAAGGGAAATCCATAAATAACAGTTATGATTCTGTGGAAGAAAAATTTTAAAATAGTAGGAGAATTCAGAGGTTACAGATGAGATTACTTCAATAATCCTTAGCACAAAGATTCTACATAATATCTTCATGTTTGTTACTGTGGAATTTACTTAGAATGTAAAGGTTTTATTATTGTTATTGTTGTAGGTGAGCAAGGACTTTGAAATCCTGCTAAAATTGTTATGCAGCTTTTTAGAGTGATTTTATTCAATAGAATATGCTTCTTGCTGTGTTTAAAGTATCACTGTAGGAAATTATTGCTTTTAGTAGATAGAGAAATTATACTTCTCCCTGCAGAAAATAATGGTAAGGTCAATGATGTTTGTTTCTGAATCGGAGGTGAAAATGCATGAAAATATTCCAGAAGAACTGGGAGCCAATTTTAAAACATTAGGATTTTGTACAAATGGATTTCTTCAAAGACAGTTGTCTCTTAGGGCTGCTGTAGTGGAGGCATCTGCAACAGGGTGAAGGAAGGTTTTGTTCATCCATCTGTCTCCTTTCTCATTCTTTGGTTGCGTGTCCTTGAGGGTGCTGTAAGTCCTCAAAGTGATTGTTATATTTATGTCTTCTTTATTTTGACTTGTATCTCATTATAATTTACACTTTCATCTACTTATTTATACCTTATTTACATATTTAAATGATCTGCTTATTTATGAATTGAAGTACATTTGCATCCTGTTTTGCTCTTGTTCTTCCTAGAAAATTAGCTATTAGGTGGTGAAAACTTTAGGTCTAAATTTTTTTTGGCTCTTATATGTTTTGACTCACAATATGACACTGTGTGTAGTAAACATTTGTAACAGGGAGGTGAGTCAATTGTTGCCAGGTTCTAGAGACACTCACTCTTCAGTGCTGCTGTTCACCCATGCCTTTGTGTGGGAGCAGTTTTTCAAGTCCTCTTCTCTACTCAAGGTATCTGAGTCCTGAACAAAACTCTTGTTCTTGTGGTGTATGTGTACCCAGCTGTTCCATGGTGACAAGTCCCAGATGACATTAGTGGAGGGAACAACCCCTGAACATGAGTTTTCCTCAGAATTGCTCCTGCTCTTGGTCTGTATGATAGAAGTTTTGATCATCACTCCTTTTCCTCCTTGGAAGACTACTTATCCCTCCAATCCAATTTCCCTCTTGCCTTTCCACAGGCCTGGTTTTCAGTCCGTAAGAAAAAAAACCCTGTTCTCATATATGTTGAATTTTTTCCTTCTTCTTCAGGGTGGGCTGGGAAGGTAAAATTGTGCTTGAGATAAAAATGAGAGAAGTGGGAAAGTAAAATATCTTGAGTAATATGTCTTTTATGATACGGTATGATCTACTACAGGTATATTAAGATTTAACATAACCTACAACACACACACATATTCATGTGCAAATATAGCTGTTAAAAGTATAGAGAGTAATTATAGAATTTAGTATTTGATGACTGAAAAGATACTTCAAAATTTCATAATAGTTACTTAAGAACACTAAATGACATAGAAATTGGGGTGAAGTCAAACTGATTTCATCACAAAATCTAATACATACCTTTTTTGAATAGCAATGAACTTATTTGTCATTTACATTTATCTTTTTTTTAAATTATTTTTTAAAATTTAAATATGTAGTTTATTGTTCATCAATTATTTTTTTTATTCATTTAATTTTGATCCACTGAACACAAATGGAGTACAGCTATTGTTTCTCTGGTTATACACAAAGTAGAGTCACACCATCTGTGCATTCATACATGTACACAGGGCAATGATGTCTGTCACACATTCTGTTATTATTCTTGCCCCTCCACCCCGACCCCACCCCTCCCTTCCCTCTATGCTATCTATCCTTCCTCCATTCTTGCCTTCCTTCCACCCTGCATTATGCATCATCATTCATTTATCAGAGAGATCATTCAGCCTTTGGATTTTTGGGATTGGCTAATCTCACTTAGCATGACAGTCTCCAACATCATCCATTTACCTATAAATGCCATAATTTTATTCTTCTTTATGGCTGAGTAATATTCCATTGTGTATATATACCACAGTTTCTTTATGCACTCATCTATTGAAGGGCATTTAGGTTGGTTCCACAATCTAGCTATTGTGAATTGAGCAGCTATGATCATTGATGTGGCTGCATCACTGTAGTAATCTGATTTTAAATCCTTTGGGTGAAGAAGATCTGCAAACAATCAACAGATACGTGAAAAAGTGTTCAACATCCCTAGTTATAAGAGAAATGCAAATCAAAACCACCTTAAGATTTCATCTTACCCCAATTAGAATGTCTTTTATTAAGAAAACAGGTAACAACAGGTGTTGGTGAGGATGTGGGGAAAAGGGTACACTCATACATTGCTGGTGGGAGTGCAATTTGTTGCAGCCACTCTGGAAAGCAGTGTGGAGATTCCTTAGAAAACTTGGAATGGATCCACCATTTGACCCAGCTATCCCACTCCTTGGCCTACATTTATCTTTATAAGATGAAGTTTGCAAAAAAATCCTCTTTAGTTTCAGGCTTAATTC
Organism: Glaucomys volans; assembly: GCA_020662805.1. NCBI lineage: Eukaryota > Metazoa > Chordata > Mammalia > Rodentia > Sciuridae > Glaucomys > Glaucomys volans. The sequence continues at coordinate 177,343 of JAJEJO010003126.1, forward strand.
TAGAATAATTAGTTTTTAGTGTATTGAATATTTTATTCCTTGTTGGGAACTATTTAAGTGCCTGGGGAATGGTAGTTTAAGTGTAAAGACCTTTGATTTCTTGGTTGAACTTCATCTTACTTTCTCTTTTTTATAGACCTACCTCACTGGTGAAATTTAGTAATTCCCAGAACAAAAAATTGTGTATTATGACTGTGAGTTCTTTTCATGCACTGGCACTAAGGAGAGATGATTTTTGGAGGACTGTCATAATACATGGCTGTTGATACAGCTAAACTTATTTTGTTTATTGAGAATAGATGAGAATCTTGAAATTTTAAAGATGGAAAGTCACCTAGACAAATTTTTTCATATAGGTGAGAAAATCTGAAGCTCAGAAAGCTTTAATCAATCTTCTATCCAATTGGGCTTGACATATACAAAGATATAAACATGTGCATATAGGTATTCACACATATATGTAAAATATTGATGTGTATATACTTTATATTCCAGATTTCATATTTGTAAAAATGTGTGATATATTCCAAAGTATTTTTATTATTGAAAAAAGAGTTCAGTTATTTTATTAGGGATACATTTTTAATTGTTCAACGTTTTGGGGTATTTTTGGTTATTAAAACATTTTATTGAAATTACAGATTGAAATTATAAAATCCTATGCTAACTTGTAATTCTCTTACTTGTGTTTATGTAGGGCTTGGAGAAGGACCATATATGCTGGCAAGTTATGGGCAGAGTGGCCTTATTCTGGGTGCCAATATGACAAGTAGGAGAATTTTCTCTTTGCCAAGGAGTAGTATGCATGGCAATTTATTTTTTAGTTTTATGATCACTCCAGGTCTTTTTAAAGAGAAGGCATCATGTAAGTATAATTGAAAACAAGAATTTAGTTTTCTATTTATAGGTTTTCATTATTCATTAAGCAAATACTTATTGAGAATTTCATATGTTTATGACATTTTTCTAAGTTCCCAAAAGAGTACAAATATGACATTAACACATGAAACAACTCTCTCTTTTGCATGCAAAATAATTTGTTTATCTAGTGGCATGTTTTTGTTAGAACCGTATTTTGTTTTGAGTTTTGGTATTAAATAAAGCACAGCTTAAATTTCCTTAATATTAATGGCAGAACTTAATTTGAAATTTTTGAAAGTCAATCCCCTAATTCCTGACATTTAAAGGATTTTAATGTCAGATCAAAGTAAAAGAAAGAATGTATTTGACTTTGAAGAAGTTAAATAGCAAGTACATATCTCAGAATGTAGACAATTACTGAAACAGCACCTTATCCTTAGCAAGCCTCATCTGGCCTCATCTGTCCTGGTTCACAGACACATCTTGGGTTATTGCAACCTGGCTCTACATTCACTGGTGGCACCTACACATCTGTACTTGGTACCTCTCCTGACTGAGATTAGGTTCCCTTCTGGTCCAGTGATGCTAGACTATGTTGTTACTAGACATTACTATGTAGTTTACCTGGAACCACACGTGGCATGTTGTTTAGCTTATGAAAAAATTCTTGAATGAGTGAATGCAACTTAATTTTACTTATTCTGAGAAATCTTTCAATTCTCCAGTTAGGATACATTCTTTTAAAAAGAAAATTTCTGAAAGCATCTCCTCTCACTGTCTGAAGTTTTAATTTATGTTGGACACATTTTTTTTCTCATATAAAAATTTATTTCTTCTTTGCATCTTCCAGTGCTCACCAGAGGGACTTGCAAATTTTTACCACAAAATAAGTACCTTTGAAATCATATTGAATATGATAGATTTCTTCATTTTCTGATTTATAAAACTAATGTTCTTGATAGAAAAATCCAAATCATGTTTATTTCAGAAAATTAGTCTAATATCTCAATTATAAATATGATAGATTTTACAAATATAAAGAAAAATTTAAAGTGCATAACTAAAAAGGATGTTAATTCCACAATATTTTGTAAAGCCTAATTACTCATTAGCCATTCAATCATCATTTGGGGAAATAGACAATAATATTGAGAAAATAATCTTTTCTTGATGTAGAAAAATGTCTTGCAAGAAATTTGCTCATTAAGATGGAGTAATATTGAAGTGCCTGTAAATTGATCTATTTCTTTATTTTCTCACTGTTTTCTAGCATCCAATCTAGCTGTTTTTAGATTTAGTGCATTTGATAATGTTAAACTTGCAAATACAAAAATATACTTCCAATTAATCATTCAATTCCTTGTATGTAACTATGTATTCTGGGATTGATATTTCTGTTTTCCTCCCAAAGGGCCTTATGAATTATTTAAAAAATAGAAGTCACCCAAGATTGATTGGGGGACGGGGGGAACTTCATTCTTATTCACTGCATTTAAAATACCATGTTTTCACTTAGAGATCTCAGATTCATTTCTGAAATATTTGAAATTGACAGTATGTATGGCAGTTGCATGGTAATATTTTTTTCAAGGTTGAAAGTACATTGTATCATGCCAGTGTTAGTGATCTGCCTCCTCCTGAGACTCCAAGGTGATGTCAAGACACTACTCTGTGTTTTACAGCATTGGCACTTGTCTCCTTGGAATCTGCTGAGAGGCCAAACTATTTTCTGTGTGTCCACAATGATGACACTCTCAGCTTGGAGCTGTGGGAGGCAAACTCAGCCTTTCATCGGAGAGCAACATTTTTCCACCATCAGGGCCTCTGGATTCCTGGTTACAGTGCATTTGAATTATACAGCAAGAAGGGCTTTTTCATCACTTTCACAGACTCCAAGGTCAAAGCATCAAAATATGATGATTCTGAAGAATTCAAACAGTCAAGTAGCTTTAGCATAGAAGGTATGTCTCCTGGGATCACTGAAAAGAGAACAAATAGATAATTTATATTATGCAGAGTATTTATTAGTTTTTAATGTTAAAATCTTTTCTGCTATATGTAAGTAGAGTTATATGATCTTAAATAAGTTTCTTAACATAGTCATCCCTCGGTTTATTTATCTATAAAACAGGAGAAATAATACCTATCTCATTCAGTTATTGTGTTAAATAAGTTGATATAAATTGCTTAGAACAACCCTAAAGAAACATTTATAGTTATTACCCCAAGTAGTCTTTCAATACTGTATGGACTTTGGGATTAGTACTCACCATGTCCTGTTAGTACCCACTTGATATGTCTACTTTTTACTTTTTCTTTCCTAGGAGGTAAATTCTGATTAATCCTATTCTCAGTGATAGAAACAAGATGTTTATCTCTGTCTTTTGACTTCAAGGGTGTCTGGTTCCATTGACCTCAGGAGAATTTCCCTAGCTTAGCAAAAGCCTCACCTTGTTTCCAGATAGCCTTAGGTCAATTGAATTGCTTAGAGGTCTGCATCAATTGAAAGAGTTTCAGAAAACAATCTCACATCTTTATACAATGTTTAAAAGTCATGTTCTGTTTTCAAAATCCAAAAGCTTGATTTTACCTTAAGTCTCCCAACCAAATTGTTTCAACCTAACCAGCTCAACCCTCTGAAGCAGTCTCAGAGGGTGAACCCCTTTCTATTGCACATAAGTTTTTGTAAACCTCTTGAATCTTTGGATTAAAAAAAATTCAAATTGGCTTCAAAAGTTTGCCTATTGCATAGAGTTCCTGTATTCCATCAAGGGTTCTAAGTCTGGCAGGAACTTTTGCACAAACCCAGTTTGCCAGAGTTGTCCCCTGGTGAAGGTCTTTGGGCCAGGCAAAAGGAGCTCCAATACTTCTACCACTTACATTCTTAGTTCTAGTTCAATAAAACAGAACAAGTCAAACAGAGTAACTTTACTGCTTTCATAGAGGCAGCAAGAATTAACAGAAGCCTAGGGTCTACTGTGAACCAGTACCCCAAGGCTTAGGCAAATTGTCAAGGGCAGATGGAGTCTTATCTGTTCATGAAACTGTATCTCAGTTGAGGGACTCTGAAAGCAGTCCACTCTGATTTTGTATTCTAGGGCCACTGGCATTGCTGAGACAAACTTTCTTTTTTTAGGCAGGAGGAAGGCAGAACCTGGGCTGTCTAGACAGTTCCTCTTTATCTCAGGATGGTACATCCTCAGAGCATTGTACAGTTATTGTAATAACTGCAGGTGGGAAGCCCGCTAATATCATCTGGGGACCTGTCCTTCTGCAATGTCCTCTTGAGAAAAAGAGTCACTGACATGCCTACACATCATTGCATAGAACCTTGAATTTACTTAAAGTTTACCAGCCTCTGTTTTCACTCTAGAAATCTACTCTATTAGAACCAGACCTAGAAGGCCTGCTTACAATTCAAGAACTGCAGCCAGTGGCATCATCAGAGTCTCAGAAACTGATATTTGTGGGCTTCCTAAGCCTAGGAAATTCTGGTGGGAAGTCCTACTCTCTGTCTTAGAACTAATCCTCTCTCAGGATCCATGAGCCCAGGAACTCAAGATTAGTTTAGATGCATGGAAGCTTTCCAAAAAGTCTTATTTTCCTTGCCATACTTTGGAATTGAATTGTATCCCAAGTCCATGAACCATACCAGTGTCTTGAATTTTCTCTCTTCTACATTCTCTTTCTTGTTCAGAGATAATTTTGAACTGCTTACAAAATGGTTTCTCTGTGATGAAAAAAGATGTGGGTATTAGTTTGCAGGAGAAAAAATCTTCAATAAGGGAAGGTTTTATAACTCTTAGAATTTATTATTCAAATCCATTCATTTATTCTTTGTATTTAAATAATATCATTTATGAGGCAAAGTATTAAATTCTCTGAGAACACTCATGGAACATTTGCTCTTGATTTGTGATTATGACCCATGCGTTTGGTCTTGCCATTTTCCTACTTGTCTGAAGTTGGCAAGTCTGTGGCTTGAAGCCTTGATTTCTTCATTTTTAGATAGGAAATAATATGTACCCCACTCCTGAAAAAAATATTTACCCCAAAAAGTTGCAACAAGGATAAAATAAAATAATGGACAAAAATTACTTTTCAAAAAATTAAATCACAAACAAGTGGTTGGTAGTATTCTGTGAAAAATCATCAAACGTAAAGAAAGAAAGATTTAGAATTTTCCTTCTTTCAATCCCTTCTTTTTAAAAGTCTTTGGAAGATAGATTAACATTTAGATATGTAACCTGAGCATGAAATACTTTGATCATCAAGCAATCACAATGATTTTATTCAATAGCTTTCATATCATAAACTATTAGTTTTTAAGCTGTGCATAAAAAATGGATACAGTATAAACTTATTTTTTCCCCCAGAAATCCAGGCAGCAGTGCCTTACAGGAGGATGTGTGAATGGCGATATGAACCTTGTGCGTCTCCCTGTTTTAAAACATGTAGTGACCCGGAAGCACTAGCATGTAAATTTCTTCCACCGTAAGTAATGTTTACCACTAAGTAAGCAAATTCTGTGTTTATAGTTTTCTGTTCTCAGCTGTTGTTAGATTTAAAAACAGTCATTCTCTTGGAAATGTATGCGTGCAATATACTAATTCATTATTTTAGTTTATTTTAATAAAAGACAATTGTTGAATATCTACTATGTGCTAGGAATGCTTGCTACCCTGGATACACTACTGAACAAAATAGATTAAAGTGCCTGCCCTCATTTGAGCCTGTGCATTATTAGGCTGAAACAGAAAACAAACGCAAATGTTAAGAATATAATGAAACACGCTGGTAGATGATGATTTATTATGGAGAAAAGGAAGGAAGGTGAGGGAGACAGTATAAGGTGTGTGTATGTGTTTACTAGATTAACTTGGTGGTCAGGGAAGAACATACTGACAGGGTGACATCTGGTCAGAGACGGGAAGGAAGCAAGGAATCTGGCCATGTAGTTTCTAGGCGAGTCTTGATCTGAGAAAAGTTCCTGGCTTGGGAACATGTCTGGTGTATTTGAGGATCAGCAAAAAGGACATTTGTTGGAACAAAGTGGATAGAATCAAGTTGTAGGAGAAGAAACCAGAGGATTGTAGTGGTGGGCAAATCAGATGAGGTCTTGCAGCCTGTTGTAAGAACTTGGAGTAAGACAGAAAGCTTTTGTATATTTTGGACAGGAGAGTCACAAGATCCATTTATATTTTTAAAAATTATTTTGGCTGTGGTATTGAGAATTGACTGATGGGGAAAGACAGGACAGGGAAGTAGTGGTCAGTACACAGATAACAGATGAAGGGCATTTGACTAGGTTGGCAGCCTTGGGAGTCATGAGAAGTAATCAGATTCCAAATGTAATTTAAATTTAGGGCCACCAGGTGTGCTAGTGGGTTTCATTTGAGTTAAGAGAAGAAGAATTAAGGACTCAAATTTGGTCTCAGCATTTATTGGGTAAACCATATGAAGCTGTCACTTTTGTAGTCAAAACTAATCAAATATTGGCAATTTCAAATAACTGGATTTCGTAGAAGACTGTGTTATCAGTTGCAGAGATAAGAACAATGTAAGGAGGAACAGCCTTGGAGGAAAATTGCAGAATCTGCTTTTGAGGATATTACATTTGAGACTGAAAATTGTTCATTGGATTTAGTGACCTGGAGACTAGGAAGAAACAGTGGAAGCAGAGAATGTAACCAGCATGTTTTAAACAAGGAGTTTGCTGTAAAGTAGGACAGGGAAACGGATCAATAGGAAGACAGAACATTTTTGAAAGCATCATTTTACGTGACATATCTATGAACTTTTACTCTTGTTGAACACCAGCCTTTCAGAACATTCTGAGAGAGGGGAACTCACTCAGAGACAAAGGCAGATAATGACAGTACAATAGAATGAGGTCTAGAGAAATAAATAACAAATAGCATATTATGTGTTTTCAGCAGGATGCGAACTGTCCTGTAAAATGCATGATCTCATTCCATTTGCAGAAGAGAAAACTAACAGGCACAGAGAAGTTACACAGTTTGCTCTATGTCACACAGTTTGTAAGCAGGGAAACCATGCTTTGAACCATATGCCCTGTTGTATATCAGGTTCTACAGGAGAAGAGGGAAGGGAATGATATTTCCAGTATTCC
>JAJEJO010003126.1:184736-225129 GCA_020662805.1 Glaucomys volans
GCTTGAGCTATATTTTAAAGTGTCATTTGGCTGGCTTATTTATTTTTGTGACATGATCTATCTCCAAGGTGATTGAACACAGCTCCTTAATGCTTCCAACTTACTGGCCCACAGCTATTTCTCTTTGGGTGCAGTCAGGGTACTGAGAGGACTCAGGATGAAACTTCACTCCTGCCAGGCTGATTCTCCATTCCACCTTCATCCTCTAACAACACGGAGTAGCCCAACTCTCTTTTATTTATAATCACACAGGTAAAGGGGGCCAAGTCTTGGAGGAGCTTCTTCTGTGATGAACAGGATGGGGTGGAGTTAGTGGAGCCATTTTCTCAGGGAAACTATTACAGAACCAGACAGGGAACCACTCCCACCCAGTGCCACATACTTCCTGGCAATCCGGGACAGTCCTCTGTGGTAGCCAGTTCCTAGAAATCAGACCTCTGTGTCCCATGGCTCAACCTAGCCTGATTCTGCTAGATAAGGATGGCTCCCCACACCCACCTGTTCCCTCGCCCTGTGCTGAGGTGTCTAACCATTGCTCCACCTTGTAATTGCACACTCAAATGTGGAGCCATGACTTCAGAGTAAGGCTCTAACATCCTTCTGGAAAGTGCTCCTGTGCCCTTCCTCCAGGCCCCCAGAAGAATTCCCAGCCTTGTTCTAGGTGATTTCAGTTTCTGGCACAAAGCAAGCATTTAAAAATAAAGATATCTAGTGAAAGAAAAAACTCTTCATGAGAAAATATGTCAAGTAGTGCACCATAGAGCAATATGTAAATTGTTACTCCCAAATACAGTATGTATACTAAGAACCATTCTGTATCTGAGGCATTATATTTATGAGTGAGAAGTGGAGTAGATTATCATCTGTATGACAAAATAAAAAGAAACCTGGTATGTGTGACTATGAAGAATTTTAAAGGGGGTAAATCAATAGTTTTTAGAAAATATTTTAAAAGGATGCTGTGGTTTTGATGGGCACAAAATAGTTGAACTGCATAAAAAATTAAAGGTGACTTTACTTAGTGGTAAAATTTAGAGTAGAATAGGATTATATGCCTGTTAAAATGTTGTTATTCAAGTTCATTTTGTGGAATAAGCAATTGGTCACATATAAGCTAACTATAAATGTTTTAAAGAATTATTATAACCTGTCAGGTACAGTGGGGCACACCTGTAATCCCACCAGTTTGGGAGGCTGAGGCAGGAGGATCACAAGTTCAAAGCCAGCCTTAGTAATTTAGCAAGGTGCTAAGCAACTGAGTGAGACCCTGTCTCAAAAATAAAATATAAAAGGACTGGGGATGTGGCTCAGTGGTTAAGCATCCCTGAGTTCAATCCCTGGTACTGAAAGAAAAAAATATTATAATCCAGGCACTTCTGTCATCCTGTCAACTCTGGAAGCTGAGGCAGGAGGATCTCAATTCCAGGCTAGCCTCTGCAATTTAGCAAAACCCTGTCTCAAAATAATTAAAAGAACTGAGGGTGTAGCTCAGTGTTAAAATACTCCTGCGTTCATTCCAAAGGATCACACCCACACAAAAATTAATACGAATGAGTTATCCAAAAGATGACTAACTTTGTCTCAGTGAGGCTCATTCTATAACAAGATAGCAAAGAGTTTTCCTTGGTTGTTAGTGTTGCCTGAATTTGCTTGCATGAACAGTGCCCTCTAGTGGTCACACTGACCCGCAGTGGAGAGGCCTTGATCTTTTTTGTTCAAATTCTTTATTAACAGATGAAGCCAAAGGAAATGTTTATAAAGAACTACAGTTATTATTACAACTTGATACTATATTTTAGATGTAGATAAGAAAGGCTTTTTATAATAATATTTTCATTAATTTTCCATAGAATGTATGAATCTAATAATCAGACTTGATTATTGAAAGATCAACATTTATTTCCTTAGAATCAGGATAAATTGGACTCTGAGCTTTAATTGGACAAGAGAAAAATGTAATTTCAGTTCTTAGGTTGGCTTTATTCCCTTAGGAGAATTCTATTACGGATGTTCTCTCCTGATTTTGGTCCATAAGCCCAAGCCCATGGACTGCTGAAATTCGAGACTCTAATTGGCATCAGTGCTACAGACAAGGACTAAAGATATTTACCATGGCCAAATGTCCTGGGGCTTCAAACTGGGCCTCCTGTGGGCCATTGCAACCACTTCCTCCCATGGGTTTGCTGCAGTGGGCACAGACCCCAGTTCTTTTGAGAACATAGCCCATGACCCTCCCCGGCCCTGTTCTCACAGGCAACCCTCTTTCCATCCCTTCCTCCAGAGGTCTGGATTCTCTTTTCAATGAGTATAGGTTTAATAATAGACAGGGAAAACCACTTAAGATGCTGTTTTTTACCTACAGACATCTTCAAGACAAGGATAGTCAAAGATCATGTCAGTCCCCTTGAATGTAAGGGAATTTAGAAGTAGAAATTAACAACACAGTGAATATAGATTAGCATATCAATAATTTTTTTCTGTATTTCCACTGATTTATAGAACATGACCTTAATGTTCCTCAAAGGTAAGTGTATATTTTGAATGTTCTGTGTTTAAATTCTGCCTTAATCGTAATGATTATCATCCACTTCCTTGTGATTTTGTAAATTGAAGTATGATGGAGTGGTGCAAATGGAGTACTCCTCAGAGCTTGACAAGGGGGATGGAGAATCTTAGGAAGACTGTATCTTGTTTGCATATATTCAGTGCAATTCTTTTTTTGAATTTTACATTTTTTTCATTTGATTTTTTTTTCCACGTAAAGGGTTGAAGGATGCTTGCCTTACTGCCCTAAAAATATGATCCTTGATGAGGTCACGCTCAAATGTGTTTATCCAGGAGACTGTAAGTGTGAACCTTGCTTAATTTACTCTGACAAGTGAAAAGCATGAATTCGTTTTTCCTCTGTGAAGCAGGTGGTTATAAACAGAAGTTTTAGAAGAGTCTTCTTTAATATCCTTTCCATGGTTTCATGGTGGTGTTGTTCCTAATTACTTTCTAAATCATGTATGTCTTGCCTCTCACATCCCTCCTGTTTTTTTCCTCCAAAACATTTTCTTTGAAGGAAAAGAGCCCTGTATGAATTATGTGGGTCTTATTTTACACAAATACAAATTAAGGAAGAGCATCTTTGTTTCTTTGTAGGCATTCCTGTGATTCCCACAGAGCCAGCATTAGTGCCACCAGGTGAGCTGTCTCTACTCCTGTTTTCAGGTATCATTATAATTTTAGACAGTAGAATGAGCATTCCATAATGTAAGTCTTGGCACACTAACCAGAGCTGCAGGTATTAGGATAATCCTATTGACTAGAAAACCCAGCAGGCACTTTTACTTCATTAAGGAATCCTTCGTGGACTCAGCATGTCACATTTTCTGCAATTGGTCTGCATACTCTTAGACTATTAGGATTCTGCTAGGATTTTCCTCACGTTGTCCAGAATTTAGGTTTTACTAAACCCTGCTTAAAATTTCATAGTGATTGAGTTGGCTCTAAGGAGATGCAGACGTAATCCAGCTTTCCTTTGGAGCCTCCACTGCTTTTTGTGTGTTGTGTTCCAGTCTCCGTAAGAGGCTTTCACTACGTTGCTTCCCTACTTCACTATGAAACTTGCCTCAGGAAAGAAGTTAATAAATCCACTGACAGTGGGGTTTGCCAAGCTAATCATATTATTTCTCTTGGAATTTTTATTTAGAAAAGTTCAAATTCAGATATTTATATTAGACAAGTTTTAATTGAGCATCAGTTGTGCCAGTCACTGTCCTGGCTCTGAAGGCATGGTAGATAAATCCTAGCCCTACCCCCAAATAGCTAATAGTTCAGTCTAGTAAAGTATAGTCAGCCTTTTGCATCTGTGGGTTTTTCTTTCATGGATTCAACCAAGTACAGATCAAAAATATTTGGGAAAAAAAGATTGCATCTGTGTTGATATGCTGAATGAGTACAGATTTTTTCTTTGTCATTATTCCCTAAGCAATGCAATATAACAAGTGTGTGTGTGTGTGTGTGTGTGTGTGTGTGTGTCTGTCTGTCTGTCTGTGTAGCATTTATGTTGTATTAGGTCTTAGAATTAATCTAGAGATGATTTAAAGTACGTGGGAGGATATGCATAGGATGTATGAAAATACTTGTTTGCCATAGATTTTGGTGTGTTGGGGAAGTCTGGAATCAATTCCTATGGATACCTTGGGATGACTGTAGTACAATCAGGGTACATAGGACAGTGCACTTAGGGTGCATAGGAGAGGCACCGTACTTATTTGATGTTGTGGTCTCAGAAGGGTAACAGAAGGTAGGGGTTGTATAGGAAGAAATATATTCTAACTAGATGGTATCAGTAAGCGTAGAAGGCTGGATATTAGAGAATATTTCACATGAAGAAAATTCCAGTTGGTCAATGTGTCTTGAACATGCAGTATGTGAGGAATATTTCCAAAAGATAGGGTGAAAGAGATTATTAGGTGCTAGGGAAAGGGTTCATGGCAAAAAACTTTGATTATTTTTTTTTTCCTGAGGGCAATGGTGAATCATCGAAGGGCCTTAGGAGACTTTTGACATTTTCCAAATTGTAGCCTCACTATAAGCTTCACTAGTACGATTATTCTTATTAGCTAACATTTATTGAATACTTATTATGTGCCAGGCATTGGATTAAATACTTGGCATATATTTAAACCTTATAAAAGCCACAAGAGAGTGGTGTTATCACCCTTGTAGAGATGAGCAATTGCTCTATTTTTTTAAAAGCATGCTTTGGGAGGGGCCAGAGATACTTTTCCAACATTGTTCAATCTATGGAGGGAATAAGTTTATTAAATAAGACTGCATATTCTAACATCCAGTGCATAGACTATTAATTCTTCTAAGTACTACTGTCTACTTTGACCTAATAGCTCCCCAAACAATATTTAACATGTATTGCAAAAGTGTAAAACTATTTACTCATAACTATACTTCATGACTCTCAGGTATAAGAAAAGTAAAGCTGTTTCTATTTGTAGATGATATAGATAGATAGGTGGGTGGATGGATAGACAGAGATATTATCCTAAGGAATCTGCCAAAACCTATTAAAATAATAGATGAGTTCACCAAAGTTGCAGAATACAAGACCAGCATAAAAAATCAACTGTATTTCTATACACTAACAATGAACAATGTGAAAAGAAAATTCCATTTGTGGTAGCATTGAAAAAGAATGGAATACTTAGAGATATATTTAGCAAAAGAGCTGAAATATAGACTTAAATCTACAATGAAAGCTATAAAACATTACTGAAGGAATTAAGCAGTTGAAGTAAATGAATTTGAAGATTTAATATTTAGATACTAATACTCTCAAATTTGTTTTATAGGTACACATAATCCCTGTCATATCCCTAGCTACTTCTTTGCAGAAATTGACAAACTGACCCTAAAGCTATATGAAATTACAAGGACTTAGTATAACCAATACAATCTTGAAAAGAAGCAAAAAGTTAGAAAACTCTCACTTCTCAATTTTAAAACTTACTGAGAAGCTGTAGTTGTCAAGATATCTTGACTATTATTGTATACCCAGACAATTCTTAAAACCCTCTCATTATTTTAGATTATAATGCACTCCTTCACAGTTGTGAACATTGAATCCCCCACTCACTAGAATTTTCCATGACCCTTTGTACTTATATTGAGCTAGAACTTTATATTATCTTTCTTTGCCTGAAAGTTTGTGACAATGGAAATAAAGATATTTAAGTCATATTAAATATCATACTCTCTACACAATACAACATTTAATACGTGTATCATGGACTTTGCTCCTAGGACCAAAGAATTTTTGTTGTAGTTTACCTATTCTTCAATTTAGGAGCTGTACATAATAACAAGAATGGGAGTTATTTGTAGAAATTATTTAATCAAAAATGTAAAAGTTATTTCTTATGTCATTGTAGTAGGAAAAGTAATGGCCCTCCAAAAATTCTAGGACTTAATCCCCAGAATTTGTGAATATGTGACCATACATGGCAAAGGGTTTTGCAGATGTAAAGATGCTCATTGGTTTTATGACTGGATCTGAAGATGGAGAAATTACCCTGAATTATCCACACGGGAGACATGTTAGTGTCAGAGAAGATGGCAATAGAATCAGAGGAGGGAAAGTTGGAGATATTAAGTTATAGTTTTAAAGGTGAAGAAAGGGAGCACAAGCCAAAGAATTCAGGCAGTCCATGGAAGTGGAAGACAGGGAAACACATTATACTTTACAGCCTCGAGAAAGAACACAGCCTTGCTGATTCCTCAGTTTTAGCACTTCAGATCTCCAGATCTACTAAATAAGAAGCTGGTATTGTTTTAAGCAACACCAACAATTTGCAACAGCAGCAGCAGGAAACTAACACCATATTTTAAATACTGTCAATGATGGACATTGCAACCACAGTGTGGGAAAATTTCTCCTATTATTCTTGTCTCTTCTGTAGTCCTTCAGACTGGATATTTTAGAGATTTCTCTAGTACTGCTGAAAGCAAAGAAGTGCCTTCCAAATGTGTTTACCAATTGTATCTTCCACTTTCCTGGCCACTCCTTCACCACACACCCCATGTGGTCCAAAGCATCACTATTCTGCTTGCAAGGAACACACCAAGGTTTCACCAATGGAAAGGGACCAGCTTCTCTAGTTATTTTGAAAATGCAACATTTGTAATACCTGAGATTCTTTGGAGACACCACTGGTATTTTTACCTGTTCAAACAATTGTGTTAACACCATGAGATAGTGAAGGTGTTTATAGAATGGATGTTAAAGGCCAGGTCCCTGGAATCAGAATTCCTGGTTAGAACTCTACTCCTGCCACTTTTCAAACTGACTTTTGAACAGCTTAGTTTCCTTATCTGTAAAATGACAATCCTATTTTATCTCCTTCACAAATTAAATAATCTATTTAAAATTTCTTAGCACATTTTCTGTCACATGCATTCTAAACATGATGAATACCATTCCACTAATGAATTTCATCTTCATTTTTAGTAGTTCCAGAAATGATTACTCCATCAGATATCACTGTATTTGACACACTAATGCCTACAACAGGTTTGGAATGTGAGGTATGACTGGATAATCTTTCAGCTATTTGTTGTTTACTTATAGTATATGCCCTTGTTTCTTTATCACTATTCAAGTACCATAGAACTTCTTTGAGTTTATCATTGCTAAAAGATAATAATAATAATATGCATTACATTTTAACAACTGCTTTCTTAATTGACTCAGATAATTCTTATTAATTATATTCTAGTCATAGCAGAACAAGCAAAATTTAAGTAAGAACTTAAATCTGATTTCTTAATAAAGAGTCATCTAATGCGGCCTTCTCCATCAATCTGGCATTCATAAAATATTTATTCAGCAGCTGCTATATGCCAGGCACCGTACAAAATGATAACAGTACATTGGCAACCAAAATAGATATTGGCCCCTAGAGCTAATAGTTTTCTCAGCTGATACTTGAGAAAAATGACATTCATTTTGATAAACTAGTTATTTATTTAATCAATATTTAGCACCATTTCTGGACACAAACTGTTCAGGAACTATTGATAAAATATAAAAGTAGTCCAAAATTCCTGCCTTTATGGAGTTTGCATTATATTGGAGTTTCTGACATTGCCAGTAAGCACAATATATTACTCACTTATATAAAAATTTTAGAAATCACTGTTCAGGAGAATATTGAAACTGTTTTCAATAAGTTGGTTAGAAAATCTTCACCAATTAGGTAACTTTAGAGCAAAAGATCAGAAAGACTGAAAAATGCAGAGGACCAGGATCACAGTGTTCCAAATGGGGTTAGCGAGTAAGAGTGCCCCAAGAAAAGAATGTATGTAACATTAAAAGAATGAGAGAATAATTATGATACTTTAAATCCTACTTTAAAATAGCACATGATCTATAAACTTTGAAAGCTTTAACATATTTATCTACAAGTTTTGAGCTATATATAAAAATTAATTTGTAATTATACTAACCATGTGCTATTAAACTGATGTCACATGAATTTTTAATGAGATATTTGGATTAAGTTGTGATTTTTTAAAACCAACATGAACAGAAGTTATATTCATATACTAACTCTATGTAACATAATAGGAAAGGTTGCCTGCCATCATACAAATTTACTTACAAAGTGCTAACCTCCAGAATATGGGAAAGGACTTTATTTTTTCTGAGTGTTTGGGTAATTCTGATCTAAGTCAATATTAAAAATAAAACTTAAGTAAATATTGAATATTATAGAGAGGATTCATCAACAAAAACTTGTGAAATTTTAGATTTTTTTCTTTCAAACGTTTTTGTATTTAGAAAGTATACACTATAGGCAATGTGAGTGTGAAATTAAGACTTCAATTGAGAACATTAGTTGAAAATAGGGAAAAACATGTTACTTTTTCTCTTCTATTAACAGCCTCAGCAATTTGATCCTGTATATGACTGTAGCCAATATATATGCCTTAATATGGAATGGACATTTTACAACTGGTCTCTTAATTGCCCAAAGGACTTGGAAATGCCGGACTGTGGTTTCCGGGGAAGACCTGTTCAAGTGAACACTGATATCTGCTGCCCTGAGTGGGAATGTCCTTGTAAGTTTGCATTTGTTCTGTGCTGGCTAATGTTTTAACCAAGGGAGACTGCTGTTTTTTGGAACTGACCATGCCATTATGCCATTTTTGTTTTTGAGCTTTCTTCATTTGATTGAAAAATTTTGGTTCACAGTATGTGACATTTTGAGTTGCTTCTTGTCAAACATAAGGCTAAATTTTTTTTGCTTTTGTTTTTGTTTTAAAGCAACTCCTACTGAAAACACAAATAGTTAATAGACTAATTCCACTTTCCATCACTTTATCTTAGGTCGATGTTCCATGTTGTCGGAACTGAGTATTATTACATTTGATGGAAACAATGCTGCATTGTATAGTATGGCTTCTTATATCTTAGTCAGAATTCCTGGGGAGATCATAGTTGCTCACATTGAAAAGTGTTCCTGGAATCAGGTAGGTCCTAATCCATTTTTGTCTTCATTTCCTTGTAAATGTACAGTCGAGGTGTATTGTGACATCTGGGATTCTAAGAATAAAAAGGTGCTCAAAACCTTATACTGATCTTCTGATATTTAGATATATATATGTTTTAGGTAAATATATTTAGAGGCATGTAATATTACTCTAAATAATGTTTTTAAAAATCAAGGAATTAATTTCTTTTAAAAGTGTTTTTTGGCCAGAATGGAGAGTGGGGAGCGATTGCTAAAAGGTATGTCTTCTTTTTGGGATGATTAAATTATCTTCTCATGGTTTGTGATCACACCATTTCATGAGTATATTGTAAACAATTGCATTACATACTTTAAATGGCTTCGTTGTATGTTACATAAATACTATCTTAAATAAAGCAGTTAAAAAATTTAAAAAGTGTGTTCTGTACTTCTTTTCAGAATGGAAACTCATTTAAAAAGCCAGTGAGTATTTGCAAATTATTTAATAAATTAATTCTGTTTATGCCTTAAATTATGTTTAACTTTATTAAATTTCAATATTTTTCAAAATAAGGCTTCCTCTGGAAGAATCTCTGGACTTTGTTTTAAGAAGTTAAATGTGACAACACCGATCAATAAAATTCTTGTCAATAGGGTAGCAAGAAAGGTAAGAACACAATTAAAAATTTTCCTTACATGACATGAAAATGAGAAAGTATATGAAAAAGTTTGGAAAAGAGGGAAACTTAAACATGTATCAGTATAGTTTCATTGCTCTTATGGCTAATCTTTCTTTTCATGGGAAGCCTAAAAATGTGTTTCTTAATATTATATTTCTACCTCCATTTATGTGACAACTGTTGCATTTATCTCCTTCTTGTGAGGTTAACTTAAGGGTCTTGTTAAACAGGCTCCTCAGATAATGTGAGTAGCCAAGCTTCTTCATAACAGAGTTAATGTTTGTGTTTCAAATCACACAAAATGAAATGATGGGAAGAGGAGCGATCACAATGTTGAAAAGAGTGGTAGCCCTGGGGAGCAGAATGAAAACCACTAAGAGAAGAACAGGTGGGAGGGCTGGTTTTGAAATATTCACATCACTAAACTTTTGATGAATAATTGATAGTTAAAATAAGAAAAAATATTTAACTTTATTGTAGTAAATTAAAGAAGAGCGATGTGTTATGAGTAAGCTTGAAAGTAGCCATTTGCTGCTATAGGAAAACCCTTATCATAAGGAATGTATGTTTACTATGTAAGAGTGAGTTATCTGCTGGGCTCTTTACTCAGACTTAAATTGTCCTCTCTAAAGTATAGAAAAAAAAATGTGTAAAGGTTGTGCTTAAAGTGGCTGAGATGATATAGGCTTTCTGGAAATAATTTCATCAGTTAGCACAGGCTCATAGATTCTAGACTGAAAATAATACTAAAATGAACCTGAAATATAGTAAGATACTAAAAAGTTTTAATTAAATGAAACATAAAATATGTGATTGATGTACTTTTTTGGATGAAAGCATTTGTGTCTGACTTTAATTTTGGTGAAATTGCTATATTAACAGAATATGGGTTGAAAAGAAACTCAAATCTGGTCAGTGCCATTATTTCGAGCATTTGGGCAGAAGGGCTTGTTTTGGGTGAGATAAACTTATCACTGGCCAATCACTGGTCATATGGTCAATTAAGAATCCATTATTTAAGCAAGTTTACATGATAAAACACAGGTCCTGATCTCAAGTAACTTTTAATTGTGTGGGGAATGCCTCAATCTGCTGACTAGAAAGCAAGGAAGTACAGTGATAGAATTAGGACTAAAATATAGAAATAGAAGTCATAGGAGGGTCAAAAGGTTCTCTTTGGAAGAAGTGACACTTAAAGAATGAGTAGAAAGGGGATAGAGGGAGAGGAATGATGTTTCAGCCCAGGGCAGGAGAATGAACAAAATATAAAGATGAGAAATTAGATGATTAGTGAGATGCAACTTCAAAATATACATGACTAGTTAGAGCCATGACTCCATGCTATTGGCATTTTGTAAAGGATTGTTTTTCAAAGTGTAATTCTTGGACTGCCTGATTTAACGTCACCAAGTATATATGCTAAAGTTCAATCTAGAATCCAATTCAATTCAGGAAGTGGAATCACAGGGAATGTTACCAAGTTTAACAGATGACTGTTATGAACATTACCACAGTTAAACACTGATTTAAGAGCTCAAAGAAAGAACCCAGATTAAAGAAAACATCCTGAAATATTATCTTAAATTTGTACTAGGATATAATAGTTAACCTATATTGAGAGAAACAGACACAAAGGCATTTATAACATAGAAGGAAGTTAAGTTTTAAAAAATGCAATGAGGCAAGAATACTGAGTACAGCAAATCACATGGAAAAACAGAAGGGCTTAGAAATTAAAAGAAGCTGAACAGCAGGGAAATAATTTTTCTCTTTAGTTTGATTGAAATTGATTATATTTAAGCTAGTAACCAATTTCCTGAAAGGTATTGTCACTATTGTGTCTCTCTTTTCCAAAGCTCTTACTTGTGCATACAAAGCCAATTGTCATTTGACAATGGAAGAAAAAAATTGCCTTCCTTATCTCTCTTTTCTTACTTATTAAGATATCCCTTACGCTAGAGAAATACAGTTTTAAACAAGTAAAACATAGTTTATATTAAATCAGAGGAAATGGAATAATCTGTATTATTGATTTTGATTAGTGTATGTTTAAATATGTTCTGAACAGATATATTTATATTATTCTAGATAGAAGTGGATTCTATTGTTGTGCCTTTGCCCTTTTCACATCAAGAATTGTCCATAGAGGATTCTGGTACAATGTATGTGATTACTACCCCAGCTGGATTAATCATAAAGTGGGCTCATCTTACAGGAATCCTAGACATTCACTTCAGCTCCTGGTTTAACTTGTCATCATATACAGAAGGACTTTGTGGTGAGCATGGATCTTAAAAGCTTTTATTCCTTCTAATAGTGAGCACTGATCTTAAGATCTTTTGTATCTTTTAATATTTCTTTTCCTGCTTACACTGCATCGTTTTGAACTGCATTGGCTCACTTTTCAGATTTGAGTTGTGATACTCTCAATTTCCCATGTGAGTACTGAAGAAAGCACTGGCTTTTAATAAAAGGTTAAGAAGCAAGAAACAACAGTTCAGCTTGGGCATTACATGGAAATGAAAGTTTACTACTCTTACTAGTACAACACTTTGTATTTCTAACTCTTCTTTATTAAACACTAATAAAGTGTTGGGCATATTTTAACTCACTTTCTTCTAACAACTCCTAATAAGGAGGTACTAAATGTCCTAATTGGTAAATGATAAAAATAAGGCATAGAAAGGTCACAAGCTTAAACATTGTGTTTCTTCCTTAGTTTTTGTAAAGGTTGAACTCAGGGAAAACTTAGGTCATCTTGGAAGAATACAATGTTCTGAACACATGTCCCAGTTTTATAAGGAAGTATACAGCTTATATGTATCTTTACACTTAGACTTAATATTATAAAATGTTACATAGATATAAAAAAGTTATAAGTCAAAGGAAACAAACTAAATATGTCCGTGGGCACATAACAAATTTTAAAAGTACTGGCTCTTGTGTTGCCTGGAAAGGTAAACAGAAATTATATTCAACTTTCTGTTCCTTCATAGCTCTGTGCTCTTAAGAGATCAGTTTCCTCATCTTTCAAGTTGGTGCAGTAATATCATTTTAAGATCATTATGCAACATATGCAGAAATTAAAATATCAACTTGTATCCTATAAATATGTACAATTATTTCATGTCAATTTTAAGATTTAAAATTGCTTGTTGATAGGATTCAATGTGAAAAATTAATGTAAAACACTTAAAGTGTTACTTATATACACAGACAATAAATGTTAATTTATAAGAAATATATCTACTTTAACTTCAATAAATATTCAGTAAAAGTTTATGCATTACCTTCTGAATGTTTGACATTATTTTGATGCTGAAAACTAAAAAGTGATTAAGACTAGGTTCTTGCCTTCAGCAAATTATATGAATAGCTGTTTCTTTTTTAAAAACATAAATATCTAGTAGAAAGTTTTGCCAAAATGATTGCATATTTCCTTACAAGAGAAAATGTTCCTTGTCATGGATTTCAGTGGTGACAATTACCATATGGAAATTGTTATTATTAAGTATATATAGTTCAATAGTGATTATTAAGAACTCAGACTTTGGGAATGGATGTTTCTTCCTGTGATTTAGCACTTCTGAGTGATATGATTTTTTATTGATTTTCATGTTTTTTTTTCTCCTCTGCTCTCATCTCTTGGTTTTTTTTTTTTAAGGTAATGCTGTTTATTTTACTTCAAAAACATTTCAGCATTCTAAACATACAAAAAACAACAATGTTGCAAATCATATTTTAGTATAGAAGGTTCTTGAACTTGGATTTTTAAACTAAGCAATGTAGAAAAGGGATCTTCTAGGATCACTTCTTGCTGTGGATCATTGCCAAAACTCCATGACTTCAGAGTTAAAGGGCCATCTGAATGCTGTCAGGACCACCAGGTTGGGTACTGACTGAAAAAGTTGAGGTAAACAAGAGTGTGATCCAAACTGAACCTGGTCACCATAATGGGAACTTTAGTGACATCTATGTCTACATAACACCGAAGTTAGCAGGGGTGATGGATGAAGTTGCACATTTTTTACTAGAAATTGCCTCTCTTCAAAAGTCTCAACTTAAAATCTTAGTAGTTACTTTGCTGTGTAATTGATTTTTTTTTTTCTAAATTGCCCTCAGGACCCTGTATATTTG
This sequence comes from Glaucomys volans, assembly GCA_020662805.1. Classification (NCBI taxonomy): domain Eukaryota; kingdom Metazoa; phylum Chordata; class Mammalia; order Rodentia; family Sciuridae; genus Glaucomys; species Glaucomys volans. Next base: position 198,568 of record JAJEJO010003126.1, read on the forward strand.
TAGGGGTAAGATATCGGCATCAGCAGCAACCTTTTCCATTCTGATGCACCTGCTTGGTGATTAAGATTTGATGCTTGAATAAGATGTTTACTTCATATATTTTGTAACCTTCAGACTTGGAAATTAAGAAAAGTATTAATGTATGATGGGACTTTAGGAAAGGCATGAGGGATCTGGTTCCTTTCTCTATACTTTCCTTGGCTATGCACTCCACTGGATAAAGAATAAGTTCATCTCAATCTGGCCTTCTTCAAGGAAGCCAGGGGTGGTAGCAGATCAAAACGTTATAGTCATCAATATGTCATGTCACCCAACAAGGGAGATGATCTGTGTTCTAGAATTCCCAGTTCAAGCCTTGAGTTTGACAATGGATGTCCTAATGATGAATAAATCTGTGTGGTTATCTGATTGCTATGAGTTGACTGTTTTACCTGTACAATTGCTAGTACAAGGGAGTAAGGACTCACCTAGAGTGGTGTCATACATTGGACAATGGGAGGGGGGCAGTGGATAATTCCTGAAAGGAAAGCTTAATATTTTCACACAAAGTTTTCCTGGGTGAACAGGAACCTGGGATTCAATCACTAAGTGTTCACTATTCTAGGCAATATCTTTCCAGGTATAAACTTTTGTTCTAAACTTAGGAGATGGTGGTAATAGTGGAATTAATTTCTATGATCTCTTCATATGTCTTTACTTATAACACCACGACTTCTTTCTTATTTGGTTAAGGCAGTTCCATACTATTTTATGAAAGAGTTGGATGCATAATTTAAAAAATCCTATCAGTGTTAAGGCCAAAAGACACATAAATTTGGTGCTTTGATAAAGAATTCATTCATTTCAAAATAAATTATTAAGCTGACTTAATTGTGCTAACTATATTTGGCTTAAGTGAATTTTTTTTTCCTTCCAAATGTCACATATTCTTTCAAGGAATTTGCAATGAAAATCCAGATGATGATCTGAGGATGCAAAACGGAACAATTATTGTGAATATGGAAGACATAGAATTATTTATTGAGAGCTGGGAAATTGAGAAATCTTTTGAAGTAACAACAAGAAGACCTGTTAGGAATTGTACTGAACATGATTGCAGTCCCTGCATTGAGTTATTAAATAGGAGAGTTTTCATTCCGTGCCATGATAAAGTAAGCCAAAACAACCATAAAGAAGAATTGTCATGTTAGATATATTGAAAGTAAAAGCCAATAAATTCCTGTTTTGCTATGATGTTTTTCTACTGAGAATAGTTTATCTCTAAACCTTCTGCCAGTATATTTTAGAATTCACAGTCACTTACTATTTATAGATTTACAGATACAGGAGGGATAATTATCCCATGTTTTGTTAGAACTATATCTATAGCTTAAAAAAATCAAAGTTCTTTCTTTTGAATAAATGCCTCTAGGAGGAAGAAATCAATTGAATTTGATTACCTAGTATAGAAAATAAGACATTGAACCTTTATTCAGTTCCTTATGATTCTGGTCTCTTAGGTGTATACTTGTAAGAACTTACAAGAACTTTATAAGAACTTAATTGATCTTTATTACTCCCTAGATTTCTGACTCGAGTTATTAATACATAAATAATCTATGTCATTAAAAAAGATTTATTGTTGAGACAAAAGACAAACACAGAATTTCACAAAATGTTAAACTAAAAGTTGGTGAGTATCTAGCACATAGCAGCACAATGTTAGACTTTGGTGATACAGGAAGAAGAACTTCCCTTGATGTCAAGAAATCTAGAAGGAAGGCAATCTCTGAACAGATATATTACAATATACAATATGAAGGTGCATAAAAGCCCAGATGTGGAAAGATCTTATGAGGTTTAGACTTTTGAACTGTTCAGAAGGACGGGTTTTCCAGGAGAGATGGGAGAAGGAATATTTGGAGTAAAAGCCCATGCAAGAAAAATAATGAAGCAGTTTGGTGCCACACATATGGAGGGGAAAAATCTAGGAAGGAGAGTGATGAAATTGTTGAGCTCACTCTGTGCTAGATAGGAAGATGTAGACTCTACAGTTATCCTGCTCCATGAATTGCCTGAGGGGAAAAGTAAAGAGTTTGAAGTCATGGAATAAAAATGGCATATACTTTTTTGAGGTTCTATTTACTTAGAGATTTGAGTGAAAATAAGTTTTAAGTGTTTAAAGTTTTTAAATGCATGCACAGAAAAATTTTAAAAAGCATTGTATTTAATGCATGTTGTTGTCACTTTAATCTATTCTTTGAAGCACCATGAATTAAAAAAATTGCATCAATAATGAGAACTTCGAATGCTGACCTGAAAGTTTTCAGCTTGACTCTTCAAAGTGTGGGGAGATAACACAGGGGGGCCATTTAGTCTGTGATAGTTTCAACTTTTCTCTTAGGATCTTCCCAGTGAATTTGATGGCAGAAAAGGAAAGCTGGAGTCCAGATATAAATGAGAAATTGGACACTTGCACAAATGGCTAATTATCTAGTATCTCAAAATATAATGATATAATAACTTGATCTGCTACAGAGATAAAAATCAATTTAATTGGGGAAGGTAATGGTTATATTTTTATAGTCAGGAGTAAAAAGATAAATTTTTCATACAGGAAAAAAAAAACAGTTGTGAATTTAACTTGTTGTTTAAGAAGGTGAACTAAAAGACATCTACATGTGACCTTAAAACTGGGTCAAGACAACATCCTCCAGAAAACTGTATTAAACCCATAACTCCAGGCTGTAGGTCATGGAGAAATTGGTGTTAAAAGATGTCTCTTTTGACCATTGGGTCAAGCCATGGAGGACACATGCAAAATAGCTGGTGATCACATTGGTTGCGGCCACTGCAATCAGGCTGAACCATACTAGATATGTTATAAGTGACTTCCAGGGCAGTACTTCCTTAGGTATGATCAGGAACAGAGAAGTTACCATTCTCTTTTACAAACATATAGTGAGGCAGGCATGAAGAGGCCACCCATCAACTAAGCAGACTTCTCTTTCCTCCCTACAGGCAAGGTCTGGCCTAAGCCCCTAGAGAAGCAACTGGACTGAGAAAAGGAAAACTCAGAATTTAGCATCTACATATAGATATTCAATTTGTGATTACTGAATGAATGAGTGGAGAGAAAAATTGGAATAAATGTTAGAGTTATATCTTAAATTATTGTGATTTCAGATAGTCTCTAGATCAAAACAGAACCTAGTCTGTAGAAAAAAAATCTAGTTAAAATGAAACATAACAAATTATAGAACATGATTTGAATATGGAATATTAATACAAACTTTTTAAGAAACATTTATAAGCTGGTTTAATGGATACTGCTCTGTACTGTTGTGGAATGCTTTGGTAGCTTCCAGTTTTATCTATAATAGCTGAAACTCCTGTGCATTGTATAGAAGAGATGACTGTAACCCAAAGCATAACATCAGAAATAGATTTTTGCTAGGTCTGACTTACTCTATTTCTTTTCCATTTTTATAAGAAAGACTTAGGTAGATTGGTACAGATAGCAGTTAATCTCATTTAAATGTACTGGAAAATATAAATTCAGGGATGACATCTAGTATTGTGGGTTCTTGAAAATCTGAGATCTAAGAGGAACTATAATGAAAATTAGCTTTCTATCATTTTATTTTCCAAATTTTCTTAGTCTGCCTTAGGGCCTTTAGAAAAACAAAACAACATAACTTATCCCAAGTCAAAATCCATCTGTAGGTTTCACCAAAGGACTTTTGTGAAAAGATGTGGATCAATTATACTTATTTCTGGAATTATGAATGTGAGGCTCTTTCAGCATATGTGGCTGTGTGCAACAAGTTTGACATCTGCATTCATTGGAGAACACCTGATTACTGCAGTAAGTGACCACTAACTCTGCAATATTTTCTAATCATTAAATAACATTCTTTTTATTCATTTTTAACTTTTAATTTTTAATCACAAGAATAAAATGCATAAAAGCAATATATCACAAACAAATTTAGATCACTCAACTTTACAAATAAAAGTATTCCTTTCTCTTCACATCCTCACCAATATTTATTATTATTTCTATTCATGATGGTTGACATTTTTACTTGGGTGAGATGAAATTTCAGTGTAATTTTGAGGTGCATTTCCCTGATTGCTAAGGATGTTGAAAGTATTTTCATATATTTGTTGGTCAGTTGCATTTTTTCTATTGAGAAATGTCTGTTTAGTTCATTTGCCCATTTGATTGCAAATCAATACAACCACTATGAAAATCAGTATGGAGATTCTTCAGAAGACAAAGAATGGAACCACCACTTGACCCTGATATCCCACTCCAAAAGAACTGAAATCACCATACTATAGAGATACTTACATTCCAATATTTACAGCAATGTAATTCACAATAGCAAAGGTATGGAACCAGCATAGGTACCCATCAACAGTTGAATGGATAAAGAAAATGTAGTATATATACACAGTAGAGTTTTACTCAGCTATAAAGAAAGATGGAATTATGTCCTTTGTTGGATATATAAATGGATAGAACTGGAGAACATCATGCTAAGTGAAATAAGCTGGATTCAGAAAGTCAAAGGTCAAATTTTTTCTCTGATATGAGAAAGTGAGAGAAAAAGAAATAAAAAACAGGGATCTTCTGTTTTCATGAGAAAACAGAAGGAGATCAATACAGTGGTAAAGGATGGAGGGGAAGGAAGAGGCAAATGAAAGCGAAGGAATTGGAGAATGAAATTATCCCAATTATGCAATATGAATATATGAATATATCACAATGAATCCCACCTTTATGAATAATTATAATGTACTAAATAAAAAATATGTAACTAAATGGAAGGAAGACCAATAGAGTAGAGGAAGGGGAATAGATGGAGGAAGAGAGGGAAAGGGAAAATACTGGGGAATGAAATGGAGCAAATTTTCTTATTTGCATATATGAAAATATCTCAGTGAATCACACTATGATGTACAATTATAATGAACCAGTAAAAACATAAAAAAATTAAAGTTGCACATATGGCTCCAGTGTGCCCTTCTCTTATCCCTTTTGTCTTCCTCCTTCCACAGATTAATAATTTGAGGGCAGCATTCCTGATACATTTGGAATGTATGCCATCTCCAGTTTCACTGGGCGCTGTCAAATTGTTCTCCTCTGATATTGTACCAATTTACACTCCCACCATTTGAGTATTCCTTTTTTAACAGTATAACTTTTTGAAGAATGTTGAAAATCAATAGGAATTTTCTAAAACATCATTTAGAGACTGATTGGCAATATTTTTCTTTTGACTGTGAAGGATTAAACCTAAGCATGCCCCACATTTTTTATGACTTGGTTGAATTACATTATTTAAAGCTTATCTTCATGTTTACTCTGAGTAGATGTCATATGTCATTTCTCTGCACAGAGCACTAACTTTTGTAATAGTTGACTACATGCAAACCAGACTTGGACTGCCTGTATTTATTTGATACAAATCAGATAAACTTTTAATATTAGCTAGACACCTGCAGGATGCTTAAAAATAGCCATTGATGGTCTTGCTCCTGATTTAGAGTTACATAGTAAATAAAAAATGGACATTGTAGAGACTAAAATGTGCAAAATTCTTTTTCAGAGAAAAGCTGACATTTCTTTCTTTTATTAGAATTCAAATGGGTTACTTTTATCATTAGCAGATTCCATCCTCTTTCTTCATAGCTCTGAGTTGCCCAGATGGGAAAGAATATCAACCCTGTGTGCGACCTTGTGAGGCAAGAACATGCCTGAACAAATGGTTCTATGGACACTCTTCATGTTCACATTTAAGAGAAGACTGTGTGTGTAAAAATGGGACCATTCTCCACAGGCCAGATAAAATTCAGTGCATTCCAGAGAGAGAATGTGGTAAGAAGCAAAGTACTAAATAATTTCTTTGGGATTTAACACACAGATAAGAACTTTTTTTAGATATTAGAAAGATAGGCTGAGAAAAATTAATCAAAAATAACCTAAGTGTTGAAAAGGGAATGAGTTTATTTGTTTGTAATGTGTTGTTAATATGATTTAAATTGAAATTAACAAAATTAGTAGCTTTCATTATGATGTGTTTCGATCATTATATATACAATAATTAGGAAAGATCATGGCCAATTACAAATTAAAAGTGCAGGTTGCGGGATGAATTTAAAATCTAGCTATTTCCTGTCATTAGGGTTCATTTTTACCTCTGAGCCCGAGGTTATGCCTCTGTAAAATGGAAGAAATGACAGTGCTATCAGGTCAGTGCGGAGAGACATTAAACAAGAAAAAGAATTTTTCCTTTACTGTGCCTTGAGAAAATAAGCACTCTAGAAATGGCAGATAGAATTATTATCTGGGGGAAATTTTAATTTTTCTGCTGTCATTTTCCAACAATTTAATTTTGACACATTGTCTAAATGGTGGTGGCAAATGAAAACATGAAAAACTGAGGAAATCACTGCACAGTAGTTTGATAGTCGTAGGGATCTTCCTTATGGTCAGAAGAGGGAATTGGCTAATAAAGAAAGGGCAAGTAGAAGTGTGTGGGTATGTGTGTGTGTGTGTGTGCGTGTGTGCGTGTGTGTGTGTTTTATATATATATATATAAAACAAGCTTGTGATTCCCAGTAAAGAAAGAACTGTGGAAGACTTCAGAATACTTGGGTATAGTTATGCTCATAACTTTAGAGTTTTTTGAGCTCGACTTGCTAGAGAAGTGCTTGGATGCTGAGGATATGGTTGTAACTATTTAACTTTATTATTCCCTAAAAAACTACTAGAGGACCTGGTCAGGTAGGGCACACCTGTAATCCCAGGGACTCAGAATGCTGAGATATGAGGATTGTGAGTTCAAAGTCGGCCTCAGCAATGGCAAGGTGCTAAGCAACTCAGTGAGACCCTGTCTCTAAATAAAATACAAAATAGGGCTGGGAGTGTGGTTCAGTGGTCGAGTGCCTCTGGGTTCAATCCCCAGTACCAACAAAACAAAACAAAAACAGCAACAACCAAAAAACAAACAAACAAACAAACAAACAAACAAAACTACTAGAGGGTCATATTTGTATAAAATAAAACTTTTAAAATGAAGTTTAGTCACCAGATAATATTTTGCCTAATTGCCTACTTTTCTCTTTTAGATTTTAAAGTGGAAATGTTTTAGATTTTAGTATGACCTGAAGGTTAATGTAAGATAGGGACTACTTTTTTCCTAATGCCACTCATTTGTAATAGTTAATATTTTAAATCTAATTTACCTTCATATCACTGAGGTTATTCAAGCTAAATTATCGTACAGATAATTTATATTAAAACAACTAAACTCATTTATAGCAGAGGACATATAAATTTATAGACAGTTGTAGGAAGGAAAATATTTTCTGTGGCATATACACAAAGTTTGTTTAAATAAAAATATAATGTAGTAGCTGATGTTAAAAAAAGGGAATCTGAGACAGGATAGATTTGTGACATGTCAGCTATGTGGCTGGATCAAATCATAGTCTGAAATTGAAACATCACAGCTTGACTTATTTTAGTGACTAGGTTATGAGTGACATAACCTAATTGATTTCTTCAAGCTTGCACTGATAGTGAAGATCAACCCCGAACTGCTGGAGAGATTTGGAATGGGGGCACTGATGAATGTGCCCTGTACAAATGTTTGGAGAATGGAAGTATCATTCCTGTGGAACCTGACTGTGAAGAAGAGCCCTCACCTGTTTGTGAACGAGAGGCTGAAATTGTCATGGGCATCATTGATAAGCTGACCTGTTGTTCAAAGGAAGTTTGTGGTATGTGCACAGGCTGAAGCCTCCTAGCCAGTTAATGTTGCAAAATAGTTTGATGCTCTTTGTGATAAAGCAGCTTACGCTTGACGCTTGGTATAAACAAACATATAAGGGTTGAGGTAACAATTCAGTCCAGCCATAAATGTCATTTTCTCAAAACAAATTATGCAAATGCATATGAAAAACTTCGACTATTAACAATACTATTGTATATGACAAGAGAAAGTATATAGAAATCTTTGAGCTGTGACAATCAGGGATGAAAGACAATACCAGACAAAGTTGTTCTCTTTTCATGTAAAGATTGTGTTGTGAATGGATTGGGTTTAATTATGGCATAAAAACATGTTAGTGAAGTCTTTTTTCAATTTTGAGTTCATATCCCAAGTTTTTAGTTTTATTTACTGTTTTTAATGTTTTTTTCCTTGCCTCCAGGATGTGACATGACTTTGTGTGAAACTACCATTCCAACATGTACAACCAGTCAAAAATTGGTTGTTGGTTATAGCCCTCTTTCTTGTTGTCCACAGTACAAATGTGGTGAGTTAAACAATTAGGAGTAAGGTTAATTAATTAGTGAGTAAAGTTCATTGTTCTTTCAGAATAGTGGACTAGAATCTCTTTCGCTGCATCTCCAAGAACATGATTTATCATGAAAGATTGCAGGGTTGCTATTTTTATGTTTCATTAACATTAAGATCTTTATCACTAAATTCAAAGAGAACTAAATAACACTGTTCCATTTATTTTACTTTATTTCTTCATCTTACAAATTTTTAAATATGTTTGTTTCTGCAGAATGTGACCCACTCAAGTGTCCCATTATTTCAACACCAGAATGCAGAGAAGACCAATTTATGATTCAAGTTCAGCAGGGAGAACCTTGCTGTTTTGCCCCTCTCTGTGGTAAGTATTCTAGAGATTATTTTTAGGAAGAAGAGGGAGGATCTAGGGAAATTCTTTTATTTGCTTTGAATTTCATGGGACTGATGATGACCAATATTCTAATTTTATACTCATAGGGATAAAACTGAATAAGAATCAAAGAAAAGAAAGTATAGCATTTTAAATGACTCTTGACAGTTAACTACTACTAGTACCTTTCCCTATCAAAAATATATGTATACATCTGTCTAAAACATGATCAAGACAATAAGATAAAGATTTTTTTCTTTAATAAGGCAAGTATCTAATTTTTTTGAAGAAAAATTTATCACTGGCTTTCCTTGAAGAACCAGTTATAATATGTTCTGCTAAGACATTACAGGACCTCTTTGAAATTTTATGTTCTGCATATCATGTGTGAGCTATGATGATCTGAAAAGAGAATGGTAGAACCATAGAATGTCTAGGAAATAACTAGAGCTAAGAAGGCTGTCTGACAAACTGGATGTTGAAAAATAAAGAATTCTCTATTTTTCACTTCAAATGAATTATTATACCAAAGGTTGGTGATTAATAAAGGTTTCAGATATACCAAGGAATATTAAAATGCAATTGTTTGGATCAATTAATGTTCTTTGTAAGTGGTAAAAACCAATGGATTCTGGGTAGATGAAGCATAAGCAATTATTGGAAGGGTTTTGGGAAGGATGTTCGCTCAAGATAAAGCTATCTGGCCAGGCTCTGACCAGGGTTCTAGTTGTAGGGCATGATGACTGAGCCAGCTCCAGCCATTTCTTGTCCCGGGTGCCTTTATTTATGATTAAAATTCCATGAAAAGCGATTTTGATTAGTCTAAAATGGATTGTTGTACAAAGTGGCCTGGTGAGAGTCAGGCATCTTGGTTCATAGTCACTGCAGGACTTGTGGGTAGGCATTTCTCAAAGTCATTCAGAGAGTTATTACAGTTGGGAGAGATGCTGAAGAGCTCAACAGAACAAGTGCCTTCTCCATTGTTATTCCTTAAATTAAAATAATCATGGGTAGTGAATGAAATAAACTTCAATCAATCAATCAATCAATCAATCAATCAATGATAGTTAGATCTTAGTAAGAATAAATTACTCCAGAAATCTGAATGCCCTTTATTTCTGATAAGATGATGTTCTATATGTCACTGTACTTAGGAAGCATAAAGCAATATATCTGGGCAGTATTATTGTTTTATGATCAAATAAAGAGGTATGCCTTATTTTCCTTGTTTCCTATTTTATTCAGTATCAATGTATTTTGTTTTTATTTGATTTGTGTATGATAAACTGAACTAACAGTTAGTTTGCTTTTAGCTCAGCTGTGACTCTTTTGGCTTTTTGTTTTACCTTTAGTTTGTGAACCTTGCACTGAACCTATTCCACTATGTTCTGATGGGGAATTTTTAACGGTGGATCTTAATACCACACATCTCTGTTGTCCTCAATATTACTGTGGTGAGTGTATTTTAATGAGTTGAAAATATTTAGATGTGTCTAAGAAATGTCCAGAAATATTTATATATTTAAGAAGCCGGGTAGCTCTTAGTCGCACTATCATAGCAGATCCTTTATCGGGGTTTTTCACCCTATGAGCTTGCTGACACTGCTACTCTCATTGGACCTACTTATGAGTCACTTATTCTATCTGCACCTTCATGTGGCGAGGCAGTACTTGGAAGATGAGTCCACATGCTGCATCAGTAAACAAGGTGGTAGATAACAAGATACGGCAATTACACAAAGTTCATCTTTACCTGTGTGGTTTCTCCTTCTAGTTTGTGAAACAAATCTTTGTCCTACACCACTGCTCAACTGTGCAGAAGATATGAATCTTGTGAAAGAAAATGTCTCTGGGCAATGTTGTCCAACCTGGCATTGTGGTAACTAATTTCAGATTTAAAAGCTTTATTATAATAAGTTGTTATATGTTGATCAATATAAATGTGTTGATTTTTGCCTTTTAGAGTGTAACTGTGAGAACCTTATAATGCCAACTTGTGAAGTGGTAAGAACACATAGTTTGATTGATTGTCTTATTGTTCAAATTTATTCTTCCTTTGTCTCCTTCATTTCTGAATTCTTCAGAGTTAATGGAAATATCTCCGTTAAATTGTACTGAGGTAGAATAAAATAATGTGCTTTTGTATTATAGAAGTCAACCTTTTATATTTTATATAAGAGAGGAAAATTCAATGTGATTTTTTTAAACTAGTGACTAAATCTACTAACATTGTACTTACTGAAGGTCACTTGTTTTAAAATGAAACAAAATATGGAAAAATATTATTTTAATATTGAAAGGCATCTCAAATGTCATAGCAGTACTATTCATAATGGCCAAAAGTAGAAGTAGCTAAAGGTGCTTTTACTACTGACTTTAAAGGAGACAGATGCTTATGTAGGAGTAAAAAAATACCATCATATTTGATATAATATTCTAAGTGTTGGTAGAATAATCAAGCAGATAATTCTTCTTAGGTGGGTACTATTGAGAATAAAGGTATAACTAAATATGTGGATAAGATCTCAAAAGAAATAGGCATAGAAGGGAAGAATAGAAAATCTAAAGCTAAGCTTGAGAGAAAAGACTGAGCACTCTGGCTTTAATTATTAAAAAACAGGCATGTAATTACCTAAAGAGTTAGGACTAGCCAAAATTTTCCTTATTGCATCTTTGGATCAGCATATGCAACTGGTAGATTTTTTTTAAATTCCACTGGGACATTTTATTTCCAATAACATTAGAATGATGTCCATTAACTAAAGTAATAAAATCACCAAATGAATTAACACTAATGAAACTAATATATAAGGCACTATAAAAAGTAAGATATTACCTTATGGGAAAAAATGCCTTTTATATGTCACTATGAATATATTTGAATAATTTTCTTGGGTCAAGAATCAAATTCATTTTATTACTGATATGATATGAAAATTAAAGGAACCCAGGAAAAGTTGATATTTAAAATGTAATTCTCAAAACTTTCGGCCTGAATTGATCAAATTATGCTAAATTCATGTATAAGGCATAATGAATACCACTGTTATACATAATTATAATGTACCAATAAAAAAAATTATGTCTGGTCCTGGGCATTCCTTACAGGGCAGAGTTATGAATATCTGTCATGACAATGTCTACTAACAACTGAAGATTTTATGGTACTTTCTATGTGTTGGCCTATTTCTAAGCCCTTTAAGTACATCAACCCATTTATTTTTCTCAATAATCCTATTTTATAGATAATGGAAGTGAGGTGCAGATTATTGGTCAAGAGCATGCCCTAGCTCATACAGCTAGTGAAGAGCAGAGCCAGGATTGGCAGAACAGAGTTACAGTCCTGTTCATGAGTCCATGCTATTAAGTGTTACACTAGACCCTTCTGCTGTTGCTCTGTCTGCCATAGCGGCCTTGATTGGATGCAGACTTCAGTGCTCTGGACCACCTGCATAGAGAAGTTCACAAACATTTCCACCCAGCAAAGTTCCAGGGGTGTCAAGCACTATTTTAGCTCCAATTGCCCTCTAGAAGTTCAGAATCAAACAACATAATCTTAAAGTTAGGACAGACCATAAAGATTATCTTATCTACCTTCTGTACCTTAACAATAATGAAATTGAAGCTTAATGAGATTGAGTGATCCAAAGTCACCCACTTTTTTTTTCCATGGGCTACTAATTAAATGACTGCTAGGTTAACCTAAGCATAATCACTAAAATATTTGTCAAGCACCTGTTGGGTGTTTAGCTGTGTGGTAAGGCACCTATTAAATGCTGTGATTTAACAATTGTCATAATAAGTTATATAAGTCACATAATAACAATTTCTTTCTTCTAGGGAGAATTTACTGCAATAGACCATAACTTTCAGAGTGACTGTGGATGTTTTCAGTATCTCTGTGGTAACCACTTTTTAAATAACTTTTCAATGATAGATGAATATTATTGATATATGTTGATTAGTATTTTTAAATTTAAAATGATTTTCCTTGAGAGATATACATATTAAACCGATCACCAATATTTGAGTAAAAAAAGTACTATTATTTTTCTTTTGAAATATCTCAAAAATATTCTGAGAACTTTGATAATAGGAAAGGATTTTTTTTTTCAGAGCTCTCAAAGGATTTTAAAGTTGATACTTGGGTTCTTTTTAACATGTCTGCATTTAATTTTTAAAAACAGACAATATCTAAATGTGTGAGTGTGTTTTACCTCTGGTTGTATGTGACTGATGTTAACAATGCAAAGCATAAGTAAAGTTGACTTTTCTATGAAATAATGAGTGTTCACATTAAGTAATAGTAGGCTAATAGGAAGTAAAACTTTTGTTCAATGGCTTGAAATTTTTGTATTTTTATATTACATAAAACTTATGTTCAGAGTTGGAGAGGCACAAAGTGCTGCTAAGCTGAGTTTATCATCCAGCCCACCCTAATATGCCACTTTAAAGACACAGTACAGCATCAAATTAGCTAGCTCCCTCAGGAAATATGAGCTATGTGACTATTTATTTTGTAACAATAACAGCTAAATAAATGCTCTCAAAACAACAATTAAAAATCATGAACACTGCAGAATCCCAACATTGTGAATTAGATTTGCCTCCTTTCACATCCACATCCATCAGTGGTTGTGCAGTGTCCTGAAGAGGAAGTAGCAAGTAGCTTGCCCCTTGCTAGGATTTCATATTTCTGAAACCTGCTACAAAGTATAGATTTTGGAGGAAACTAAAAAAAGCTGATTTTACAGAGCAATTGTTATTGAAAGATAAGGGATGAATGTGCTGCATTCATTATTAAGTAAATTCTAGGGTTATTACCAGTGTGTAAAGATCTTACTTGATTTTGAAAAATTGGCATATCACTATGAAAACATAGGCTTGAATATAAGTTCCTTTGATTGATTAATATAAAACATTTATTTTCTTATTTTTTTCTACTTTAGAAAAGGATGATGTGTGTGTATTTCAAGAAGCATCAGTGTTGAACCCTGGGCAATCTATGATTAAGTATTTTAAAGGGGACTTTTGTTATAAAATTGAGTGTCTGGAAGAAAAAGATAACCATACAGGCTTTCATACTTTGAATTTTACAATGGTGAACTGTTCAAAAGAATGTGATATTGTAAGTATTCTTTATAAGTCATTCTAATAAAAGAGTTAAGTGAATCTAAAATTGGCAGGTACAGAATTCGAACTAGTGAATCTTCCATGAGTTAAAAATGTACTCTTGAATAGTTCTTCAACAGTCTATAATTTAATAACATATTAATTTAAAGCAGATTTCTACTTTCCTGTGTATGACCTTGAGCTTCAGGAGTCTTATTATCTACAGCTTGCCAACTTGTTTGACCTGAGATCACAATTCACCTGCTTTGATGAATCTTGGCTATTAGATGTAAAGGTTAACATCTACTTCACTTTCAATATGGTTATATAAAATCAATTATTATTTGAAGCTCTTCAAACTCAACCTTAGAAATGCTTGTAGCTGTTCTGAGAGAGCATAGAGTTATGTTGGGAAATACCTCCAGAACTAATTCAATGAGAAGTATTGTATTGTTGTGTAGTTAATTCACTGTACTGTCACTGTATGCAGCACCAGGTATATACTCCATCCCCAAGTGATTATGATTGTTGTGGTACCTGCAAAAATGTATCCTGTAAATTTCATATGGAAAATGGAACATCAATTATATATGAGGTATGCATTCCTTATTTCCTAAAATGTGTTCCTTAGAAGGTAGGCCTCTGTGTTGCTTTCTGAAGATGACATTCTTGAATAAATATATAAATTTGAAAAGTGTCACACACCCATGGACATACTTCACCATGTACTAAACATAACCATAACAGTACACTTAACACACAGCACACATTTGCTACATTTTAAAGCATTTGATCATTTCTGTTGTCAAAGAAAAACAAGTTTTATTTTTTCTCAAAGTAGTTTTAAAACAGGTCCTCACTTTTTCCCCCTAGATGTGAGAAATGGGCTGTGGGAAATTCTGATTTCTAACCATTACAAATGAAAAAGAAAATATTTCTAGGGAGCTGCTAATTTTTTATAAAGTAGATATTACTGCTTTTTGAATTAAAATATTTTATCTTCTTTTACACCTAAACTTATGGATCATTTCCAATTAAGGTTCACAGAAGACTGGAAACATTTCATAAATTGAGATAGAACCTAGAGAAAATAAAGTGGTCAAGTTCTTTAACGTTTTCTACTGATCTACAAGGCATCTTCAAGCCAGAGTTTGGCTATAATTACAAAATTTAGCTTACAAAATAAAGATATAGATCAACTGTAGCCCCACATTTTGTGCAATTATTTCACTTTATTTCTAAATAGGAATTTCGAAATCAGGAACAAAATGTTATGTTTATGTATTTGTTGAAAGAATAGGAATGGGTTTTACAATAACCAAAGGTATATAAAATTAGAGTCATAGGTCAATAAGTGCTATCATTCAAATATTTTTTTAAATTTTTACTGATAAGGGAGTAGAAGGAAGAATAAACAAATTTCAAGACAGGAGTTGTAATATGATTTGTTTTTTTTATAATTAGTTAGAGTAAGAGCTTTGACACTTGGCCAAATTAGATAATTATTTTTTTAGTAGAAAGAGATAGCTATTTTCTAACTTTTTCCCTATTGCCTTATTTCATAATTACATGTCTATTCTACATGAAACTAAACAGAAGCACATACAACTAGTATGTATGTATTCAATAGTTTTATGTTAATTTGGAGACCTTTTTAGATAGAACATTTATTCCACAAGAAGTTCTCTGCATGTTTTTGAATTTAATTCAGTAAGATGGGCAATATTTTACTTAAGAAGTTAAGCAGGTTTTAACATATATAACAGTAGCTTTCTCTTTTATTTTTAGGAGGGACATACCTGGCACTATAACTGTACCACATATGAGTGTGTTAAGACTGAGGAAGGAGCAATGATTCTGAACTACAGTATGGTCTGTCCCCCTTTTAATGAGACTGAATGCAAAATGGTTTGTACTTTGTTATTTCAAAGAAAATTCTGTATTAAATATAATTTAAAAGTATCTGAGGTCATACTTATATTGTGGTTTATTTTTTATGGTGCATGTTTTATTTTCTTGCCTAAATGAAAGCTCTATTTTATTTCCTTAGTTTGCTGTTTTGAGTTCTATATGGTGATCCAGATTTGACTCTCTGAATGGACACTTCGTGCTCCCCAGGTTTTTGTATGTAGATCAAAAGATTATTGAAAAATCCTATGCTCAGCAAATTTAATTGTAATTAAATGTAATATAGAGTCATATGCCAATCAATTGAGTTTGGACATTTTTTTTCTTAGCCAAATGGCCAGATTCATGATGTCATTCATTTTATCTTTTTGGTATTGGGGATTGAATCCAGATGCACTTAACCACGGAGCCACATCCCTAGTTCTTTTTTTATTTTTTATTTTGAGACAGGGTCTCGCTAAGTTGCAGAGGCTGGCTTTGAACTTGGGATCCTCTTTCCTGGGCCTCCCAAGTTGCTGGATTACATCCCCACTTTGCTGGCCTATGAGATATTTGCCTTAGCTTCTTTGTGCACAGGCCACTGGAGGACTTAGTATAGCATTGCTGGTTCTTTAGCTTTGCCCTTCAAATTTTCTCTTCTCTTAGAGAAGAATCTGTTGGGAGAATGGATTTTGTTTTGGGGTACTGGGAATTGAACTCAGAAGCATTTAACCACTGAGCCACATCCCCAGCCCTATTTTGTATTTTATTTAGAGACAGGATCTCAATGAGTTGCTTAGTGCCTCCCCATTGCTGAGGCTGGCTTTGAACTTGAGATCCTCCTGCCTTAGTTTCCTGAGCTGCTGGGATTATAGGCATGTGTCGCCATGCTTGGCAGGGAGAATAGATTTTTAAAAAGTGACATAAATTTTATTTTCAAAGATTTTTTTGCTGTTTTATTATTTAGGCCATAATTATACCTAATGAAAAGTGAGATTTGTTTAACCTTATAGAAAAATAGTTCCATTGATTATTTTTCTAAGAAACACCCTTTTACTGCTGATGGCTAGTCAACTGACTATAACCTGGACTGAAGTCACAATTTGAAAGTGACTAAAAGCAATTAGTAATTACTATGAGAATTATAAAAGCTAAACAATAAGGTTTTGTTAACTCAGCCTTAGACAAGAGCCATCCTAAGGTATGGAACATTTTTAAAATATAAAATATTAAAGAAAAAAATTTGGCATTGAAAAAATCACATTCAGAAACTCAATTTAGTGTAAAAGATTAGTTTAGATTCTCTTGAGGTGTGAAAAATAATAACTTCTATTTAGAATAGCTGTTATTTTTTGCTTTGGTAAAAATATTTTGAATCATTTAAAAGATTTTTTAATAAGCATGATTGTTTGCATTCTTTTTCATATTATTAATGTAGAAATAATGTTATTTTAAATAAAATATCTGCTCCTAAGGATAAGCAGATAATTCTTATTAGAAACAGTTAAGTTCCAATAATTTTCCAGTAAAGGCTTTGTGATATTTGATAAAATATATTGGGATAATTTTTAATTTCTGGTCTAGGATGAAATAAGTAAACTCTGTTTTTTTTTTTTTTTTTTTTACTATATTTCTTTTTTCTTTTCCTAGAATGAAGGAATTGTAAAGCTTTATAATGAAGGCTGTTGCAAGATCTGTAAGTGAAGACATATTACATGTAGTAATGATAGATTAGTTTTAATTGTTCACAGTGATTGTGGTTTTCTCATAGGATTCAATTCCTGTGATGCAGAGGGAACCAGATTATGTAAAGTTTATTATTTCAATATTTTTGACTCATGTGGTTGATAACTTTTTAATTTAATCTTTATCTTCTACAGTTTATATACAATATGTTTTCAATTTAGATAAATTTTAATTTCATGGTTGGAAATTTCTTTATTATGGCATCACTCCAAAGAGATTGCAGAGGATTTAAATAGATTTTAAATTTATGAGTGCACTGTGGTCAGATTTGCTTGGAACATTCTGAACTATACAAAGTTAAACAGGTTATGGTAAGAATGGCCTTGAGACTGCAGTAAGGACACAGAAAGTACAATATATTCCAGACTTATTTGAACAAGATTGTGGTTCTATACTTTTGGGAAATATCATTTTAGTGAAGTGTATTTAAATCCTACATGTAAAAGTTCCCATGGTTATATTGATAATAAAGTTACATGAATACATTTTATGTTTGTTTGAATTATAAGGTTTTATTTCATAATGATTTTGTATATTCTAAGGACTAAAATAGAATAGAGGCATATTCATGCAACTATTTTTCTGTTTTAAAAATGTGTTTATGAATTTTTGTCTATATAAAAATGGAAGGTCTTAGAAAATTGGCATAAATACTAGTTTAAAAATTACTGACAATGCTTTGAGGAAAAGGGCAAAACAGTTCAGGTTAATAATGTCAAAATGTAGTGCTGGATTCTTAGATACAAATTGTCATGCTTCTCAAATAAGATTTCTGAACTTCACAAACGGGTAAATCCCATAAATATGTAAGAGTAGTCTTACCTATTCAGAGTTGTACAGTCTTACTGAAGTTAAAATGTATTAAAATAATGATGCAACATAGCTTTAATATATACCATGGAACATACTAACAGTTTAAAAACAGAAACTCTCTTAAATTTTCTGCTTTTTCCTTATGAAAATCCAATAAAATAGGTTTTGAAATTATCTTGATGTTCAGCTCAGAGAGGTTAAGTAACTTGTCCATATCAAATCTCCTGTTACTGAGCTGGCGCTAAGCTTTATGTGATGAAGTTTTATTTACATGATATCTGAAAGGTCAAATCTAACACACATAAACCAAAAACAAGTAACACAGTTCAACATAAAATGGATTGATGTCTAACTTGTCACTGGGTTAATTTATAGGGCAGCTGTGACAAAGTACTGTAAGGTGGGTGGCTTAAACTAGAGAAATTCATTGCTTCACCTATTTGTAGGCTAGAAGTCCAAAACCTAGATGTTGGCAGGGAGTCTTTCTAACTGGGGCTGGGAGGGAAGGATTTGTCTCCTTGCATTGTAGATGGCTGTCTCTGTGTTTGCATGATGTTCTCCCTGTGTGACAGTCTCTTTCTCCGAGGACACCAGTCATATTGAATTAGGGCTCACTAATGAACTCATTTTCACTTGATTACCTCTGTAAAGACCTTGTGTCTAAATAAAGTCACATTCTAAAGTTCTAAGGGGCATAGGGATTTTTAGAAGACAAAGATCAACTGCTAGGAGTTATATTGCTTGGACTTTGAGAATAGGATAAAATCAAGCATTTTTAATCACTGGAGATATTAGATACACACTAATTGAACTTTTCTATTCATTAGGAATAAGTAATTTTTCATTCAGTGTTTGCTAAATCAAATGAAAATTAATGTGTATCAGATAGTCATTGTACCAGGAGCTCAAGGAATGAAATTTTACTATAAAATTCAAAGAGGTTTATATCTCATTTCTCTTCTACTTCCTCCATGTCTAGGCTCTTCCTTAGGGATGAGATGCAGGCAGAGTCATGTTGTAATGTAAAGGTCCTGGCTTTTATAATCCCATGTTAATTATTAGAGAAGTAAGCATATTTATTTTATGTGAGAGCAGATAGGGGAATGACTAATCTAATGAACAACCATTTACCTGCCACACATTGACACTCCTAAGCCCATTATGGCCAGGACCACAATTAGTTCTTACAGCCTTCTGGGAGGGAAGGATGGTTTCCCCCACGGATGAGAAAATGAAAGTTCACAGAAGTTGATCTCATTAGTCAGTAATGGTTTTAGGCCTCTCCAATGCCTGGCTCCAGGATCTTTTAACTCTATCCAGCTCTTTGAAGTTGTAGATCAATAAAAATCCACACTGGTTTTTCTCATCTGATATGTAAGGATGTGTGAAGTAGCTCTGTTTTTACTTTAGAGAACCCTGGTCTGTGATCTGTGCTTTTGGGTGAACAGGTTGTGTTGGAGAAATTGTGGAGGTTGGATACTATTGCAGGTGCTATGCTTACAAAATGTGTCACAATAAGGTCTCTGAGGAATGAATAGGAAATGCTTCTCAGTACAAACATACTCCGCTAACAATGAATTAATGCTGTCCCAGTGTCATTCATTGGATGAACTAACTTATAGAACAGGTTTGTATTGAGCCCTTACATGTGCCAGATACCCTTTAAGGCTCTGGGATATAATAATGAATGAAATAATATCTGCAAGGATAGTGCTTATTACCAAGAAAAGGGGAAAAGCAATAATAAACACACACATATATGCTGATATGTAAAGTAATGATGAGTGGTTTAAAGACAAATAGCACCAAATAGAAGAGATGGAGAATAGGAGTAGCTGAGTTGCTAATTTAAATGGAGGCTTAGAGACGGCCTCTGAGGAGATGTCATTTAAGCAGAGACTGAGTGTTCTATGGGAGACATGCAGACAATGAAGAGCTCAAAGCAGAGGAAATAATAAATGTAGCTACAACACAGAGTGAGGGAAGGAGAGGGATAGACAAAAAGAGGGTAAGGTACCTTTTAGGTCATGGTAAAGATGATTTTGTTCTTCACTATTCCTTTTCCTTGGGTTTGCATGAAATTAGGAGGGCTAATGAAGTAATTACTAATGAAAGCACCTCAAGACACAAAATAGTGTCTTGCTCTGCCAACCACACTGAGCCTTTTGCCTTGCCGAAGCAGAGTGGTCAGGGAAAAGGAAGGACAAGCATAGGAGACTGAGAAGGAACAAAGTCAATTAGGGAGGGCAGTGATGGACTGGGATGCTGAGGACTCAGATGCTGCAGAGAAGTCAAGTGAGATGAATACTAAGATGTGGTCTTTGAATTTAGCGATTTGGAGGTAGTGGGTAACCTTGACAAGGACAATTTAATTCTAGACAATGTTAGCTACCCATCTCTCCTTCAACCAGAGTAGTTTAACCTGGGTCTACTTTACATGCTGGGACTTCATGTAAGCATTTATTTCAGATGAGGACTTCATGGCTAAACTCATTTGAAAATTGGTGATATAATTCCACCCTTTTGCAAACAAGGAAATTCAACAAAATGATTCAATAACTTCCAATATGATTCAATAACTTAGAGTGGCAAAGCAGTTTAGTAACAAAGTGAGAACCCTGGACTTTCACATCCTGATTCAGGAGTTACATCCTCTACCATGCAATATTAAATATATATTCTTGGGCGCATTTTATCTATGGATAATCTATATCACACACAAATGCATATTACTATACCATGAATGATTA
Source organism: Glaucomys volans (assembly GCA_020662805.1). NCBI lineage: Eukaryota > Metazoa > Chordata > Mammalia > Rodentia > Sciuridae > Glaucomys > Glaucomys volans. The sequence continues at coordinate 219,561 of JAJEJO010003126.1, forward strand.
CAAAGTATTTTAACCTGAAATCATAAAAGATCATCTCAAAGCCATAAAATCAAGTATGACTCATCCATATATTTCAGTATGGTTGATAAATAATTCATTGCATTTTTTTATTAGTTTATGTTAATGTCTCCTACAATAATGTGGCTTTAAATCTCTTAATTTTTATTTTAAAACTGATGTATAAATATGCTTATCCATTGCTTATATTATTATATGTATGCTTATATATATCATGACTCATTCCCAAATTAATTTATATACACACATATACTATAACTCAAGTTCATGTAAACATTTATCATGTATGAGATAGTTTTGATTTATGATGATATTTATTCTAAACCAATAAGAAGTGAAAATAAATGAGTATAAAACTAGAAAATGATTTATTTAGAAAGTGAAAATAAATATTGCACATGGGATAGAATTTTAAATTTTAAATTATAAATTTAAATCATTAAATTATTGTGTAAGAGTGAAATTTTAAATATCTTTTAATATTGGACTATATTTTATATAAATACATCAATTTTCATTTACGTATTTACATTTAAATAAAGAAACAATTTTGCATAGCCTTTTAATGAATAAATATATTCTGTATTTTATTAGGCAAACGAGAAGAAAGAATATGCCAGAGAGTGACGATTAAATCAGTCATAAAGAAACAGGACTGTGTAAGCCAAAGCTCAGTAAGTGGAAATCATTTGTTACACAGAAAGTTACAAATCATATTTACAAATCACATTTGTTACAAATCATATCATTTGTTACACAGAGAGTGTGTGATATTCTAGAAGCATATACTTACCAACACATAGTACTTACAAATTTGTATGCCAACAAAATATCAACATACAATATTTAACTTTAAGAGAGTTCCTGTATTCTAATATTAAATATTCTTTTTGTGAAGAAGTATGAATTATTCTTAGCATAAGCAATCAACAGTTCTAAATGATAATTGTAATCCAGACAGATGAGAATTAAATGTAAATATATTTGACCACATATTGTCTTAACTATGTGATTTTATTCAATGAAAATAGTCATAGTCATGTTTGCCACTTTTCAAATGACCCAGTTCAATGGCCTACTTGAGTCATGACATAATACGGGTGACAATAGAGTGATTGGATTGTGATTAACTTTTCTCACACATCTGTCTAGATATGTTTGCAGTTTGATGCTTTGAGTCTTGTCAGAGTTCCTGGGTTGGGCATCATTATGGAATGGCTCTTTGACTTCCATGAGTTTCAATGTTGTATTTTCCATGATCTTTTAATGTGCAAAAAATCAAGGGTTGAAGTGATAAGGAAGAAAGCCTTGCTTTCATCTGACTTCGTAGTGCAACATAATAGTAACCAGTATTTTTAAGTTTTTAAGATAAATTTCCTCATTATATCTCCTTACAGATAAATGTTGCATCTTGTGATGGTCAATGCCCATCTGCTACCATATATAACATCAACATTGAAAGTCACCTAAGATTCTGCAAGTGTTGTCGTGAAAATGGAGTACGAAACTTGACTGTGCCTCTGTATTGCTCAGGAAATGGCACTGAGATTATGTACACTCTCCAGGAACCTATAGACTGCACATGCCAGTGGAATTAAATCTTGGATTCTCAGAACTCTGTACATCATAATGTCAAATACCGTTAAATTTTATGACCATTATTTAGGTATTTGGCAGACTTACACTGTTTATCAATAATGTGTTTTTAAGACTATTGGGATTGGGCGATTTTATTGTTGGTGCAAAATATATATAGCTTCAAGGGCAAAACTAGATTTATTAGATGTATTGCTTCATTTTAGAGAATCAAATGATCATCAATCGTTCAGTTGAAATGCTATTAGGTTCACAACTGCAGCACAGCACAAACCTGGGATAGTCCCATTAAGTAGAAGGCTCCTGTGCAGAATTCCTTCAATTTCACTCACTAAGGTTGTTTTTTTTTTTTTTAATTTGCAGTTTTCCATACCTGTACAAATTAAGATATCCTGTAATGTCTACTGCTTGGCCTAATAAATGTGATCAGTTAAATTGGCAGCTAGATAACCATAAAGAATTGTGTGTTTAGAGACAGATCGTAAAACTGTAGGATTTTAGATTACTTAAAACCTGAATGAATATTAGGGATTTTATTGCAAAGTCCCCTCATTTTGGAGATGTACCTGATAATCAGAGAAGACTGTGCAAATTCATTCAGCATAACAATTTGGTGAGTTCATCTTAACAGTGGGATTAAGTTCTAGGTCTCTTATTCTATTCTATGTTCTTTTATTTTGAACAGCTTAGTAAAGTAGCTAAACACAGAATCTTTCAGTCTTAGAGAGTTTTCAATGGATGTAATTAAAAATTTTAAGTTCAATATGTTTATAAAAATGCCACATACACATTAATAGTTATCTCAATAATAAGGAGCACGGAAATAGAGTATTAGTTTCTAAATAAAGGAAGGAGATCTTGAGCTTTTATTTTTTTATACCATTAAAACTGCTATTAAAGTTGTTACTATTTAACATTTAGATAATTATTCTCTCACTGGTATCTGATTTTTAAGATGTATTTGCATACTATTGAAACTGAGTGCTATTTTTCCACTAATGCTGCTGCGTTGTCAAGGAAGAGTGAAATGAAGCTAACTGAATGTATTAATAGTTTTACAATGGGATGCCACACTTTTAAATATAGTAGATTGTTGACACTTGCAAGGCATATGTCCTGATGTCTTTGCCAATTCCCATATTCTTTGCCACCTAGAGCATATAGTTATCTATGTTTCTTCCTCAGTAAAGAGGATTCTTACTGAGTGCAAAGGAAGTCCAACATCAATAAGAAAACAGTAAAATGACATTGAGAAATGCTTGGGCCTAATGAGCTAGGTTCAGGCTTGAGGGAGATGACTTTCTTTCACATACTAATGTTTCCATTTCACAATAATGCTTCCCATAATATTGCAATTTATTTTGGACCTCCAGGGTTATTTAGAAATGGGTAAAAGGATTAATATTGCATCTGCAATGTCCCAGTGTCTATTGTATATAAAAATGATTTATCTTGTTTAATATAAATGTTTTCTGTATCACTATTGCTCTATAGTAGAGTTTAGGATCTGGTGTTGTGATACCTCCTGCGTCATTCTTCCTGCCCAGGATTGTTTTGGCTATTCTGAGTCTTTTGTTCTTCCATATGAATTTCATGATTGCTTTTTCTATTTCTGTGAGGAATGTCATAGGAATTTTTATTGGAATTGCATTAAATTTGTACAGCATCTTTGGAAGTATGGCCATTTTGATTATATTGATTCTGCCTATCCAAGAACATGGAAGATCTTTCCATCTTCTAAGGTCTTCCTCAATTTCTTTCTTTAATGTTCTGTAGTTTTCATTGTAGAGGTTTTTCACCTCTTTTGTTAGATTGATTCCCAAATATTTTATTTTATTTGGGGCTATTTTGAATGGAGCTGTTTTCCTCAATTCACTTTCAGATGATTCATTGCTTATGTAGATAAATGCTTTTGCTTTATGTGTGTTTATTTTATATCCTGCTATTTTGCTAAATTCATTAATTAGGTCTAAAAGTTTCCTGGTGGAGTTTTTTGGATCCTCTAAATATAGGATCATGTCATCAGCAAATAGTGACAGTTTGAGTTCTTCTTTTCCTATTCATATGTCTTTAATTTCTGTGGTCTGTCTAATTGCTCTGGCTAGGATTTCCAGCACAATGTTGCATGGTATTGGCACCAAAATAGACACAATGGTTCAGAATAGAAGATGCAGAGACAAACACACATAAGTAGTTATCTCATACTAGACAAAGGTGCCAAAAACATACAGTGGAGAAAAGATAGCCTCTTCAACAAATGGTGCTGGCAAATCTGGAAATCCATATGTAATAAATTGAAATTAAACCCCTATCTCTCACCTTGTACAAAACTCAACTCAGAATGGATCAAGGATCTAGGAATTCGACCTGAGACTCTTCGCCAAATAGAAGAAATAGTAGGCCCAAATCTTCTTCATATTGGCTTAGGACCAGACTTTCTCAACATGACCACCAGAGTGCAAGAAATAAAAGGAAGAATCAATAAATGGGACAGAATCGAACTAAAAAGCTTTCTTTCAGCAAAAGAAACAATCAATGTGAAAAGAGAACCTACAGAGTGGGAAAAAATCTTTTCCACACACACTTCAGACAGAGCACTGATCTCCAAAATTTATAAAGAACTTACAAAACTTTACACCAAAAATGCAAAGAACCCAATCAATAAATGGGCTAAGGAACTGGGCAGACACTTCAGAGAAGATGATACACAGGTGATTAACAAATATATGAAAAAGTGCTCACCATCTCTAGTAATTAGAGAAATGCAAATTAAAACCACCCTAAGATATCATCTAACTCCAATTAGAATGGCTATTATCAGGAATACAAGCAATAACAAGTGTTAGCATGGATGTGGTGAAAAAGGCACACTTGTACATTGCTGGTGGAGTTGCAAATTGGTGCAGCCACTCTGGAAAGCAGTATGGAGATTCCTCAAAAAACTTGGAATAGACCCACCATTTGACACAGCTATCCTACTCCTTGGTTTATACCCAAAGGTCTTAAAATCAGCAAAAGATAGGGATTCAGCCACATCTATGTTCATAGCTGCTCAATTCACAATAGCTAGATTGTGGAACCAACCTAGATGCCCTTCAATTGAAGAATGGATAAAGAAACTGTGGTATATATACACAACGAAATACTACTCAGTCATAAAAAAAGAATAAAACTATGGCATTTGCTGGTAAATGGGTGGAGTTGGAGAATATCATGCTAAGTGAATTAAGCCAAGACCAAAAATCCAAAGGCCGAATGTTTTCTTTAATCAGTAGATGCGGATATATAATGGGGTGGGGGGGTTTTACAGGGGAAGGGAAAGAATGGAGGAAGTATGGATGGTGTAGAGGAAAATGGGACAGGAGGGGATGGGGGAAGGAAAGATAGTAGACTGAGACAGACAGTATTACCCTATGTATATGTAAGATTATATGAATTGTGTGAATAAAAATAAATAAATAAATAAATGTTTTCTGTAGACATAACACATTTCAATCTCTAACTCCTATTAACATATAGATTGAAATAAATGTTTTCATTTAAAAATATTTTGTCAATTTTTCGAACTGTTTCTTTTGTTTCAATTTCATTGATTTCAGCTCTGATTTTAATTATTTCCTGTCTTCTACTTTTGGTGATGATCTGTTCCTCTTTTTCTAGGGCTTTGAGCTGTAATTTGAGGTCATTGATTTGTTGACTTTTCATTCTTTTATTGAATGCACTCCATGCAATGAATTTTCCTGTTAGCACTGCTTTCATAGTATCCCAGAGATTCTGATATGTTGTATCTTTGTTCTTTTTGACCTCTAAGAAGAAACAATTAAAAAAATTGACAAAACAAAAAGTTGGTTCTTTGAAAAAATAAACAAAATTGATAAACCCTTAGCCATGCTAACGAAGAGAAGGAAAGAGAAAATCCAAATTAGTAAAATTCGTGATGGAAATGGAAATATTA
>JAJEJO010003128.1:0-37570 GCA_020662805.1 Glaucomys volans
AACATACAGGAGCAGGAAATAATTTTCCAATATGACTTCTATAGCTCAGGAAATAATATCAAGAAAAATGTAACAGAATGGAATTACAAAGGAATTCAGCAAAGGAAGCAATTAAGAATGTGAAGAGAGAACCTTCAGAATGGGAGAAAAATCTTTACTAGCTACTCTCTTGAAAGAGGATAAATATCCAGGATATATAAAGAACTCGAAGTAACACCCAGAAAAAGCCCCCATAACCCAACTATATATGGGGAAATGAACTAAACAGACGCTTCTCAAAAGAAGAAATACAAATGGTCAACAAAAATATGAAAAATGTTCAACATCTTTAGCATTTAGGGAAATAAATATCAAAGCTACACTGAAATTTCATTTCACACCAATCAGAGTGGCAGTCATCAAGAATACATACAATTAGAAACGCTGGAGAGAATGTGAAGAAAATAGAACACTTTTACTCTGTTGGTGAGACTGTACATTATTGTAACCACTTTGGAAATCAGTAGGGAGGATCTTCAAAGGACTAGGAATGGAACCAACACGTGACCCAGCTATATGACTCCTTGATATTTATCCTAAAGAATTAAAACCATCATACAATACCTACATAGGCATACCCATGTTTTTGACAGCACAATTTATAATAGCCAAACAATGGAAGTGACTAGGTATCTTTCAGTGGATGATGGATAAAGAAACTATATGCATGTATGTAGAGACATATATATACACACATACATATGTGTGTATATATATGTGTGTGTTTACATACATACAATAGAATTTTATTCAATCATAAATAAGAATTAAATTAGGTCATTTGTAGAAAAATGACTGGAACTTCAGACCATTGTGTTGAGCAAAATAAACCACACTCAGAAAGTCAAGGGTCATATGTTTTCTCTCAAATGTGGAAACTAGAAAGGAAAAAAGAAAAGAAAATGGGGAGGTGTCTCATCAAAACTGAAGGGAAAAAATAGAATAGATTAAAGGAACCTGAGGAAGGGAGGGAGGAGGTAAGGGAAAAAACTGAGGAATGATATTGGCTAGACTATAATGGTACATCATGTGCATGATGAATATGTAACAATGAATCCTATCATTATGTGTAATTATAATGTACCCATAAAAATATGGGGAAAATGATTCAACTTTCTGCATTTACAATAGAATCCCCATAACAAAAATAGAAACAATGGAGAAGTTAAGGCTAAATTCTCAGATTTTAACAGGGAAAACAGTAGTAAATTAAGGAAATATAACAAGAATAAAGGGCTTGCGCAAGGGCAGTTAATAGTTGAGGAGTGACCAAGAAGGAAATGTTTAATTTAATGTTTGTTTGAACACATTTCTCTTGTCCTTGACTCCCCATTTCTGGAGGCAAGGATCTCACTGTCTTCTTAGCTCATGCAGGACACTTTTCACAGTGACCTTTCATCTCCTGCATTCAGAAAGAAGAAAAAGATCAAAGCACCCTTCTGTGTCAGCTATTATTAAGTCTTTAGCAAAAAAAAATTATTATATTGAAGTAGTGTAGATTTAGGGGTCATATTATTCACCCCTCATCAACATCTTTCATAGCTATGGTATAATATCAAAAGGTAGCAAAGTGATATCTATTCAACCCACAAAGCTTATGCAGCTTTCAACAGTTTTACATGCATGTGTGCATGAGTGAATTCATCATGTGTAGATTCTTCTAACCCATCAAAACAATCAGCTACAGAGCTGTCTCACAACCACATTACTCTCTAGTCCACCTCATTTTTAGCTACACCATTTACCTTTCCATACCACCCCATCACTAATCACTGTAAATCACTAATCCATTCCCTTCCTCAGTGGTTTGAATATGTAATGCCACCACCCAAACTTGTGTTGCCAACATGCAGTGTTGAGATGGGGCCTCTAGGATGGATTAAGGTCCATCTCTGCAGACTTGAATACTTTTCACAGGAATGGATTATTCCCTGGGAGAACAGATTATTATAAAGCTCAAGTCCTCTTGATCCTCTTCTCTCATCATTTTGTGTGGAAGAGGGAACCTATCATTATGTTGTGGTATATGACCTGATGGACTGATACGGAGATTCCCTGGGTGTGCCTACTTCTTCCACCTGAGCTATTAATAGCAGACATTCTCTCTGGCTAATGGCCAGAGAGAAATTCAAAGCCTGAGGGTTCAACATAGCATTTCTGGCTTTGAAGATGGAGGGAGCCATGTGACAAAGAAGGGGAGAGGTCTTTAGCAGTTGAAAGTGGCCTCCAGCTGGCAAAGAAAATGGAATCTTGGTCTTACTGTTAAAAACAATTGCACTTTTCTTAAATTCTGAATGAGCATGGAGGTTCATGAGACCATGTAGTCTCCACAGATAAACACTGATTGATTACTCCATTTCTACTCCTAACATCTGCTGAGATGGATGAAACTATCCATGAGACACACATTAATTCTCTTCAAGGAGCCCTACATACAAAAAAGTATTCTGGATCATTTTTATTCATCTGAAGCATTTGCAAGTGTTGTCCAGTTACATGCTTGTTTTCTTCTTCAGAGAAGGCCTTCTGACACTGTGTCCATAGTTTAGTGTTCATTGCAATCAGTGGATATAGAATTTCCCAAGCCATCAAGCTCTGGCTGTGTTTTGCTTCATACATCTTCCCTCAATTTACCTCTTTCCTCTTGCTTAACACTGTGACAAGGAGATACACATGTTCTTAGGGGGAGAGAAAATAAGATCCTTATATTTTAGTCAGCTTTTTCATTACTGTTTATTAAAGGACCCGACCAGCACAGCTGTAGTGGAGGAAGAGTTTACTTGAGGGTTCATGGTTTTGGAGATATCAATCCATAAACAGCTCCATTCCTCAGGGCTCCAGGTGAGACACAAACAAAATGGCAGAAGAGCGTGGCAGAGAGAAGCAGCTTACGTGGTGATCAGGAAGCAGAGAGAGAGATTCCACTCTCCAGATACAAACTATAAACCCCATAGCCACACCCCCAATGAGTCACTTCCTCCAGCCACATCCCACCTGCCTCCAGTTACCATTCAGTTAATCCCATCATGGATTTATTCACTGATTATGTTAAGGCTATAACCCAATCATTTCTGCTCCAAACCTTCTTGCTTTTTCTCACAAATGAGCTTTTGGGGGACACCTCAGATCCAAACCATAACATTCCACCACAGCCTCCAAAAGCTCACACTCATCTGACAATGCAAAATACATTTAGTCTATTCCCAAGAGTTCCCATAGTCTCAACAGTTCTGAGATTGTTCAAAGTTCAAGTCCAAAGTCTTCTCTGAGGCTCAAGGCAATCTCATATTGTGAGCTTCTATAAAATTAAAAGCAATTTACAACATCCAATATGGAATAGTACAGAGTAAATAATAGACATGGAAAATGACAAACCCCAAAAGTAGTGAGACTTAGGAAAGGGGAGTGAGAAAGAAAGTCATACATTGAGATTAGTTCTCCTGTCCTAATACATTCCTTCCCAGTGACAAAACAAAGCCTGGGAGGAAGTGTCCATCAAACCTAGAAAGGTGGTCTCCAGGGAGAGGCCAAAGCATTAATCCCTCCCTAAACAAATCTTTTCCAGTTACCAACCATGGACCCCAGGCCCCTCATCCAGCCCAGTAAGATAAATCCCAGAGACTGACCACTAACCTCAAATTCCCTCCCATTTTTCTGAGTAAAACAGACCCCAATCCTGAGTGCCCAAGCTGACACACTCTTTAATTAAGGCACCTCTCAGTATAACCTACATAAACCCAGTCCCCTCCTTTATTCAATGGCTCATTTTCCAACAGGAAGTGGGTCCACTGGCGTCAACCTGTTTCTAGATGAAACTTCATTCCTGGATAAACAGCTGAGATGATCCATGAAATTTGCATCCAGCCTGGTCTTTTTGTGCTAACAGTAAACATTTCCATTCACAAAATTAGGGGCAGAGAAAGAAGGGATAGAACCAAAGCAAGACCAAAATCCAGCTGGGCAAACAAATCCTGTAGCTCCATGTCTGGCATCTGGAGCACATGGCATTATGATGTTCTCTCAAAAGGGCTTGTGTAACTCTGCCCCTATGGCCTTGTTGGCTGCAGCCCAAGTGGCCTTTCTATTGGCTTGTCCACTCAATTCCTGCAGCTTTCCTAGGACAATATCCCACATTACTGGCATTTCTTAATCTATGGGTCTCCACTGCAGCTTTGGCTTCCTCCTCAAATCTCCACACACTGACTTCTCAGGGGGTGCCACAGGGACTCTGACCCTGCTGCACTCTCCCTGGTCTCCCAGGCTTTCCTTTGAAATCTTGGTGGAAGCCTCCATGATCCCTTAACTCCAGCATCCTGCATTCCTGCAGAACCAGCACCACATGGTTGACTCCAAGGTCTGCCGCCATCTCGATCAGTAGCCAAGCCTCCAGGAACCCAGGCTGCAGCAACCTCTGAGTGGGTGGCTTAGCACATTGAAAAAACTTGACTGGGGATAGAGCTCAGTTGGTAGAGTGCTTGCCTAGCAAGCACAAAGCCCTAGGTAAAAAACAAGACAAAAAAAAAAAAAAAGAACAAGAACGAGAAAGAAAAAAAAACTTCCTAGGCTGCTTTGTGCAAGAAGGGTGTTCCACTGGTCTCTTCTCAAGAGAATTTTCACCTTTACTCCCTTGAGCTTGAGATGGGTGTGGTCTTGTCAGCTCCTGGGATGCCCCCAAGTTATCTTTCCTTATTGTCTCTAGGCAAAGTCCTTAGCATTTCTGTAGTGGAAGTAATATCTTTAACAACTGCAACTTCCCTAGCCGTAGTTTTACATGTTCACTTTTTCCAATTTTGCTCTGCTTTTTGCTCTTGATTATCACAATAAATTTGACTAAAAGCCACCATCCATATCCTTGCCACCATCTGAATACTAAGCTGCCTAGACATTTCTTCCACCAGATTAAGAAGTTCATCGCTTCTAAAATCAGCCTCACAGAAAGTCTCTGAACACAGGCAAAATGAAGACAGCTTCTCAGCTAGAACATAATACAAATGGCCTCAACTCCAAATTCCAATACAGTCATCCTCTGAACCCCCTTGAGCCCTGTCTTCCTTGTCCCTGGTCCTGCTAGCATTCTGGTCTCCTGAGCTCCCACCAGAATCCGTCATTAAGCTCTGCTTACCACAACCTAAAACATGTCCAGTTTGCACTGTTAAACATCCCAAAAGACTCCCACCAATTCAAAAAAGCTCAAAAAACTTCTTCAAATTTTAAAATATTTCCTTTTAAAGGAAATAGAATAAAAAGTCTAGAGAATGAAATGACAGACCATAGAGTTGGAGAAATTATTTGGAAATTACATTTCAGTCAAAACACTTGTATTCAAAATATATAAAGAACCCCCTAACAACCAAATTTTAGTCTGAGCTAAAGATGACAGCTATTTCATTCATAAAATATATAGATGATAAATAAATACAAACTGTCTATCAGTTCCAGATTCAAGATCAAAGACATTACAACTAAATATAATACATGCTGGATCAGATCCTAAACTTCAGGAAAGAGGCACTCTCTATAAAAGACACTTATAGGACAATTGATGAACATTTAATAAACACTATGGGCTTGATTTTAATATTTAATTAAAGTTAAATTCTCTGATTTTGAATATTATACCATGGTTACATAGAGACTCTGGAGACTCTGGGGGAGACTTTATTCTTCACCTTTTCTGTCTTTTTGACCCCTTCTTCCATCCCTAATGCAGTACAACATTTTCCAGCCTTTCTCCCTCCCTCTCTCTCTTCACCTCCTTCCATCATTGTAGCTACTCAAACTCGGACTCTCCATCCTCCTCTTCTGGTAAGCACCCTGCTCATCCCACTGGACTCTTCCAGATAACCCAGCATAATCTCCATCTCACATTCTTGAACATTACCAACTCTGCTACCTTGCCAGGTAAAGTAACACAACTCAGAAGTTCTGTGATTTAGAACATGAACAACATTGGATGGTCATTTTTCTACCCTTTGTATGTGATAGAGGATAAATATTATTTCTAGTGTGTTGTATCACTTTTGACTTTGTGGTGTTTTTCCACATGCAGGAATATTGACCTTAATGGACTCAAATTTGTAAATCTCTCCTTTTCTTGGTTCTGATTAACATACAATTAGTCTTTCCACATACCCCAGGTAAAGGGAAATTCACCCCTATTTGACTACTTATATGGCTTTATTCTTGAAATTGGATTCCTAATTTGCAATTTATTTATTTGTAAGGCATATGATATGGCTCTGAATTTATGTTTTCTAACTAAATATTATCTATACATTCATTTTAAAATGCATAACATCTCAATGATTTTCTAGCAGGGTATCACCCATATCATAGGCTGAGTGAGAAAGTCTGACTTGTCCAGTTGCAACCACAATCATTTCTTCTACAAGGTTGACCCCACTGGGATTAAAAAAAGAAAAAGAAAAAAGAAAAATCTCAAGAACTCCTTGCCTCAGAGAAATCAAAAGTGCAAACAAAAGTACAAATCATAACTACTCAATTCTGTCAATTCTGTCAGCACAAATGAAAGCTCCTCTTTGCATATACACTAAAACAATAATACCAGCCTTATCTGTCACAAAATTCTAGATATTTGTGATAGTGACCAAAGCACACAGTTCCCTTCTCAGAACACACAAACCTTAGCTCTTGAACGAAGCATTTGACGGGATAGTCACCTCCCTTACTGGCCTTAGGCTGCAAGCCTCACATAGCACCACAAAGGCTTACGTATGTAAGTTCAAATTCACCTAAGTGAAAGATAGCACAGGGCTGGGGTTGTGGCTCAGTGTAGAGTGCTCACCCAGCACGTGCGAGGCTCTGGGTTCGATCCTCAGCACCACATAAAAATAAAATAAAGGTATTGTATCCAACTACAACTAAAATACTTTTTTTAAAATCACATTTTATTCATCTGATGTCAGGGCTGATTTGTATGCCCATTCCTTGTTCAAATAATATTCCATCTGAATGTGTTAAAATGGTTTCTCTTGGGCTATGGTTGTAGCTCAGTGGTAGAGTGCTTGCCTAGCACATGTGAGGCACTGGGTTCCATCCTCAGCACCAAATAAATAAATAAATAAAGGTATTGTGTCCATCTACAACTAAAAATATTTTAAATGGTTTCTCTTTTTATCTTACTATTTATTTATAATCATTCCCTTATGATCTGACAAGATACAAGGAATTATCTTGACTTTCTAATATTTTGTGAGACCAGCTGAGTGTCCTAAATATCATCTACTTTGGAGAAGGCTCCATGTATTGCTAAGAAGAAAATGAATTCAGTTGTCAATGGATAAAATATTCTTTAGATGTCTCTACCTGGTTTGAGTATGTGTGTTGTCCCAAACTCATACAAGGAGTCAGAAAGTATAATCTCTTCAATTTTTTGGAAGAGTTTGAGAATTGCTGCTGTTAATGATTCTTTGACTATTTGAGAACATTCACTATTGAAGCCATTAGGTCCTATACTTTTCTTTACTAGGCAAGTTGGATTATTATTAGTAGCAGTAGTAGTACTGAGAATTGAACTCAGGGCACTCCACCACTGAACCACATCCCCAGCCCTATTTTGTATTTTTATTTAGAGACAGGGTCTCACTGAGTTGCTTAGGGTCTCGCTAAGTTGCTGAGACTGGCTTTGAACTCACGATCCTCCTGTCTCAGCCTCCCAAGCGCTGGGATTACAGGCGTACACCACCACACCCAGCTATTATTTTTAATAATGCTTCAATTTCTTTGTTATAGGTCTGGTCAAATTTTCTCTTTCATCTAATTCAGTTGGTTACTTGCATGTTTCTAGAAACATTCACTTAATCTATGCTATCAAATATCTGAGCACACAATTTTTCACAGTATATTCATATAATCCTTATTTCACTGAGGTTAATATTAATGTCCAACTTCTAATTTTAATTATTTGCATCTTCTCTTTTTCAGTTTGCCAAGTTTGTTCATCTTTTCAAATAATCAAATCTTTACTTCTTTAAGCCTGACTCTTGGTTTTCTATGCTCTATTTCATTAATTCCTGCTCTTTACTATTTCCTTGTGCTTGCCTTAGCTTTGGTTTCCTCTTGTTTTTCTAGTTTTTTAAGATGTAAATTAATCATTTTAGGAAAATGGATGGAACTAGTGACTATCACATTAAGAGGGGAAAGTCAAACACAGGAGGTAAGAATTCTGTGTTTTCTCTCATATTCAGAAGCTAGAGAGGAAAAAGGAGAAGAAAGGGCAGGTGGATCTCATGAAAACCAAAGGAAGATCAGCAGGGAAAGGTAACAAGGGGTGGGAAGGGGGCTGGGGGGAGTGCTGGGGAGTGGCCAAGTGATATTGTTATATTGTGTATTGTGTGTATTGTGTGTATGACTGTGTAACAACAAATCCCATCAGTATCACAACTACAATGCACCAATAAAAAATAAGGGGAAAAAGATGTAAAGGTGAAATATTGATTTGACAGATTTTAGAACATTCAATTACATCACATAAATATGCTCAATCGTTTGTCATTATAAAAATTAATTTCATTTTTAAAGAACTGTTTAATTTTTCTTCCAACTTAATGTAGATGTTCTATGAGTTTCCCTCTGTCCACTTCACATACCTTTGCTGCATCTGATAGTTTAACATATTGTTTTTGTTGTCATTCTTTCAGTATTTTATACACTGCCTGTGATTCATTCTTCCACCCATTGTTTACTTACCCTGATTGACTCATTTCACAATGTGTGCATATACCAAAACATCATGAGATATCCCCTAAATACGTGTAACTTCTTTCATCACTAAGGGAAATTTAACCCATGATCTATGATCTATCTAGAATTGAAACTTAAGACTTGGTGGGAAAAAATTAAGAGCATTTTAAAATGTCCAGTTAGAATTTTGAGTATTTTAATTTCCACCTTTTTGTGAATTTTTCTATTTCCCTTCTTTTATTGATTTCTACCTTCACTCTTTTGTGGTCAGAAAAAGAAATCATTTTATCATGTTTATGCTTTTTTAATTTATTGATCCTTACTTGATGACTTAGCATATGCCTAACCTGGAGAATGTTCCATGTGCTACTGAGAAGAAGGTACATTCTGCTGCTGTTGACCCAGGTCATTTAAGGTGTCTGCCCTCTTGCAATATGACCCAGGAGAATGCTGGGGAGGGAGATTCCCCTGGGTCATTGCTCTTGGGAGCACACTGGGTTCATTACTCTGCTAGGTTTACCTATTTGGGGACAGATAATACAATAACAGATAAAGACAAAAATAAAACATGCTATACAGTGGAGAGACCCAGAAAACTTGCATTCTAAGCCCCTTTCACAAATGTCTTCTTTCCTAGAAGACTCTAGAAGGTATAGTACAGACCTTTCATCCGAAGTACTGGTGTCAATCAACTGCCCACGATACTTTGTGAAAGACTATGAAAAGAGAATAACGTGAGCCAAATTTGAAAAAAACGCTAGAAATTTACAATCCCAGTATTGTTTGAGCTGAGATTATTTGGCCTGTTTTTCATGAAGTGAAGGATCATTTACTAAATGCCAACAGGCAATGGGAAATTCATGAACCAAAATACAGGAAGTAGGACCTTTCACTGACCACCTAAGTTTGAGACAATGCAGTCACCTTTTCAAGGTAACAAAACAAAGAAAGCATATGGTTAGTATCCAAAAGATAACTTTACACTTTCTCAGAATTTTATTTTTAACCATACAACCAAAACGAGATCCAACTATGCAGAATGGGAAACTGAGGTCAACAAGAGGAAGGACTATTCCTGGGTTCACAAATAGCTCATTCAAGAAGCTTGTCCCAAAACACTGCCAACAGATACGTGTCTCTCCATGAGACAACAGACACTGATCCCTTACTCCATGTTTCAGAGAAATCAACAAGGACAAACAGACATCACTTCTGCATCCCAAGTACTTTGCCCATTCTTAGCCTATGCATCCACTTGTAGATGGCTTATTGGAGACTTCTGAAGCCAGGGCCCTTACTTAAATGCCACTTTCATGGAGAATCAATTTGTCCAAACATCATCCTTCTTCCCTTTCAAGAAGAAAAAGGGACAGAACCCAGGTGCAGGCTAATGGTTGGCATTAAGTGGCTTGATACCTGCCAAGCTTGGGTTAATATTCTTCCCCACCTTTTCACCTCAAAGTTCAACAAACTTTCAACAAACTCTCTCTGCTTTTTTCTCTGACCCTTGTCCCTCCCCATGGGTTTCAGAGGCCAGGAGCCAAGAATACTTTGCACAAGATGATAGTACCGGAAGTACTGAACTCACCCACTTCCACTTGTTCAAAGTTAGAGGCTCTGAGGCAACTCACAACCTGGAAGATAGATCCACCCTTCAGACTCTGCTAAGTATCAACCTAAGGTAACTCCCAGGGTGAGGCTGAAGCCAATCTCAAGCCCCCAAATGACCGCTCTCACATTCTACCTATTGCTTATGTCAGCACATGCTGGTACCAACCTCAAAGCTACAGGGTGCCATATGACATCTCCCTGGACACAATCTCAATGGCCACCTGAACCCAGCCTCATAATCATCTTGGCACTAAAGGTGCATGTGACAATAACTTCTGTGACAGCTTCTTTTCCAACCTAGTGTATACTGGGGGGAAATCTAGTGCCACCCTGATGCCTTCCCTCCACAGGCCTACCTGATACAGATATCAGAACTGCCAGTGTAATCCCCATGTTCACTGCTGGTGCCCATATTGAAATGCACTTGCTGCTAAATTTGGTCCCCATGTGGCCACCAGGGTGGGCTAGGCCAGGCAATGAAGGGAGAAGGGGAAAACATTGAAATCCCAGCTCCCTTCCTTATGATCTCAGTGAGGTTACAATGAACCAGCCCATCATCATAAAGACAAAAAACTCATGCACAAACAGACTTAGTCTTCCAGGAGAACCAAAACCTCAACAAAGGATAACTGTCCTTTTTTTAAACCAGAACGTCAGTGAGGGAAGGACAGTAGGGGCACTCATCCTTCCTCTGTTCATACCCTCCACATCCTAGAATCTACCTCTATTCACCACACTGAAGTTTACCTAAACCTCTCTGCCTACAGGACCCTCTGCCTGCTAATAAGAGTCCATGAAAAACCAGGAACCATCCCTAAAGGACACTTAACACAACCTCAGGTGCTACCTTTTCTGCCCAAGTACTCCCTTTCCACTGGTGGGAAACCAACGCCAAGAAAAGGGGGGGAAAAGGCAGAGTAGGACACACAAGTGTAAAACCACTAACCTAAGGGCTTCTCATGATGTGGGCCCTGCTCACCTTCTCAGTTCTGTCCTGAGGACAGAATGTGTAACATTCATAATAACAATAACAGTAATAGAAATTATTCAATAAACCTAATGAGCTTCCATAAGGATCTGCGTAGGAATCCAGTGAGGCTCTTTACAAATTAGAATCTGTGGAACATCAGGGGTTTCCCACCATATTCTTGGTGGTTATTACTATTCCTCAAGGCCTGGCAAGAGCCCCTCTGTAACTGTGACTCTGAGTTACTCTTCTACAGTTGTGTACAAAGTTCCATTGACATGTGACTCTGATCTTCTATCCCTTTCCCAGCAACACATGGACTGGAAATTGAGGACTGGAGGACATCCTGGCCTCACCTTGAGGGTCCCATGAAGAGTCTAGGCATCAAGAGAACACAGGAACAAAGCCAGCAGGTCAAGACCTGGGCTCAGGTGCTCACTATGGTTTCCTGCTGGGCTTTCCACATACAACCCCTTCCAGGATCTCCCCATCCACAGCTCCAGGTCTCTCTCACCCAAATATTCTCAAATCCATAACCCTGGAATCTCCATTCCTGAGTCCCTAAAGCTACGTCCCTCCTCACTGAAAGACCCCAAATCCACAGCCACACATTCTGTCTCATTCCAATGAAATCCAGGACTCTAAAATTCATATCAGTGAGGCCCTTTCTCAGTCTGGAATCCACACACAAAGCTCAGGTACTCATCCACATAAATATTTCAAGTTCTTTAGTTCTGGAGCAGATCTCTCACATCCATAAATCCATACTCTTCAGTTACCTCCTCTTCAAGTGTTACAAATTCAGCCTGGAGCCCCATGGCCTATGAGTCTTCCCAGATATCCCCCTCCTCCTTCCTGACCATGGATGTTGCAACATAGGATGCAGGTTGGGGGATTTGGTTAGGAACTAAAATGAAGCAATTAAATAAACAAGTGCAAAGGTCACCCTTCTATTTCTGGGAGTATAAAGGCAAACCATCCCAGGCATTGCCACCTGTCTATCATCCTCACTGCCACTATGCTGGCCTCAGAGATGCTTCTGGTGGCTTTGCTGGCCTGCCTAAGCACAATGGTGTTGAAGTTTGTCTGGCAGCAGAGGAGTCTCAAGGGGAAGCTGCCTCCAGGACCCACCCCACTGCCCTTAATTGGGAACTACCTGCAGCTGGACATGAAACAGATGTACAACTGTCTCATGAAGGTGCCATCAGCCAGGGAGATGGGTGGAATGACATGGGCATGGGCTTCCCCAGTTTTGCTTGGGCTCTTTGTCAGAGGATTGACCATGATGAGTCAGAGTCTTTGAACAGGGGTTAAAGGTTCAGCCGACAGTTCCTAGCCAGGAAAGACTAGATCTTAGGATTTCAGGCCCTAGACTGTAAAAAATTGGGAGAAATGCATCCCAGACTCTGATTTCTGGATCCTGGACCAATTTGGGTAATGACTCTTCTAACTACTCCCATCCACCCCCATCAGCTGAGCAAGCACTACGGTCCTGTGTTCACCATCTACCTGGGCACTCGCCGGGTTGTGGTGTTGTGCGGATACCATGCAGTAAAGGAGGCGCTGGTGGATCAGGCTGAGGAGTTCAGTGGGCGAGGCCACCAGGCCACCTTTGACTCCCTCTTTAAAGGCTATGGTAAGTGGGGCAACCCCTGGGGGAAGGTACACTTGGTGGCCTCCATTACCTCAGTCTCCCCCTCTACTCAATAGAACCTCAAGGTTATGGAAAGCCTTTTGCTGGTCTTCTCTTTGCATCCTTATCCATTATTGCCTCTCCTGTGTTGGACTATGGGCTGTTCTAAACCTTGTGGGTCCCAATTTCTGTCCCTCTCTGTCCCTGTCTCCCTGACATCTATCTCTCTGACTCTCCCTTACTCCCTCGATATCTTCTTTCCTGCATTGGTCCATCCTTAGAACCCTGTGAGATTCCCCATTGGAATCCTGCTCCTCAAACTTTATCTGATCTTTTTATCATCCTCAGCTTCTGTGCTTCCCCATGATTCTTTTTCTATCCACCTCTCTTTATTTTTCTACCCCTATCAGAATCTCACATGATGTCTTTCTCAAAGTCCCCAGTCTCTATCTCCATGCAGCAATCTTTCCTCTCTCCTAACACTCAGTTTTTTTCCTCCTATTTTTCTCTCTTATGTAGTTCAGCTTTATATCCACCTCCAGGTCTTGACTCTCTCATTTCCCCTTCCTCTGGCACTGTCCCTTTCTCTCCCTCCTTCCTTCCCTCCATTGGACTGTCTCTGTATCTCTATTTCTCAGGACAGATCTGTCTTTCCTCCCCATGTCTATCTTCTTCAGAATGTCTTCTTCCAACTCAGCCTTCTCTTTCTGGAGGTGTCTGACACTGCCCTGAGTTTGTAAATCTTATGGGTCCCACACTTGCTGCATATCCAACTTTGTCCCACTGCCTTCCTTTCAGGAGCCTTCTCAGGGGTTGGTCATGGCCATTCCAGCCTCTCTCCTCTCTCTGTTTATTTCCCCAGGTGTGTCATTTGGCAATGGGGAACGTGGGAAGCAACTCAGGCGCTTCTCTATCACCACACTGCGGGACTTTGGTATGGGCAAGCGGAGTATTGAGGAGCGCATCCAGGAGGAGGCAAGCTTCCTCATCGAGGTCCTGAGGAAGACAAATGGTGAGCAGCGGGTGGAGAGTGATTGGGAAAGAGAAAGGAAATATCCAATGCAAAAGACCTGTGGGTTGTGTTTTGGAATGGTGATGAGTTTGGAGAAAAATGCCTGTGCTCACACTTCTAAAATTTCCTGTGGGAGTTGCTGCATCACTGCATCACTGCAGCACGCTCCCTGGATTCTCAGACTGGCATCTCACCATCCAATTGACTCTCTCTCCCAATCTCACTCTCTCCCCTCCCTGCCCCACCTCACAGGCGCCTTCATTGATACCACCTTCTACTTGAGCAAAGCAGTTTCCAACGTCATTAATTCCATTGTCTTTGGAGATCGCTTTGACTATGAGGACAAAGAATTACTGTCACTGCTGGAGATGATGAGGCGAATCAATGGATTTATAGCTTCTCCTACAGGGCAGGTGACCAATACAGTTTTGCTCTACCAAGCCCCTACCACAGTCTCCCAAATGCACCCACACCTGGCAACAAGTTCCCCAAACTCCCATATTCCTCCACACAAGGTCCCTCTAAACCAGCCCACACTCCTGGGCAACTGAACACTGACACAAGAGCCCAAGACTCATGTCCAATACCCAGTCTCCAAGGTCACCTGGATATCTCAACAGATACCCCAACAACATCATCTGCAGGCAAGAGAAATGCTTCTACTCAGCTCTCACTTGGGCAAGTGTTCCCATTCCAAAATACCTAAGTATCTAACAGATGATCTCTGTCTAGTGCCTCTAAATGTCTTCACATCTGTAGAAGTGACCACCTCAGTCACCTCAAATAGTTGAACACCTGGTGATGCAAAACACAGGACACCAAAATCATTTGACACCTGCCCCAAACCAACCTACTAGAATATCTAGATCTGTGTACCCTACACAAGCCACTTAAATTCATTAACAACTACCTGGTACACCAATCAAGACTAACAAAAATATCCAGTCAGATTGTTCCAAAAACACCTAGTAAGTGTTCTGCAAATCAGCCTACTCACACACCCTACTGAGGTACCCCTTATGAAGCCCCCCAGTGCACCTAACCACATGAAGAGATATCCCTCCAGACACCTGAACTACAAATACACATTAATACCTGAACACCATTACATAACCCGTGTGAGATCCAATAAATACCTAGACAACTGACCACAACTTAGTCCACCTGAATATATAAACACCTACACAGAAAGTGTCCCAATATACTTCACCTGAACAACTCAACATCTTGAATTCCTCCATTCCCAAATCACTTGACTATCTCAACACCTACATGTGTGTCACAAACCATCTTCACCTGAATGTCTGAAACCTGCATGGAAGCCCACATCCATCTCACCTAAATTCTTAGACAGTGTCCCTCACATTTAACCAACATATAAAGTTATGTACGTGTTTCCATTCAGCCCCACCTAAACACATAAGCACATGGACAGGTGCCTTGAGCCCACTATCTTCATGCTCTAAGACATGTCCCATTCTCATTGGGTTTGGCCCACTGAGAGTTCTCAATCCATTGCGTCTCTCTTCCAACCTCCAGCTCTTTGACCTGTTCTGCTCAGTGATGAAGCACCTGCCAGGACCACAGCAACAGGTCTTGAAGGACATGCAGGGACTTGAGGACTTCATAGCCAAGAGGGTGGAGCAGAACCAGCGCACTCTGGATCCCAACTCCCCGCGGGACTTCATCGACTCCTTTCTCATCCGCATGCTGGAGGTACAGCCAGCAGCCAGGGTGGGGAGGTTCACAGTCAGAGGGCAATCAGACTGGGGAGAGGGGAGAACAGCAGCCCATCCACATTATCCCCCATCATAATAATCCTCAAAATTCAGATCACAACTTATCACCACTGTTCCATCTACTGAGCCCTTACTGAAGCCAAGACAAGGGAAAAAAAAAAAAAAAACAACAAACAGCAGCAAGTTCTACAACACTGCCATGTGCCTGGAACCACTTAAGAGCTTGACATTGTCCACATATTTAGCACCCTTATGCTTTCTTTTAATTTTTTTAGTTGCTGATGGACCTTCATTTTATTCATTTATTTATATGTGGTGCTGAGAATGGAACCCAGTGCCTCACACATGTTGTGGCACTGAGCCACAACCCCAGCACCCCCATATGCTTTCTTAAACAAGGTCCTATCATGACCCCAAGTTTGTAAGTGAGAGCACAAGTGGGTTGTCTGTGATCCCTAGCTCAATCCATGTCTCTCTGACTGCAAGGCTGGAGCAGCTAACCACCAGACTCTAAATGTTCCTACCCAAGTCATCAGGTACACCTGTGAACAGGTGACCTGGCTTTACTGTGTGACATTGGAGGACTCCCACTCCCATTTGGATGTCAGACTCCAATCTATACTGAAAGGAGATGGGCCTTTATACAGTCTGAAATTCAAAGAGTCAAGGGAGGGGATTCCTCCAAAGACGCTTCAACATGTCTGGGAAAGCCTCAGAAAATATGCCTCTAACTCTCTCTGACACACTTCATCTTGACATCCCTGCCCATCCTTCTCAGTCTCTCTATCCTTCTTTCTAAATATTTCTACCATTTAAAAAAATGAAAGCCAGGCTGAAAACAGACAGATTGTCAGCCAGGCAAAAAGCATAGAAAGAGCACATCAGGCAGAACCAGAAGTCTGAGAAGAGGCCTGGAAAGTGCAGAACTTGGCCAATCTAGCCTCCCTATTCCCAGCTCAGGTCTGGACCTAAGAGAGGCAGATCCAAGGATAAAATCCAGATAGCCCCCAAGGGCATGGTTAATGGACTCAGTATGAAACCCTCTCACCCTGCAGGAAAAGAATAATCCCAACACGGAGTTCCACATGAAGAACCTGATCATGACAACACTGAGCCTCTTCTTTGCCGGATCTGAGACTGTCAGTTCGACTTTACGCTTTGGCTTCCTGCTACTCCTGAAGTACCCAGATGTTGAGGGTAAAGTTGAAAGACCCAGGGAAGTGGGAACCCACCTGCCTTCCAAGCACCTGTAAGCCTAACTCAATGACCCCACTTCTCCCAGGTCCAAGAAACCTCAGACTCACCCTGCTATGGAGAGACAGGGGGATATTAAGCTGACAGAAATGAACAGAGTTTCACTTCCTCTGAAAATATTGAAAGTGTCTGAACTGATGGATAAATGGCTCCTCTGCTGAGCACACTAGTAACAAATTCCAACCTCCAGGGTCCACTCCCTAGGACTCCTTCCTTTGCTTCCCCTATGATTTGAGAATGGACAGGTTAACAGATCACTGGTCAAAACTTTCATATGACCAACATCTGTTTTCAGTGGCCCACACACATGTCATACATAGATATGTGCCATGCATCCAGATTTATATATTTGGACTATAATCCTGCTCTGAGGCCCCTGGATATCTGAACATATTCCCTCTTCTCTCCCAGCCAAGATCCATGAGGAGATTGACCACGTGATTGGCAGGAACCGGCAGTCCAGGTTTGAGGATCGCCTGGAGATGCCCTACACAGAGGCTGTGATCCATGAGATCCAAAGATGTGCAAATTTTGCCCCCATGGGTGTGGCTCACAAGGTCACCAAGGACACTATGTTTCGAGACTTCTTCCTTCCAAAGGTGCTTCTCTGCCCAGCCCAGTGGGACTTGCAACCCACTTCCTGGGGCCCCAGAACTCCCTCTCAATTGAAAGCTTTCCATTCTCTGTCCCAATTACAAAGAATTCCTCAACCACCTACCTTCAGCCTTCCCACCCAGAGTCTCCTACTTCCCATGGCTCCCACAGATTTAAGGCCTCAAGTGATCCACTACAGTCCCCCAATTTTTTGTCTCAGGGCACATGAACCTCCTAGTACCCCCAATCTCTTGAGAGACAGGGGACATATGCCCCCAACCGCCTTCTCTAGGACACAGACCAGTATCTCTTGCATAGTCCATCTCATGAATGTGAACTACGAAGTCCCCCAAACTTCCTGAACCAGGAGACACAGAGCCCACCTTCCCTGAACTTTGTGACTCAGAGACATCAATCCATGTCCCCCAAAGCTCCTCCCTCACCTCCCATTTCCCTTCACCTCCACACTCTAATTCCCCTACTAATGCTTCTGTGCTCTCAGCACACTCATCCCAGAACCTTCTTACAAAATTCCTCTTCCTCCCCCTGCCAAGGACACTGAAGTGTTCCCTATGCTGGGCTCCCTGCTGAATGACCCCAAGTACTTCTCCACACCTGATGATTTCAACCCCCAGCACTTCCTGGATGACAAGGGGCAGTTTAAGAAGATTGATGCTGATGCGCCCTTTTCCATGGGTAAGAGACCAGGGTGGCTCACACCCACGTGGGCCTCCCTCATCCCAGATCCTCTCTCAGTGCAGCCTAGTATCATCCTCCAGCTGCGAAGTCCCTTTTTGAAACTACCCTCTAGTCCACAGTTGTAGTCCCCAGAACTCCCCAGCACCAAGGATCTGCACCAAGACCAGAGGGAAGGGATCACCTAGCCCTTTTGTGAGATGTGGGAAATAAAGACAAAGTGAGTTAGAGTACTTTCCAAGAACGCACAACAAAACCTTCAGACTCTTGGAAAGAAAATGACAGCATAGCAGCCATATTTGAGAATTATCTGGGGGAAGGGGCACTTAAACTTCCCACTGCTACAATCTGGCATGGATCACCTTGCCTCATGTACTAGAGAAACTGAGGCTCAGAGAGGATTAGAGCCTTTCCTGAAGGTCTCTCAGGTGACAGTAATGCAGCCCCTACTCCCTGGGAGAACTCGGCAGGGATCTGGTACTGGGGCAAGTCTGCAGGGAGAGTTGCTTCACATCTGACCCTCCCTCTCTCCTCCTCAGGAAAGCGGTACTGCTTGGGAGAAGGCCTGGCTAGGATGGAGCTTTTTCTCTTCCTCACCACCATCATGCAGAATTTCTGTTTCAAGTCCCCGCTGGCACCCCAGGACATACATACGTCCGCGAAATCCTTGGGCTTTACCAGGATCCTACCAAATTACACCATAAGCTTCCAGCCCCGCTGAATCTGTGCTGTGCCAGGGGATGAGGGCGGGAAGGGGAAAGGGAGGAGCCAGGGGCGGGACCAGTGGGAGGGGCGGAGCTAAGGGAACGGGTGAGAAGGCAGTGGAAAGGAGAAGTCAGACGGATAGGAGAGGGAGGGAGAGAACCGGTTATTCACCTTGCTGGAGGTAGAGCCTTAAAAGCCAGGATGTGATGTGAACAACACCAATAATAGTAACGGCTGTGATTCATTGAGAAGGAATTCTGTCAGCTCTATGCTAAAAGCATCCCATCCTCTCCCCATGAATGTTCACAAAACTATGTAGGGGGAACTCTGTTCTTTCCCATTTTACAGGTTACAGAGCTGGGGCTTAGGAAGTTACTTGCTACCGAGGTGTCATAGGACGCACGTGTCCAGCAAATACTTGAATACAGATCTACACCAGAAATCCTTTGGCAGACTAAAATGTCACCTATCCCCGCAGTAAAACCACAACATGAACATAGTACATTCTCACACAAGCAGAACAGTCCTTCTGGGGGGTTTCAGAGCCTGGCGGGCAGCTAATGCGGACCACACACTTGCCCACTTTTGCTTACTGTGCACACAAGGAACCCCCCCCCCCCCCCGGGCATCAGAGTCCTTGCCCTCCACCAGGTAAGGCCATCGTGTCTGACTCAGATAATTTAGAGAATGGAAAATTTTTGTATGGGGGAAAAAAAACACTTTCAGAGAAGGCTGAGAGGACACGAGATCAGAATATAGCCGGAGGATGTGTGTGTTCACGCAGGGACTGAATGCATGTGTGTGACTGCATACCCTTCTCAGGGTAAGCATGAATGTGTATTCTGCCGTGAGTTTATGAAGGTGGGTCTCTTCTAACTGATTGGTACCCGCTGTAAGACTCAGCTAAGAGTTTCAGAATCTCCAGTCTGCTTTCAAATGAGTGGGTGCCAATCCCCTTAGAAGTGAGATCCTCCAGGTTGCATGTCTCCTAAGTGGAAGCTAGATAGAAAAAGGGGGAAGGGGAGGGATGAGAGAAGGTGGCCAGGAGAATACAGAAGAGGGCCAGGCAAGGGTGGGAAGGGATGAAAAGGAGAGGTACTGGGGAACTAAATTGAACAAATTATACAATTGTATTGTGTACATGTACAAATATGTAACAATGAATTCTACTATTATGTATAATTTTAATGCACCAATATAAAGAATAGAGAAAGGGGTTAAGGGGAGGGAAAAAGAAGTACTGGGGAATGAAATAGAACATATTATGTACACCGACAAATATGTCACAATTGTGACTGTTGTGTATAATTAAAATACACTTGAAAAAAACATGAAAAAAGTGAGATTCTTGAGCATCGTACAATCTGAACAGGTGTTTGTCAGTCCTAGAATTCTGTTTCTTAAGCTAAATGCTACATATAGCTACAGCTGACCTCCACACACAAACAGTAAACTCACTCTATTTTAAGGACCATGATTGAGATCCAGTGAAGGGAACCCTACAAGTTTCATAAAAGGCTATGAAACTCAGGTTTCTCAATTTCTGTTATCTATGTCATGCAACTTGGGTACAATGAATGGACTGTCTTGCAACTTGGGTACAATGAATGGACTGTTTCCTGTTCACTGAAGTGCAGATAAGGATGAACCCTTAGAGTCACTCTGTATTGTTACTTACAGTTTTTTACTTGTTCTGATTTGTTGCACATGACAGTAGAATGCATTTATACATTTTGAAAGATTATACATAGATGGAGTCTACTCTCTCTCTAATTTTTCTGATTATACATATTGTCAAGAGTCAAGCAATTTCCATCCACATGCATGTCCCCTTAAGAGGTTTCTAAACTTCCACTCAGGCAGTCTTAGAACTGTATGGTAAGTAAACTGTCGCATCCTAAAACTGCTGAATCTAAAATTCAGAATTTTGGAATCTCAGCTTCCCAGAAACTTAGATTCAGAATCTTTAGATCACTGATGCTTGAAACTCTTGGTGCTCACAATTTTTATCAGCACCCACCCTGCACATAGCTTTGGGACACATATTCCAAGCATCTCTGTAGTAGTAGCAAACTTCAGACCTCCCTGCTAAGTGTTCTGAGAAAAAGTCAAGGGAGACAGGAAGAACAGGAGCTAGCTGGTTCCTGCCAATGAGACACCTCCAGGGAAAGAGAGAGTGGTTGGCAAGTTTTCGGTTGTGAGGAAGAAGGAAAGGAACAAGTAACAATTCCAAGAATCCTCAAACTTACACCTGGAAAGAGAAAGCAGGAGTCATCAGGGCATTACCAGGGGTACTGAGAGAGGTCACATGCTAGCCACCACCACGCACTTCACAGTGTCCAAACAGGTCACTCTCAGCTCTGGAGTTCTGGAAGGGCCAACCCCCCACAACTGTGCTGGGACTGAGATGGAAACAGGAACCCTGGCTTCTGATCCAGGGTTTGCTGACAACTTCTTGGGTCGTCTTGAGCTTTTCTCTGACCTTACTTCACATTTGCATTCTTCCTCATAGGAATGAAGAGAAGGTTGAAACACAGTACTGGACAGTTCTACAATCTCAATGACTGCAAGACTATGAGTGTGAGATGGGGTAGGGTGCTGTATCCTGGGAGTTGGACTTGCATATATGTTTTTTAAGGCAACAAATTTCAACCCACTGCCACTTATGCATGCACACATTCTACCTATAAACCAGACCATAAAGAGGTTTTCATGAACCCACATTAAAAATAAGCCCACAGATGAAGAATATCTAAGAAATCTGCTCAAAGTCACATCACGACATGACAAAGGACAGATGAGGATGCAAGACAGTGGGATTCTAGTTTGCCTCTTGAACTTTCAGAGATGAATTAGATGGTGAGATTCTCTGTGGTGGAACTCTACGGGAGGGGGAATTTTAAGGAGAAATTTTCCTGGGGGAAAGTGATAGAAGGATAGGAATTCAACTTCACATCGTCTCTGAGTCAAACTCATAATGTGTCACTTGTAGTAGATTCCAAGACTCTTACAAATCCATTGAGAAAATGATAGTCTTTCCAAGAAAGGACACAAGAACAACTGAACATGTGAAAGAAATTAATTTAGATCTAGACCTTGCAAATGTCAGAAAATTACCTCTAAATGTATCCTAGATCTAACTGCAAAATGAAAAACTATAAAATTTTTAAGAAATCCAGGTGACTTTCAGTTTGGTGAAAAGTACAGAAATAAAAAAAATAAGTTTAATTAACATTGAAAACTTCTGCTCTGTAAAATACATTGTCGAGGGAATGAAAATGGAACTACAGTCTGTAAAAAAATATTACAAGTACATTTCTGATACAAGACTTATATCAGAGACACACAAGAACTCCTAAAACTCACCGGGCGTGGTGGCGCACGCCTGTAATCCAAGTGACTTGGAAGGCTGAGTCAGGAGGATCGCGAGTTCAAAGCCAGCCTCAGCAACTTAGCGAGGCCCTTAGCAACTCAGTGAGACCCTGTCTCTAAATAAAATACAAAATAGGGCTGGGGATGTGGCTCAGTGGCCGAGTGTCCCTGAGTTCAATCCCTGGTTCCAAAAAAAAAGAACTCCTAAAACTCAAACATAAGTAATCAAAACACAATTACAAACAGATAAAAATGGACAAAACAAAGATTAAGAAGAGATTCAAGGTGTGAATTAGAGGCACCCAGCTCTCAACTGCTTCTCCATGAGACAGAAGTTTAAAGAAACAGGAGTGTGGCAATTTATTGAAGTGGGTGACCATAGGAGAATGCTGGGATTCAATCGTGAACCGGCAGAGATTCGGAGAAACCCTGTCACTCTGGATTGTGGAATAGAGGGTGAAAGAGAGCGCCCCAGCAACAGTTGCATGGCAGTGTGGAACAGTGATGGGGAGAACCCTCCTTGGTCAGGTTAGAGCAGACGGGGAGAAGCCCAGTGAGCCCCAGAAGCACAGGATTTGGCATCCTGAGAAATACAGCCTAAATAATTACTAGACCTGGAATCTGCAAAGTGAACTGGCTCTGGAGAAGTTCTCTGAATTTCCCAGCAAATTCTCATGGTGCTATAACAGGGAGTCATCTTTTTTATTATTATTGGAACATACTAATTATACAGAATGGTGGGTTTCATTCTCGCCTATGTCTGCACACACATAACAACTTGGTCATTTTCATTCCTCATTAACTTCCCTTACCTTCCCCTCTTGCCTTTCTCTGGCCCCTTTTTTCTACCCTCCAGGTTTTCCTTCTGTTTTCATATGGTCCCTTCCCACCCCAACAACCACCATTTTTTTTCCCTCCTAACACATGAGAGAAAACAGACCTTCTAAATCTGGCTTGTTTCACTTAATATGATGCTGTCCAACCCATCCATTTTTCTGCAAATGACATAATTCCATTCTTCTTTATGGTTGAATAAAACACCATGTGTATACACATCACGTTTTCTTTATTCTTCATCTGTTGACAAAGCTGGAACTTAAGCTGGTTCCATAATTTGGCTATTGTGAACAGAGCTGCTACAAACATGGGTAGTCATGTATCACTTTAATGCTTTTATTTAAAAACTGAAGAGGGCTGGGGTTGTGGCTCAGTGGTAGAGCCCTTGCCTAGCATGTGTGAAGCACTGGGTTCGATTCTCAGCACCACATATAAATAAATGAAATAAAGGTCCATTAACAACTAAAAAAATATTTTAATAAATAAATAAAAACTGAAGAGTGGTAAAGCTGGGTCATATGGTGGTTCCCGGAGAGCCATCTTGGTAAGAGTCCTGTTGTTTGAGCTTACTACTCTGCGACTCAAAGACCTCTGCGTTTTCCTATCTCCAAGACCATGCTGCAATATCACTCTTGGGCAGCTGCCTCAAGAGTCAGTTTGGCCTAAGGGAAAGGCACTGACACAAATCCACCAAGAATTTTATAAGGAAACAGACTGATATGGAGAACAGAAGGCACTTCCCTAAAAAATTGGTGGTTTGGTGAGCAAACTATGGAAGCCCAGGGGCATAAACAGTCAGGGGTGATTTCACGTGGGAACCAAGTCTGGGAACACCAGATCCAGGGGCAGCAGATTGTGCGGATCCCACCATTGCCCCTCCAACACTGCTCTGGAGCCTCTCTCTACCCTCTGTGGCATCCAGAACATGTGAGGCTGAGGGTCAAGCTTGAGAAGTTCCAGAGAGAATCTAGGGGGAGTTCAGCACTCTGTGCTGCTCATTGAGAAGCTGCAGAGTCATTATCTATCCAGTTTTCAGAGTGTGCAGCCCTAAAAGTTCCAGAGAGAACCTTTACCTGAGAAGCTGTGCATTGCACCCTAGCTCATTCCAGCATGCAAAACAGCTGAAAGGTATTCCAACTACCTCCAGCCAGAAATCACTGCCTCCACACATCTGATGAACACCACAAAATAAAGAGGAAGGAGAATAACCCTCAGCCTTTGTTCTGGCCATGAGGCACACAGCCTTGGCAGATAGAGACAGAAGCTTTGGATTGGCATCAATTTTAAGCATCTACTCTTGCCACTCATTCAAGTACCTCAGCAGGAAGGGAATTTTTACTTATACTCAGTTTAAAGAATAAGGAAACCGGGCGTGGTGGCGCACTCCTGTAATCCAAGTGACTTGGGAGGCTGAGTCAGGAGGATTGCGAGTTCAAAGCCAACCTCAGCAATTTAGCAAGGCCCTGAGCAACTCAGTGAGACCCTGTCACTAAATAAAATACAAAATAGGGCTGGGGATGTGGCTCAGTGGCCGAGAGTCCCTGAGTTCAATCCCCAGTTCCAATAAAAAAAAAAAAAAGAAGAAGGAGACACCAGGTACCAGGTGCAGTGGTGCCCACCTATAATTCCAGCAACTCAGAAGTCTGAGGCAGGAGGATCACCCCATTGAAGTTGTTGATCACCTCAACAACTTAGTGAGGCCCTCGGCAACTTAACAAAACCCTTTCAAAATAAAATATAAATCTGGAGATGTAGCTACATGGCAAAGCACCCCTGGGTTAAATTCCCAGTACCAAAAAAAAAGTAGGAGAGATAAGTTCCTAGTTGATGACCTGTACCCATGGGGCATGACTGTTGGGGGTTCTGAAGTCCGACTTCTGGACACTGACCCCCATAGCAATAACAGAGGAAAATAACACTACTGTTATGGACACTATACCTAAAAGTATCTTCAACATGTGACACGCCCACACTCCATCACACACACATTGCTGACAAGACAGGAGTTGAGTGCCACTGCGGGGGAGCTGTGACCCAGTCCCTGCATCTCCCTGTGAAAAACTGGAGCTGCACTGCTGTCTAAACTCAGGAGGGAAGCTGCAGGCCCATCACCACAACTGGATCAGCCAATATCACAATTGCTTTCAAGTAACAGCAAATATCAACAGAGCCTGAAGAAACCCCAACCCCTGACACGGGCTTCCATTCCACTGTAGAAGGAGTCACAGAGTGTGCAGTCCACATGCTCTGCTGTAGACAACACACCTGCCGAGACCACCAGAGGGATTCCACTCTTGTAAGAATGACAGAAAAAGGGAATCCTTCAGGCTCCGGTGTGGTATGTATTGTGTCAAAACCCACTAATCACAGTCAAAGATGCCTCAGGGAAACTACCCTATGAAGTCCAATTGAATTAAACTTAACATTATACAACAAACTACTATCCCAGGACACATCATCAAGAGGAAAATGTTTACTAAGAAGTCCCTCAAATGAGACGGGGAGGGGATGGGGGTATGAAAAATGGTGGAATGAGACAGACATCATTACCCTATGTACATGTGTGATTAACAAGAATGATATGAATGTACATCATGCACAACCATAGAAATGAAAATTTGTACCCCATGTGTGTACAATGAATCAACATGAAGTCTGTAAAAATAAAATAAATAAAAAGAAGAAGTCCCTCACAGGGCTGGGGATATAGCTCAGTTGGCAGAGTGTTTGCCTTGTAAGCACAAGGCCCTGGGTTCAATCCCCAGCACCACAGAAAAAAAAAAAAAGAAGCCCCTCATATAAAAGTGGAAGAGGCTTCCATCCCAATGGATGCATAAATCACCACATAGAAGCACAAGAAATATGAAAAAAGGTACTATGACATTTCTTAAAGTTCATAATGCTCTAGTGACAGATGCCAAAGATATTGAAGTGGATGAAATGAAATGCCAAAGAATTCAAAAGAATGATTTTTTAAAGGCTCAGTGATATCCAAGAGAATTCAAAATAAATAGCTGAAGGAATTAAAGAAGGCAATGTAGAAGGTAAATGAGAATTCCACCAAGATTTTGAAAAAGAACAAAATAGAAATCCTGGAGAGTGAGAAGAGTGGAACAGAAGTATACATCCAGAAACTCTGAGAGGGAAGCATGAGGGGAACAAAAGAGAAACTATATCCTGAGGAGACAGAGGAAGAACTCTGGGAATCAATAGAGAAGTGGTAGGAAATCTGAATAGCACAGAGAACCAGAAAGGCCAATCAGAAGAAAGGACAAAACTGTTCTCAACTTCAACCCCAGGACCCCATCGTGGAGTTTGGAACTCAATGCTGAAAGCATCAGGAAAGACAAGAACGCAGGTAACACTGATAATGACAGCAGACCAGCAGTCCTGATGACGGGGGATCCACAGGCCTTACAGGGATCCAGTACAGTGACTCCTCCCACATGGTAAGCTAGCTTTAAAAAGGAAATCTGTTACGTCACTCAGCAAACTCTGAGTGCTATAACCAGTTGCCGTCTTGAAAAGTGTCCATTGTAAGTGACTGAACTCTTCTGGGGATCAGAACACCTAAAAACATAAAGTCATAATTCAGGGTCTCTGTGGTCACTCCACCACACTGACTTGGTGGGAGAGGGCATTGTGACAATAGCAGCATGGGTGAGTGACACAAACCCAGTGAGAGGTTCAAGCAACAGGCAGCATGGGATGTGACAGGGAAGGAATGAAGGGCCCCACAGGAGGTGTTCTAGCCCTCTGCAAGGAAGAGTGAGACCAGTGACGTGGGTTTGCCAAGTCTGAAAACACCAAGACTCAGGCTGGCAAGTTGCATGGAAATCACCCACCCCTTGAGGAACTTAGGGGTTTGATAGCTCCTCCAACTCTTGGAAGCACCATGGGGTTATACCAGTGGTTGGTCATTTGCCATGCCCCTGGGCACAGAGATGAGAGAATGTATGCCTACCTGGCACAATCCACATAACGTCAAAGGACAGTCCATGAAAAGCGTCCTGATGGCTCTGACATCTGCCATTCACCTGGATGCATAGATGAAGAGCTTTCGGAGGGAATGCAGCCTGGTGTAATCCACATTCCCTTAACCTGCCTGGCAGGAAACAGGGCACAGCCTGCCTATCACCCCAACTTGTTTGTTGTGCACTGAGAAGAAACACAACAGGCTTCAGCTGCACCGTGGTATCCCCCTCCCACCCTTGATGGATTCCAACACCTGAAGACCTGGAAAGAACTTTCTTTAGTCCACGTCCCCTACCAGGATTTTTTTTTTTTTTTTTTGCTGTTTTTTCCCTTTCTCTATTCTACTATTATGTTTTTTCTTGTTATTATTTCCTTGCTGATATTTTTAAATATTTTTAGTTGTAGATAGACACAATATCTTCATTTTATTTGTTTATTTTGATGTGGTGCTGAGGATCAAACCCAGTGCCTCACACATGCTAGGCAAATGCTCCACCACTAAGCTACCGCCTCAGCCCTTCCTTGCTGATATTTTATCTTACTTTTATTTTTTATGCTTTGACTGGAGTTTTCTTTTCATACTTCTTTGTTTAAAATTTTTCTTCTTATTTCCCTTCATTTCATCTTTTCTTACTATTCTCCCATTATTCAATAGTTAATTCAGGGAAAAGATGCTTCAATGTATGTGGTGTACAATGAAATTTGGCATGTAACTCACATGCCTGCTATAAAAGTGATGGCATGATTTGTACAGTTTGTACTGAAAGGTCAATTTCATTATTGCCAAATGCTAAGGGTCCTGGAGGATTTGTGTGAGCTGTTATGCTCAAATATGTCTTCAAAAATTTTTGGACCTTCTGTAGTTATATATTTGTTTTAATAGATCCCTTCCCCATAAATTGTAATACCTTCCACTACCAGGGGTTGAAAACGCCCTGTTCCCCATCTGGGTCTACCCATGTGGCAGGGTCTCTTAATTTCCTAGAGGGTTGGAGTCCTCCTACCCCTTGCATGTTAGGACCCACAATGGTTTTCCACTCCTGTGGGATTTCCTCTGCCCTCAATAGTGTCACTTCTGCTCCGGAATCTATCATTCTTTTGAATAATTTGCCATTGATCTTAAGACATAGTGTCAACTGTTCGGCTAGCACAGGGATGGTCCAATGAACTTTAGGTAAATGATCCCTCCTTACTGGGGCTGGAGGGTGCCCCATTGGGAGTTTAAAGGCTTTCCATCAGCATCAAATTTCGATTTACAATCTTTGGCCCAGTGAAATCCCTTTTTGCATTTAGGACATATAGACTGAGGGAAGCCCTTAGGGGCTCCTGTGGAAACTCCCAAGTTAGGACATTGATGTTTATAGTGGCCCTGTTGTCCCACAGTACCAACATCCAGCTTGCCTTTTGGAGCAGCCACATGCGCTTGGACTCCTCCCTGTGCTATCGCAGCAGCCATTCGCTGGTGTTTTCCCTCATCTCCAGTAATGTCTTTAGTTGCTAATACCCAATCATCCAAGGTGCTGTTTCTAAATGGGGCAAGAGCTTGCCTGAATTCCTTTTTGCATCCCTCCCATATAAGGTCTCTTGCTAATGCTTCAGCAGCCTCGGGGTTATCTACCCTCCTATCCACAGCTTCCCGGACCCTCAGGAGGAATGTAAGGAACGGCTCTTGAGGACCTTGAACTAGGTTTGCTAATTTTTGTCCTTTTCCTTTTATATCTCCTACTCTCTTGAAGGCCCACATTGCAATGATTCTCACTTGATCAAAATAGATGGGTGGTCCTGTTGCCTGCACTGCCGGGCTTATGAAGGGCCCTGAGCCATTAAGGCCTTCAGCTGTTAATTGTACATGTGGTTCTGACCTGATGTTAAATTTCTTTCAGCTTGCTCTAGGCAGCCATCATGGAAAGCGGCATTCCACAGTAAAAGTTGTTCTGGAGACAAAACAGCTTTAGCTAAGTCCCTGAAATTAGTGGGGCACTTTAGCAGCACAGACTGATTTTCTAGTAATTGCATGGCATAAGGAGAGCTCAAGCCATCCTCTCTCACCGCCTTGCAAAGCTGCTGTATGGATTCAATCTCAACTGGATACCAGGACATAGGTCTGGCAGGTGTTGGATTAACATTAACAGGAAAAACTTGTGGGGGTTTTTTGGGCAGATAAATGAAGCCTTTGATGGAGTATTCGGGTTTGCTCCAGTGCTCAGCGGCCTCACGGACACTGCCCTACACTGGCGGCTCCAGGATCAGTCTTGGAGCCTGCGCGTGCCCGCCACTCATGCTCACTCTGCCCCCTCTCGCTGCAGGATGTGGCCTCAGGTGTAAGAGGTGTTTTTGAAGAAGGGTGAGAGCGCTGCCTTAAGAGATCCCAAATGTTTTCAGGATTAATCCAAGGGGCCAAAACTAGAACCTCATTCCAAGATTTATCAAGGTGTTGGGCCTTGACCTTAAGACCACGTTGTGAAAGTAGGACCTTAAGGGTGGCAAATTGCGGGGCACACTGCACGGAAGGAAGGTTCCCCATTATTCAGGAATAATTGTAAAACGAAAGCGAAAGACAAACAGAAGGAGGCCCTAGGAGTGTTATGGATCAATGTTGGTGCTTCCACGGGGGACTTCCAGCGCTTGCTAGGCGTTGGCCGTATGCCTGTGACTGTGTCTTAGAAAACCCCAAAGCAGGTCGGGTTCACCGCTCAGGTGTGATCAGCGCAAAACAAGCGGTCCGGACGAACCCAGAAGTGTTACAGCTCACGAGTGAAAAACTAGGGGATGATACAAGACATACAAAGACGATACAAGACATACAAAGAATGGGTGAAAAGAGGGGCCAACCTTACCCTGTTAGGACCGTACAACAAAGAACATACAACAAAACCCCTTGCAAGCAACCCAGAAGGGCTGATATCACTGGGTAGAAAGTACACAGAGGTTGGTCCCCGTTTGTGCTTCCCATTTTTGTGCTTGCTGTAATATTTGTGGCCAGCATTCAGGGCCCCATATGCCCTTAGAATTCATCCATGGACAAAGACAGATCATTAGATCCCAAATATGACCGAGTTCTTTATACTCTACCTTAATATGCCTACTGCGCAACAATGCCTGCAGGCTGGCCACTTGGTTTGTCTGCGAGGCCGAGGGTGAATTCCCCATGTAGCTCATGTTGTGCAGGTTACTCACCCAGGATTACCTCACCCTCTGCTGGAGTGAGGAAGATGAGTGCAGATCACTCATCTGACTTGGGCTTACCTTACCCTCTTGCAGGGGTCCCTGTTCGGGCGCCAAAATGTTGTAAAGTGGAACAGGAGCGGCCTGTGAGGGTAAGGAGGGTGAGTGCGATGGTGCTAACACCACGCCGGGAACTCGGGTTCTGAAGACCAGGCTCAGTTTAATACAGAACAAGCAAACATTTATAACAGACATTCACTAATTACAACTTGCCAACAGCTGTTAACACCCCCATGCCACGCTCCCAATCATGCTCATGCTAGACTTATGACCAGACCAATTAAGGGAAGAGAAAACGCCTGAACTCTATATCCTCAGGTACTCCTACACATAACAGAATGAAAATAGAAATTAACACCAAGAGAAACTAGGGAAATTATAGAGCATATAGGGATTAAACAGTGCTCTCTTGAATGATCAGTGGGTCATTGAACAAATCAGGGGAGAATTTAAAAGTTCCTAGAATCAAACAAAAATGGAAACATAGCATACTGGAACTGATGGGAAACAGCCACAGCAATACTAAGAAATTTATAGCAATGAGTGCCTATATTTAAACAAGAGAGAGTTACAAAAAGAACAATAAAGAAAATCCAAAGGTACTGCAAGGAGGAGGATTTTCTATATCAATGAAATCAATGAAAAATGTTTAAATCAATGAAAATGTTTAAAATTATAATGAAGAGAATGAGTTCAGTTTTATATAATCCACACTACATATTTTTCTCTCTCCTTTTTATTTTACAATAATTACAGCTTCACAAAATAATTGCAAAAACTAGAATTCTTATGAATCCTTTATTCAGTGACTCCCAGTGGTACTAGGAGAAGCAAAAGTTTACCTCTCCTCTCTCAGGATGTCCAGCTGAGCCCCAGGAATAAATTAACGTAAACCAGACATACAGGAGAAATGCACACAAATCTCTACATCACAGGGGAACCCCAGAGGAAAAGAAAGACCCAGGGAAACTGTTAGAGCCAAATGCCTACATCCTAAGTTGGAAAAGTGTATCTATTTGTAGAAATACAAGAAAGAGGCTTGGGCTAAGGCAGTTAATCACAGAGCAGTGACTAGAAAGACAAGGATTCGTCTGAACATTTTTCTTGTCCTTGGCTCCCATTTCTGGTAATAAGCATCTCTCTCCTCCTGGTTTATAGAGGACACAATTCATTTCATTTCCTGTATTCAGGAAGAAAAAAGAAGATCAGATCACCCTTGTGCATCAGCTATTATTAAATGCCTTTACCTAAAAATTATCCTTATGCCAAAGTGGCATAGTTTGGGTTGACATATCCCACCCCCTTCAATAACATCTTGAGTAACTGTGGTACAATATCAAAAGGAAGAAAATTGATATTGATTCAATCCACAGAGTTATGCAGATTTCACCTGTTTTACATGCAAGTATATGTGGTGTATTGCTGTATGTGTGTGATTTTATTATGTGTAGATTCTTTTTTTTTTTTTCTTGTACTGGAGATTTAATCCAGGGGTTCTAAACTACTAAGCTATATCCCCAGCCCATTTTTTGTTTTTGTGGGTTTTTTTTTTTTGAGACAGAATCTTGCTAAGTTACTCAAAGCCTCACTAAGTTGCTGAGACCTTAAACTTGCAATCCCCCTGCCTCAGCCTCCCAAGTCATGTGTAAATTCTTATAACCACCAACACGGTAAGATACAGAGCTGTCCCATAACCACAAAACTCCCTAGAGCTACCCCCTTATTGCCATATCCACCACCTTTTCCCCCACCCCATCCTAATCACTGTAAACCACCAATCCCTTACCCATCCACCATGATTTGAATATGGTTTTCCATCACCAAAACTCATGTTGACATCTGGTTGTCAATATGGCAGTGTCAAGAGATGGGGCCTTTAGAATTATGGTCTCTCTTAAGAATGGAATACCCCTCACAGGAATGTATTATTTCTTGTAAGAGCAGATTATTATAAAGAAGCATCTGGCCCCCTTCCTCCTCTTCTCTCTTCTTTTGCAGATACTGAATGGACCATGACAGAATTTCTGCCATGGTTCTACAAGACACAACACCATAATTCCCAGAATCCTCCCATAATTAAGTCATTACTTGACACAATGGACAGATAGGGCAATTACTTGATTTAATCACATGAGACCTTATATCACTCTCTCTGGATGATGATAAAAATAACCAGAGAAATTCAAGCCTGAGGCTTCAATGTGTCATTTCTGGCTTTGAAGATGGAGGAGACCACATGGCAAATAATGTGAGAGGCCTTTAGAAACTGAAAGTGGCCACCAGCTGACAGCCCCCAGGAAAGGGGGACCTTGGGCTTACACTTGCAAAGAACTGCACTTGTCCAATAACCTGAATGAAGCTGGAGGTGAATTCTGCCGAGAGTCTATAGATAAGAGCCCTACAGCTTCATTAGATTCTAACCAGAGATCCCGCTGGAGTCACATTAAACTTTCTGCATGTAAAACTGTGAGCATCTTAATTTGTACTGCATTAAGTTGCTAAATTTATGATGATTTCTTACACAGCAAAAGAAATCAAGTACATATAGTTACTCTGCTCATGGGCCATCTAGCCAGTGCTGGAGTGCCTGGTGGCAAAGGCAGGCTGCCGTCAGCTGACTTAGTTGTTTTTTGTATTTAATTTTTTGTTGCTTCTACTACAGTGGACATTTCTTGCTTTGCTGGATCTGGTTGTATGGTTGCCCTACTGCTACCATACCCTTATTCATAACAAGCTTTTCAGAGACTGGATTCTAGATCTGAGCATTGGCTTAAGTCAAGCTGAGTAAGTTTTTATTGACCTGACCACCCTTAGGCTTCTTCTTCTCATTATTGTCTTCTTCTGATACTATTGTAACCCCACTGTCTGTCTGTTGGACACCATGATCAATTAAGCTTCTGAATAACTCTCCCTGTGTTTCAAGATCTCCTGACCATCCCTTTAAATGTTCTGAGCACTAAGAGAATAACAGACCCTGGTTTTTGGACGTGAAGTCTTCCCACACACCCTCTGTTCTTTCAGGGTTCTCTCACCCCTGTCACCGTAAACAAGTTCATCTCTGTGGCCACCATTCTGACCATCCATCCTGAAGGGAGAACCCTTGTTTCTCCCTTTCAAGGCCAATCTGGCAATTTTTCTGCTGGTGTGCCATTCTTAAAGCCTTTGGGATTCTCTGTGTATACCATGGGAATTCACTTCCTTGAGCAAACACAAATATTTGCTGACAATCTCACTTCTCCTCTTAGCTTCTGCTGAGATGGATAAAGCAATCCATGAGTCACACACAATCTATTCAGAGTCCTATGTGCAAATTAATGTTCTGTTCCTTTAGATCTTTCAGAGTCACTAGTAAAAGTTATCGAGCCACACCCTCTATTTCTCCTTTAGGACAAACTTCCCTGATATTTAATCTCCTAATTTTAATGTCTTTTGAAATTTGAGGAGACTGAGAATTTCCCAAGACAACAAGTTCTAGCTCTGTTTTTATAGTTTTTCCCTCAATTTACCTCTTTCTGCTTGCTTTGTACTCTAAGTAACAAGAAGAAACTTTTCTATCATACACCTCCAGATCATTCCATGATCCAGTTCCATGTCACCAACATTTTTAGGTATCTGTGACAACAGCACCTCAAAATCAGTTTAATAGTTGTCCTGTGGTTGTTATAACACATTAGCTCAAGCTTGGTAGCTTCAAACAATGAAAATTCATCCTCTCAGAGTTTTGGTGAACAAAAGACCAAAATCAGTTTAGCCTGGGGGGAAAAAAATCGAAATTCAAGGCTACATTCCCCCTGGAAGGTCCAAGGGGAAACCTGGCTCCTGCCTTTTCCAGGTTCTGGTGGCTTCTGGTGTTGCCTAGTTTGTGGCTGCATCATCCATGTCTGCTTCTATGGCTGCAGTTCATTCTCTTTTGCTGTCTGAGACCAAATCTCCCTCTGCCTCCCTCTTGCCAAGGTTCTTGTGATTACATGTAGGCTCCACCCAAATCATCCAGTATGGTATTCCCATCTCATTATCCTCAACTTTATCTGTGAAGAACCTTCTACCACACACGGTAACATCCATAGGTCCCAGATCAAGAGCTGAAGATCTGTGGGGGCCTTTATTTAGTCTGCTACAGAATTCTTAGATACAGTGCCAAAAGTGTCATTTACAAAGTAAAAACTGACAGATTGGAATTCTTCAAAGTTAAAAACATTTCTTCTTCATGCAACATTCTGCAGAGAATAAAAAGATAAACCACAGACTTGGAGGAAATCAATAAAACTCACATGGAAGCCGAAAGATTTGTATCCAAAAATTTATAAAGAACTCTCAAAACACAACCCAATTTTAAAGTGAGCAAAAAATGTCACTAAAGATATAGCAATGGCCAAAAAAAAAAGCACATAAGTCAATGCCTGGCTGCCAGGGTCCAGCCCTAACAGGAGTCAGGGTTCCTGGGTGGAGGGGAAGCATTGGCACAGTGGAGAAATAGCACACAGAGACACCAAGTGTTCTGAGCCTAATCTAAATCTACTTTATTCACAATCTCTGGGGATTTATATACTTTAGCTTACAACTCAAAGTTTAATGATTTACAGAAGTGAGAAGTTAATTCAAGGAACACAGTCATTACAATTAGGTCACAATTAGCCATTGTTAAGATCCTACTGCCGGGCACGGTGGTGCATGCCTGTAATCCCAGCACTTGGGAGGCTGAGGCAGGAGGATTGCAAGTTCAAAGCCAGCCTCAGCAACTTAGTGAGGCCCTAAGCAACTCAGTGAGACCCTGTCTCTAAATAAAATACAAAATAGGGCTGGGGATGTGGCTCAGTGGCCAAGTGCCCTTGAGTTCAATTCCCGGTACCAAAAAAAAAAAAAAAAAAATCCTACTGACCCATATGCACTTTTTATTTTTAACTATTAACTAAGAAACATTTTAAGCAATACTTTCTAGTTGTTTTTACTATGGATAATATTAAACTAACATTTATGTGCTAACCTTTCCATAAGCCCAAGTGTTTGACCTTGGACCCATTTGCCATTTTTCCAAACTGTTCATTTTCCTTCATCATAATATATACCTGCATTGGAAAGTGGAGGGTCAGCTGGAGGGGGCCCTTGTACCGAGGTAACAGCAGGAACAATGGGGAGTTTCTTTCTGAGATTTCTCTGAATCATCCATTAACTGAACTGCTTCAGGCCAATTAGGAGCAGTAACGTTTCCCTAGGGGTAAACAGCAGCTCTTGCTGGATTTTTTCATAAGATTCCTTATTACTTAAAGTCTTATTACATGTGAAACTAGTTAAGGGGAAAACAGTCTTGTTTTTATGTTCTAATTCATAGATTTAATTTTCCTTGGAAATTTATAAATGTAGACACCCAAATATTACACCATTGATAACAAAAAAACAACACAAGAGCCAGAAGGAGCATGCCACGCCCACATTTCCCAGAAGATTAGATCATGCAAGAATCTTCATTATTCCCAGTGGAACTGTGTCAAGCATTGAGGGGAACAGAAGTGGGCATGGCACCCGACTTCATAGCCATTAGAGAAATGCTACTTGAGCCCCAGATGAGACATCCTACTCACTTATTAAAATGACTGAAATAAAAATTACTGAAACACCAAAAGCTGGGGAAAATGTGGAGCAACCAGAGCTTTCATATTTTGCTAAAAGAAATGCAAAAGGACACCCCTACTCTAGAAAACAGTTTGCCAATTTCTTAAAGAGTTAAATACACAATTGGCCAGAGACCTCCCAATTCCACTTCTAGATATTTATCCTAAAAAAATGAAAACTTGTGTTCACACAAAAAACCTGGACACTAATGCTTATGGAAACTTTATTCATAATCTCCAGAATCTGGAAATGACCCAAATGTCCTTCAGAGATGAATGGATAAGCAAACTATGGCACATCCACACAATGGAACTACTCAGGAATAAAAAGAACCATTGGCACACGTTAGAACATGGATGAATCTCAGAGGAATCCCTCTGGATGAAAGAACCCCATCTTAAAAGATTCCAGGGCTGGGGATATAGCTCAGTTGGTAGAGTGCTCGCCTTGAAAGCACAAGGCCCTGGGTTCAATCCCCAGCACCGCCAAAAAAGAAGTCAAAAGATTCCATACTCTGTAATTACTTTGTAATTCCATTTATATGACATTCATTCTGAAAAATGTAAAAATATTAAAGCAGAGAACAGATGCTTGGATGGCAAGAGTTCAGAGCAGAGAAGATCTCAATACAAAGGAGGAAGCACAAGGTGATTCTTTGAGGTGTTCCAGTTGTTCAGAAGTGGTGGGGGACTCTGTGAATGTATAAAACACCATAGGACTCTCTATGGTTAACATGATAAATTTTATAATCTGTTTTTTAACTGTAATTTTAAATTTGTCAATTATAAAATAGTGTTCTTTTGAAAAGTAAATAGAATTCTTTAAGCAAATCAAATCTATGGGCAGACGTATAAAAACATTTATACCTAAAGATGACCTTAAAATGTCCTGCTAGGCTGAGGTGACTCTGGCATCTAACAATCCTATAATCCATAAAGTCTTGTCCAAGAAGCTTCATGAAATCAACTGTCCCAGAAGACAGAAGCAGAAATACATCCATATCTAACAAGTTCTTTCCCAAGTCTTTTATCCTAATTATTGCTCAACACTTTTTCTCTGTTCCTGGGTACAAGGAGGTCCTAGGGGGGGAAAAAACCCTGTCCCTCAAGAACTTCTGCAAAATTACACAGCTGCTGTCCCTATAGCCTCTCCCTATGGCATTCTGTCAGAGTCGTGATTTTATACACCATATTGTTAGTTTGTTCAGATCTGAGGTCATTGCTCTGTGCAACTGAACCTAGGATAGAAGCAGAATTGGGAGCACAATCAGGCAAGAGAAATAGAGTATATGAAAGTAACTCAGAAAATGCTAGAGAAGTAGACCACAGACTCTTCGTGGGTCCTTTATGCTCTTCAATAAGGCTACCAGCTGCTCACAGGTGTTATCAGGTCCCTGCTCTCTTTACAACAGTTCCCAAGAGGATGCTGGAACGTGAAGTCCTGGGTTCAACCCAGCTGAGTCATTGCAGCTGGCATTATGCTGAGTATATTAATCTGTTAGGGATGGATGCCTGTCTTCAGGCAGAAAATACAAGTACAGATGGAGACAGGAAGAAAGGAGAGTGCAATTGATAGTAGCTGGACCAGAAAACTTGGAT
>JAJEJO010003128.1:42570-77855 GCA_020662805.1 Glaucomys volans
ATGAATGCACAGATGGTGTGACTCTACTTTGTGTACAACCAGAGAAACAATAGCTGTACTCCATTTGTGCTCAATGAGTCAATAAGCAAATAAAAAAATAAATAAATAAATAAACACAAACACAAATCCCAGACCTCATGAAGATTAAATTCTAGTGAATTAAAGAGTTGATGATCCTAAAATTTCATGATTCTAAACCAGATTGCATCTAAGAGTAAATATTTCCCTGACTCTCAGTCTGTTAACTACAGAAACAGTGATTCTGTGAACATACACGTGAGGACCTCCAACTCTCTCATTCACATCATCTATAACACAGGAGCTCAGGGACCATGAAGAAGAGAGGCACAACCTGCCCCTGGAGCTGTCACCCTGGGTCATCAACCGGCATCTGCCAGCTCAGTCATTTGGTAGCCAAGGGACTTCCCTGATATGCAGATGATGAACTATGGCAATGGTGAGAAAGCTAAGGAACCTTCTTACCTATGCACTACCCTAGTCCACACATCAACCTTGAGACACCTGTTGAGAAACCACAGATGCACCAAACACGATCACATGGAGAAAGTAAAAAAGACACAGAAAGGCGGAAAGATGAAATCAGACGGAAAAGACAAACAAAGTCAGAGAGACAAAGACAGAGAGGAGAAAGAAAACGGGTGGGAAGAAAGAAAGATCTTTTCCTTGTTCTCTCCCATGGCTCTGTGGGTCTGTAGTCTGTAAGTTTCCATCTCCATCTCTATCTCTACTTCTCTATGTAAGTCACTCATTCTTTAGCTATTTCTGTTTCTACCTCTCAATTTCTCTGGCTCTTCCTTTCTTTCACTCCCTCTTCGTTTCCGTCGCTCTCCACCTAATTTTTTCTTCTTTCTGTTTCTGTCCCTCCTCCATCTCTGCCTCTGCCTTTATCTTCCTCTCCTCTTCCCTTCCCCCTTCTTCCATTTCTCTCCCATGTTTGATTCTTCCTGTTCCTTTTTTGGTCTTTTCCTCACCTCATTTTATCACATTTCTAAGGTCTAGGGAAGACATGTCCCAGGTGGAGATGAAAAATGTAGGGATGTCCCTTCCCAGACACAAGCTCTCCCACTTCTCTTCCCAGTTGTTGCCTGAAACATTCATCACCAGGACATTTCAATGCAATCATCTAGCTCCTGTCCCTGGTTCTTCTCTGTCTATACCTAACCTCTGCTCAAGGAGCAAGGACAGAGTGATCCCAGGCCTAGACCCTTCCCACTCCTGGGAA
Organism: Glaucomys volans; assembly: GCA_020662805.1. NCBI lineage: Eukaryota > Metazoa > Chordata > Mammalia > Rodentia > Sciuridae > Glaucomys > Glaucomys volans. The sequence continues at coordinate 43,814 of JAJEJO010003128.1, forward strand.
ACATGCTACAGCTTCACTCTCAAACTACACTGACCTTCACAGAGGTGTGTGTTCCTCAACTTGGGAGGTAGGGGATAAAAATTACAAACGTGAGCCCTATCCTCCTGCCACAGCTGAGTAAGTGAAAGGTGAAAAAGTGCCCAGAAAAACCACTCTGGACTCAGAAACTCACACAAGAGATTTTTTTATTAGGCAGATGAACAATGTCTGCCCTGAAGAGAAAGAGAGAGAACATGGCTAGGGAGCTTCTTTCAAGCTCTCAAACATCCCAGGCAAAACGATGATAAGGCCAATTGTTGAAAGTTGAATTTTGGTGGGCTAGGGATCAGCCAATGACTGGCGAGGACAGGCTGATGAACAGACCAAAGGCTGGCTAGCTGCAGGAAAGGAGCAGGGAGCTGTCATCCCCCCTTACCCTCCCCGCAGGCATGTCCTGCACCTGATCTCAGGGGAGGGAGCCCCACGAGGTCGGAAGGTGGGCTGGTAGGCAGCCCGAGGCCTGAAGCAAGAGTTGGACTGCAGGGTAAACCCAGCACCCTGGTGCCAGCCGAGGTGAGGTGACTGGGGGCGTGGCCACATGGACAGAGCACTGCTCTGACAGCTGCGGACTTGGTTGCATCTGCTAGGCGGGTGCTGCTATTGTAGCTTTTTACAGTAAGGAGTACAAACCTGTGTGCACCTTGTATTTGGGTTCCAGGACGGTGGTAATCTTCAGTGGGTACCAACCTGTGAAGGAGGCCCTTGTGGTGTGTGGTAAGAACCTCAGTGTCTGCAGGAGCTGCCCCTTATTTTTCAAGGAAAGTGGCAAGGTTGCCCCCTTATTCACTGCAGAAAAGTCCTTCCTCGTTGTGATTGCACAAGATAGTCCTCCAGTTCTTGGTGTCCCATGCAGTCCTTGATCCCACTACACATGTCAGGGAAACTGCACAGTCCAGGACCTGGGATGAAGCCATCCAAACTTCACCATCCCTAAACACCATCACCACCTTAAATTGCACTTTTATTCAATCCCAACTTCCATTTCAAGCCCAATCCCATTCCCATCCCAATTTTCATTTTAACATCAATATTATACCCAACTTCCACCTCAATGAACAAGTCAAATTAACCAGCATCAAACCTTACTGTCCACCTCAACCTCAACCTGATTCCCATCATAAATTTCCATAACCAATCCAATCCTACTACCATTGGTTGAATGAATTAATGATTTCTCCCCAACTCCAAAGCCTATCTTCTATCCCAAACACTATCCAATTTGGCCAGTCTCCAACTATTTTCCATCTATCCTATGAATCCAATCACCAAATCTAACCCATCATGTAACAACATAACCTCAACCCAAACCCAACACTAATACACCAAAGTCATCCCATACCCCATGCTCAGTTTGAAAAAGTGAAAATCTGGAATAATGGAAATCAACTTGGATTCAAAAAAAAAAAAAGCAGTCCTGTTGTTAATGAGGCTACAAATAGAGACACAGATTAAGCTGCTACAAAGTTAACATTGTGCATTTTTCCTTCCAAAGTCATGCAGCAATTACAAACACCATTGGGAACCCCTTTGTGGAGTGACTACTGATTTTTCACTAGTGACTCACCCAGACTGCTTTTTCGCACCTAGGTATTACTGGTAACACTTGATTCATGACTCACAACTCAATCCCTAGTTAGGGATTGAGTCCTCACTTCTTAGTTCCTCTTTAGAAAGACCAACCAATCTAGAATTTATGCCTGCATATCTCAGACCCTCCTTTGAATTCATTAGCAGGAACCTAAATCTTACACAAGGCACTTTTCTCATTCCACTTGTTGACTGGTGCCCCGCTGTGCCTCTGTGTTGCATTCCGCCCTGTATCAAATCAATTAATCTGACTTTGTCCCATTGTGATTTTGTCACTTGTGATGATTAGGCTTTAATATTCTATTCTACCCAACCCCCTTATATTATCAACTCCATCCACCCAAATCCATTCCCATCACCAACTGCATCCTTGATCTAACCTCATACTCAATCTAACCTCATTAGATAACAATACTACTTATCAATCCTTTATCAACTTCATCACCAACCCAATTCCATGGTAAACCCCAACCATGTCCATCTCAAACCATAACTCCAGCCCTCACTGAAAAGTCAATAGCTTGTCCTATTTCAACTTAGAGAAATCAACTATCACTGGGATTTTTCAAACTCTTTAAAATCTTTATTCAAAATATTATGAAGTTTAATGTGAGACTGAGAAACCAAAAGCCTGGTTGAACATGTTGTGACCTAGAGACCTGCATCAGAGGCTTCCTTTTTCAACCCTGCATAGCCTCGTGGGGACGCACCCTGCCCTACTATGAGATGAATTCCAGATGTTCCCAGACTTAAATCAGAGATGTCTGGGAACAAAAAACTTTTTACTAATAGTGAAGTCAAACTGATTTGAATGTTTGTCCCTCCACGATCCATGTTGAAAAATGAGTTGCCATTGTAACGGTACTAAGAGGTAGGACCTTTAAGAGGTAAGTAAGCCATGAGAACTCCACCCTCGTGGGTGGGATTGGTCCCATTACAAAAGGTGAAGTTTGGCCTCTGGTTCTCTCCTGCCCTTCTGCCTTCCACAACAGGATGACTCAGCAAGAAAGCCCTCACCTGACGTGAGCTCCTTGATCTTGGACTTCCCAGCCTCCAGAACTGTGAGAAACTGAATTTCTGTTCATTATAGATATCTGTGATATTCTGTTGCAGCCACACAAAACAGACTAAGACAAGTCAGTTCCTCAACTTCATTTCCTGCCCTCTGGCTTGAGCTTATGACTTCAATAATCCAGGTATGCCTGGGAGGGGAAGAAATGGATATAAGGTGACCTGATGAAATTTGGACAGGAGAAATCTGTGAACTAAATATGTCCTGTGTTGTTTAAAATAGCCTCTATCCAATGATTCCACATGCAGTTCAGAGGAAAGAGCCTGGATCTTTCTCTTAATAGCTATGTACTCCTGAGCAGGTGGTCTCCCAATCTGACCCTCAACTTGCTTTGGGGAGAACTGACTGAAGATCAATGAAATAGTGTACTTTGTTTTGAGATCAGCGGACTCAGACATCATTGGACCTTGCCCTTCTAGAGCTCTCAGTCCAATGGGGGAAAAAACAGCCTCGTCACCAGGCTGTGACATTCCAGACTCATCAGAGTTGTGATGTGAGAATCCTAGAAGCTGTAAGAACCCATAGAAGCCTGATTCATCCTGAAGGTCAGAGAGAGCTTCTGTATAAGGAATTTACAAATTACATTTCTCCAAAGAAGCAACAGGAAAGGGAGATGTGCAATGAAAGCTTAGAAAAAGATCTGTGAGGATTAAGGCTAGATGAAGGAATCCCTTTGCATTATGTGGGTGACTTGCTTATAACTATGGCAGCGCTCCCAGCTACCATTACTGCCTTTCAAACATTATTACCTTGCCTCATGTGAATCCAAGGTGTTCACTGAAAAAATTCCTATTTATAAACAAGTCGCTTGTCTGAGATTCCAGATTAGCCATAGAACCCAAAGTGGGATATCAGATTGGAAGCAGGCCATCTTGAGCCTTGCTGAACCCAGGCACTTCCAGAGGTGGTGTGCTGCACACCTTTGATCCCAGCAACTCAAGAAGTTGAGCAGAAGGATTGCAAGATCAAGGCCAGCCTCAGTAACTTAGCAAGATTCCATTTCAAAATAAAAAATAAAAAGGTCTGGGATGTAGCTCAGTGGTAAAGCGCCCCTGGATTCAATCCCCAGTTCCGAAACAGAGAGAGTGCATGTGAGAGAGAGAGAGAGAACCCAGCCCTGGAAGCAGTTATGTATGTTTCCAGAAATGGCAGGATTCTGTCCTATTTGAATTCCTAATTTTAACACTTTTATGAGACCGTAAAAGAAACAGAAATAAAACCTTTGATGTGAGCCTCAGAATGTTAAGTTGCCTTTGAAAAGTCAAAATAAAGCCTTGTGATAATCCCTGCCCCAGGCCTGCCTGACTTACAAAAGGAGTTCAGCCTAGGGCAAGAGAAACAAGGTCCAGCCTGTGGGGTTCTCTTATAGGCATTGGGAGATATATCATTACCAGTAGCCTATTTGTCAAAACAGCTTGCCCACACAGAAAAAGATTGACGCCCTGGCTGCTGGGCAGTGGCTGCCACTTTTGATTCACTACAAGGGACTGAGAGATCCACTCTAGGACAAATCATCCCTGTGTTTGTTCCTCACCAAGTCTGGGTCCTACTAAAACAGAAGGGTGGCTACTGGTGGACAGCTGGGAGCATAGGGAGATACCAGGCCATCCTACTAGACAACCCAAATGTCAACCTTAAAACTAAGTCTAGGTGGCACATGCCTGTAATCCAAGCGACTTGGGAGGCTGAGTCAGGAGGATCGCGAGTTCAAAGCCAGCCTCAGCAACTTAGCGAGGCCCTAAGCAACTCAGTGAGACCCTGTCTCTAAATAAAATACAAAATAGGGCTGGGGATGTGGCTCAGTGGCCAAGTGTCCCTGAGTTCAATCCCTGGTTCCAAAATAAATAAATAAATAAATTTAAAAAAAAAAAAAACTAAGTCTACCTTATATCCAGGGACCCTTTGCCAATGGACCAATCTAACACTACTGCTCAGAGATCCTGAGGACTGTTTACTCCAGCAAGTTGGAGTCTCTGATCAGCCTGTCACATAACCAGACTGGGACCTTTTCACCAACAGGAGTAGCTCCATGGACAATGGCCAGCGGATAACTGGATATGCCGTGATCAAGAAACAACAGGTACTAGAAGCTGGGGCTTTGCTACTGGAAGCATCATCCCAGAAAGCTGAACAAATTGTTCTGACATGAGTTCTCAGACTGTCCCATGGAAAGAAGGTAAACATTTAAGTTGCCTCAAAATATGTTTTCAGGATAGTACATGCACCCAGAGCTATTTGGAAAGAAAGAGGGTTCTTCACCTCTGAAAATAAGGACATTAAACATGCCCTTATAATATTGACATTGATACAGGCTGTGGCTAAACCAGATCATGTGACAATTGTACGCTGTCCAAGTCCTCAGAAGACTGCCTTTTTTATGGGCAAGGGAAAATCGGGTCACCAATAGGGCAGCCAATAGGGTAGCAAAATTTAAAAAAGAAAAAAGAAGAAAAAATACATATATGTATATATTAGGGGCCCTAATATCTCAGCCTGAATTATATGTAAAACTCTTTATACTGAGGAAGATGAGAAACAGGCCAGAGTGGAGTTTTGACTCCTGGGATAGCACTACAAAGTGGAGACAGAATTCCCAGGGGCTAATCCTCCTGTCTGAACACTGGTCTGGCCCTTGAAATATCTGTCTATCTGAGAGTACTACACATCCATCTGAGAGTACTCACAATGAGAAGGATGCCTTTGGAAATTTCACCAAGCCCCACCTGTGAGGATCACACCACCAACAGACTATTCAGCACATAACCCAAAACAAGCCAAAGATTGAAAGGCAACCAGCCTACTGTAAAAGAAACACAACATGTAGAAATTCAGGTTTTAATGACTGGCCACGAGATTTTACCCTGAGATCCCATGCCATGGGAAACTTCAGATAATTGCTTGTAATAGTGGACGTCTTTTCAGGGCGAGTTGAGATTCATCCCACCAGAACAGAAGAAGACTCAGAGATAACTAAGCCCTCTTGAAGGAGCTAATCCCAAAGGGCTCCCCTCCTTGATACAGACTGACAACAGACTATGTCCCATTACAATAGTGACCCAACAAGTAAGCAAAGCATAGGAGACCCCATGGAAGTCACATGCATCCAAAAGGTCGCAATCTACAGCAGAAACAAAAGATGGATCATACCTTAAAGAACACAGGGGCTAAGTTATGCCAAGAAACTCATTTGCAGTGGGATAAGGTGCTACCAATTGCTCTCTTCTGAGTACAGATGCCCCTTAGAAGCAGGCTTAAATTGAATTCCTATAGAATAGTGTACGGGAAACCCTTCCTGGTTCTGGGGAGGGAGATATATGGCTAAACAGAGGGAAAAAACTATATCAAAACAGTAAAAAAGCAAATCAGTCCGATAGTAACTGCTATGCATGATTATGCTGTTCTCATGCCACCACAAAGGTGATGTCACCTCTCCATCCCTTCTGATAAAAGCCCAGAAGGAAAAATAACCATAACAGGATCCCCTTCATCACCCATTTTCAGCAGGAAGCAGCTTGGAAAGGTCGTTGACCCTTTTCCACAAAAGTAGAAGGTAGAAATCGACAGTGGGGAAAGGTAACAGGGTTGTCCCAAGTATAAATATTGCTATTCAACCTCAGGTGACTTATTTTTAAGAACTGTTATGCTTTTCTTTCTTCTCTTTTCCTTTCTTCTTTCTTTTTTCTCCTTCTCTTTCTCCTTCTTCGCATTCTCCCTCTCCCTATCAGCAGGAGAAACAGACCAACATTTTTCCCATCCCAGATTAAGGAATCATGTCCTCCACTGCACACAAGAATAAAGAAACTCCCAACCCAGGATCTGGAGCAGTGGCTCTCTCAAGAATACCAATTAATTATATCTACTGATACCACTTGGATCTCAGCCTTCAATTCCTCTTTTTAAAGCCCCAGGTTTCCCCTGGCTGGGAGAATCACAGCCTCTGGGACAGGAGTCCTCTATGTTTCTCCTTTCCTGGCAAATCAATGAAACTTTCCTTTTTCTGGAAACCTTCTCCTCTTTATTGGATTGAAAATGGACACAAGGACCAAGCTTTTGGTATCACTTTCTCCAAAGGTCACAAGTGGAAGATCCCATGAAAATTTGCTGACTTCATCCTGCAAAACACCAGGGCAGAACAATGCAGCCTTGAGAAGCAGGTCCTGCAAGAAATCAGTTTCCTGCTGGCAGAGCTAGATAACACTGAAGGTCAGCCTGTCCTTCACTTTTTCCATCAGAGTCACCTGATGTGCGTCTCTTTCACCACTCCTGGAGATTTCACTCACTTGGACTATAATGTGAAGGGCTTACCCTGGAGGTTTACAAACAAGTATCCCAGTTGGTGGTGTGGTAGGTCCTTGAGGTAAGATGGGAGGATAGGCTAGAGGAGTAGCAGCTATTATCTGATCCTGTCATCTATCACTCTGTGGGATTTACAGTCCAGCATTTGTAATTACAGGGGTGCTTATTGTGAAAGTGAACATGATGATAAATTTTTTTAAAAAACACTTTTGAAAACTCACCATGAACCATCTCTGTGCTAACCATTTTATCATGCATCAGTTCTCATAGTTTCATAACAATTCATTTTTCAGATAAGAAAACTAAAACATATGAGGAAACTGAAGTACAGAGAGATTAGCCAATCATCCTGACATCAGGACTACCAGATGGAGAAATCAGGATCCGAACCTGTGTCAAACTGGCAGTAGCGTTTGCACTCGACCAAAATGTACACTGAAGCTCAGGAAAGTTAAATCACTTCCCATGGTCACACAGCCAGGAAGTGGTGGAGCCAGGTTCAAAGCCAAGTCATACATCTGTTCTTTTCCACACCAGGCCAGGGAGAATCTAAGGAAAAGTTAACAATTACAGCAGTCATTTAAGTAGCATTTATGAATTTTTGCTTCCAGTTAAGATGGAGTAACAGAGACTGGATTTTTACCCCCATATGAAACAACTAAAATAATCAAGTATATGAAATATTGGAAACTCAAGAGAAGCCAAGAGAAGCAATAGTGTTGAAGAAACAGAGCTGAGGATTTAGGGAAGCCAGGGTGTCTCGACTCTTCAGAGAAGTCTACCCATAGAGAGCTGAACAGATGGGGAGACCTTCAGATATCTGCAGAACGTCTGCCTCACAACCTCAAACTATTCAGAATGTGTGCATAGGGAAGTCCCCAAGGGCCACAGGAAAGACCATGCAATTCTCGGTAGCTCGCTCAGGCTGCAAAGAGTCCATGTGTCCCTCATCCACGTTGTAACCCTCACCCTACAGGACACAGGGCAAAGGACTCCAAAAGGTATTGCTTCAGTACTTGTCTAAAATTATCCCTAGGATACAGGATACTCTGACCTCTTTACCAACCCTCACAAAGCCTTCTTGAATACCTCAAAAGGAACAAATATTTCTACACAACTTAACTGCATTCCACAATGGGACTTAAGACTACCTATAGAAATACAAATATATCTGGCAACCAGTGATGCCTGCCATTGAATCTGGATAAGGAAAAAAAAAATATTCCCTTAGAATCTGCAATACAAGTCCATGCCTCACTAGCAGTTACTGTTCTAAATCACACTCTCAGCATGGTCCCAAAGAATCAAAACTGAGAAATAAATTTTTTAAAAAGTGGTACTGGATCAGTGACAGTGTAATTTAGGATAGAGAATACCAAAAAAAAAAGGTAAGTTTGAAAAGAAGCAAAGTGTTTCTAGATATGAAAACGACTGTACCTGAAATTTCACACTCAGTGGAGAATATATTATAAAAAAATGTAAACAAAAGGCCTTTATTCTCATGGTGACAATAAGAAAAAAGAGATGAAACTTTAAAAAGACACTGTCTGGTGGAGTGAGCAAAGAATGATGATTGTAAGGAAAACTTGAACTGAAACACAGAGGTGCAGGCCTTCACAGGAGAGCAGAGCGCCCTGGGAGGGAGACTGGTCTGCGTGTGGTTGATGGAGGGGCCAGCCTGCTGTAGAGGGAGAGAATTTTCAGGAATAAGAAGTCCATGTCCTTATCATTTAAGGAGTGTTCCTCTAAAGCTGGAAATCTGCCCCACTCAAGGCCAACGACATCAAAAGAAGAGTGACTAAGGTAGCTGGGTGTGGTGGTGTGTGCCTGTAATCCCAGTGGCTTGGGAGGCTGAGGCAGGAGGATTGCCAGTTCAAAGCCAGCCTCAGCAACTTAGCAAGGTCCTAAGCAACTCAGGAAGACCCTGTCTCAAAATACAGAATAAAAACAAAAAAAGATCTGGGGATGTAGCTCAGTGGTTAAATGCCCCTAAATTCAATCCCTGGTTGAGAGAGAGAGAAAGAGAGAGAGAGGGATATCTTTTTAAGATTCTCAAGGACATTTCAACTGATAACTGTTCCAAAGTGTCCTGTTCCAAAGCCCTAGAGTAGAACCTAGAAGTCTCCAGTCATTGCCCTACATTTTCCAGGAACAGGGGAGCCTTTCAGGAGTGTCTCCATGATGAGACTGTCCCCCACCCAGCAGAAGCAATCATCTCCTAGGAACCAATTTCCCCCTTTCCAAGGATCACAGTTCGAATAGATGTCCTGAGTGGTTCGTGGAGATTGGCTCCTCAAGCCTCAAGGACTTCTCCAGAGCCACTTGCAGAACCAAAACTGAGTTAATGATCAACCCAGCCACAGTTTGAGCAAGACGGCTTAATTCTACATATATCTGACCCCAGGCCCCAGTGAATCCTCTGTTTAAACCTATAGCTCCTGTAAGTACCCCGAAGACAAGGCTGAGAAGCCCAATCTCTCTTTGCCTTCCCAGTAAGGCCATACTGATTAAAGTTCTTTTCCTGCTTTTTATCATTACTTTAGCTGTTTGGTTTTGGAGCAAATAGCCAGACCTGGTTTGTCTAGACCCCCAGAGTCAGGTCTCAGGCCTAGGACTGTGTAACAGACCTGTGCTGTTACCCAGATCTGTTCAGAGGCTGGGCTCATAACTACCACCCTTCATTGCCCTTTCCCTGATCTATAGACAGAAGTAAGAAATTCAAACTCCAGGGTACTTCATGTTTTGGAACAAACACAAATCTCAAGTTGCAAACATTTCCCAATATGTGTTAGCAGCTCAGATGTCTTTTGTTGACTGTCTTCTACCCAGTAGGGGTGGGGGAGGGAAGTATTGTGAAACACTAAAGCATGGTCATGTTTTGTAAGTAGCACGTGAATCAAGAAATACTCGGGCTGGATGGAAACCTTGCATGTGAACATTCTGTTGGAAAGAGTCCAAAACCTTTTTTTGGTTTGTTTTTGGTGCCAGGGATTGAACCCAGGAGTGCTTTATCACTGAGCTATATCCCAGAGTTTTTTACTTTTATTTTGAGAGAGAGTCTCACTATGTTATTGGCCTCAAACTTGGCAATCCTCATGCCTTGGCCTTCCAAGTTGGTGGGATTATGGGTGTGCACCACCACATCTGGCAAGGAGGAAAATCTGGGGATTCCGCCCCCCTCCCTTCCCCTCTCTCTCTCCCTTCCCCCTCACTCTCTCTCTCTCCCTCTCTCTCCTTATACCCCATCCATGTTTCTCTCTGCAACACCTACCCCAGAGGTCCAGGAATATAGGATTGGGGATTTATTTCCAAGAAGCAATCCTTGCTTGCAATCATGAAGATGGAACTGCATATTGGTACAAGTTCAGAAAAGAGCAACACAACCACTTTTGCCTAAATTTCACAAGAACATTCCCTTCGACTCTGTAACTTCATCGCTTCGAGTCGCAGCTCCTATGTTGTACTTGAAAACGTGCAAAATGATCTCTGTGTAGGTATTCATCACAGGATTGTATACAGAGTGAAAAACTAAAAACAACCAAAATATCCATCAAAGGGTTAAGTAGATAAAGGTACATCCATTCAATGAAATATGCCCATCAGAATCCCAGCCAAAAATATGAGAATTTAAGGAAGGGACCATTTACAAATTTGAGGACAGTGTTGAAGGAAATCTACAAGATGTGGAAGCACTCTGGGGCTTACATGGAGACACGCTATTGCTAGGTCTGAAGGTGTGGTGACAGGGGAACTTCTGAAACTGAGACTGGGGTTAAAGAGAGTCCCCCATTTGGAGTCTGTACTGGCAGAGAACAACTACCACTACTTCATAGTCTAGCAAAAAGGAAGATACAGAACAAATCATCTGTTATTGCTCTCCTCTCAACCATCTGTTGGCCAAATTCAAACAAGATCAGAGGTCAAGGGAGCTGGGGTAATACCATTCATTTCACCCTTCAAAAAGACAGACCGTGGCAGGGAGAGGAGAGAGCAGGACAAACAGAATATCCAACACAAATGTCAAGCAGCTGCAAAAATGATTGCAGAGATGGAGCATTTCCAAAATATTCCTTTTACTTTCCTGCAGGGCTGGGGATTGAACCCAGGGCCTTGTGCTTGATAGGCAAGCACTCTACCAACTGAGCTACAGCCCCAGCCCTCTTTCCAAAATATTCTACCCAGTGAATAAAGCCAGATGCAGAAAAGCAATGGAGAGTCCATACTACTATTTCATCCTATCTAGTTCTCCTCTCCTTCAAGGCATACAGGAAACTGAACTTCCTGGATCTGTCACTGTCATTTAGTAAGGCCACAGGGCTTTTCTGGTTGGTGGGTAGTGAGAAGTAATGTGTGTGTGCTTTGAGCCAGAGAATCGAATTGCTGACTGGAGACCTTCCAGAATCCTCTGGCTCCTGTGGAGGTGACCATGGCAGGATGTGATCAGAGGGAGCCTGAGTGATCACAATGAGCAGTCATGGACCACACACTTCAGATTTGAGTAATTAACTTTTGCTGTTAGACAAAAAGATCTGACTTCTGCTGACAGGCATTACTGGAAACTGAGAGCATTAGTATCCCGAGTAAGGTAAGTGGGTGGAACAGTTTTCACTTTAAATCACTTTGTACTTTTGGATCATGTGAAGGTATTACTTATTTGAGGAGTGGGGGTAGGGGAGGTGAGTTAAGCCTGGGAGAAAGGGAATCTACATCTGCTTCCAAAGGCAAGCCAGGAGAACTGCAGATCACAACCAGCACAGTATTAACCTGTCAGTCATAGGGGAAGTTTGATCCCATGTGAGCTGAGGGATGCTTGCTCATAGGGATGGTGAGAGTCATGGTTAGCTGAGAATAACAACTAACGTTCACATAGCTCCAAGTGTGAGTATTTTTAATGTGTCAGTCCAGCCAATCCTGTCAACACCCATCTTCCACATAATGAACACATGCAGAGATGACTTTGCCCAAGCCCACTCAGTTAGCAAGTGGTGACCTAGGCGGCTTGGTTCCAGAAGCTCCACTCTTAACCACTATCTTTTCATCACCCCTGCCTTTCTGGCCACCCCCACCGCCTTTCTGGCAGACGTTCCCAGTCTTGCCCTTCCAAGGTTGGCACATGCCTGTAGCTTTAGCTGTGGTTTCCAAATCATGACCTTGGCACAAAAGTAAATTTGGGTCTGAAGCTGTTCGACCTCAACCTCACCCTTTGTCTATGCCTACACCTTCTCACTAACTTTCAAGCCCTTTTTTCTTTAAAGGAATCCTTTCCACATTCACGGAACTGTGCCCTACCATTTCAAGTGATAACAGAAGTTCTAAGAACAGTGAGCTTCATAAGAGTAGAAGTTAGAATTCTGGTGCAGTGACTTTACCTGCTACATCCTGCTTCAACAAGTAGTAAAAGTAGTAAAAGTCCACACAACATTTTTTTTTTTTTGGAGAAATGACAAACTGTAGAAGAAAACAATAACAAAATGAATTGGGATTCTCAAGACAGAGAGTGTTCCAATTACAAGAAATTGTCTTTTCTCTTGGTGTTTTCCAAATCCATCTAGAACTGAGGATCAGACGTGGCCCATGGATCCATGCAGAGGGTCTCTATTAGGGAAAAAGACAGCAATGCTTCCTTGGAAGCACAAGTTGGAAATCCGAGGGAACTCAAACATAAAATCAGTGTTGAACAAGGAACATTTGCTGAATTCCTGGGTCAAAACAAAAGGATTGGGAACTAGCCTAACAGCATATTTACAAGAGAATTCTCAGATATTCTTGTACGAAAATTTAAAATATCACTATAGGGAAGGGTTATACTTCAAACACTCAGCCAGTCTCATCCACAAAACATATGCCAGATATTTACTCTTAGGCTACAAATCTGAACACAAATTCTCCAACCGGCAACATTAATGGAGAATTTCAGGGCTAAGTAGGTGGAAACTTTTCAGATTATGATCAAAATCCCAGGGTGGGGAATGAGATGCCTAGTGAACCTGGATGAAACTATAACAAGTTCAGTCTTACTAAAACTGAATATCTAGTTTCAGCACAGATCAATTCCTAATCATATTGAAATGATCAGCTCTCCCTCCTGTCTTCCCAGAAAAGAAAGTGTGAAACCCTCTCTAATGGTAGCTAAAATCATCTGGTCTACCATCAATTTATTTATTCATAATGTCTGTCAAAATAAAAATAGCTAGATATATGAAGAGAGAATGAGCATGATAATTTTAAGGAGGAAACTGAACAAAAACTAAAAAATAAAAAATAAAAAGCAGACCTATAAGCTTTTTGAAGTAAATGAGTAAGTAGTACACTATGGCTTTAATAAAATTGGTGAGAAAATGTGGAGGAATGTATGAAAACATCAAGAATTCAAAAGATAATTGGAATTCACCAAAAGAAATCAATGAATTCTTTATCATTAGTATGCAATTGTCTCTTTAATTAGTTTTTAAAATGTTTGTATTTTAAACATATTTGTATGATAGATTCTATTAATATTCTTTATTTCTTTGTATTGATTCAGATTATCTCCTGGCATCATTTCCTTTCAACCTCAAAAATTTCATTTAGTGCTTCTTGTGAGGAGAATCTACTATTAATGAATTCTCTCAGTTTTGTTTACCTGGTTACATCTTTGTTTTGCTGACGTTGTTGGAGGTCGCTTTTCTGGATATTGAAATTTTTTTGTACAGGGTAAGAATCCCGGGGTGCTTAACCACTAAGCCACATCCCCAGTCCATTTAATTTTTTATTTTGAGATAGGATCTCACTAAGTTGCTTAGGGCCTCACTAAATTGCTGAGGCTGGTTTTTCAACTTGCTATCCTGCTGCCTCAGCCTCCTGAGCCACTGGGATTACAGGAGTGCACCATTGTGCCTGGTAGGATAGAATTCTTGATCCACAGGGGTGTTTTCCTTTCAGTTCTTTGAATGTCATCCCATCGCTTTCTGGCTTCCAGGGTTTCTGATGATAAGTCTGCTTATTACCTTTTTTATAGTTCCCTTGATGGTGCAAATTATATTTCTCTTGCTGCTTTCAAAATTTTCTCCTTGTCTTTGGCTGTTAACAGTTTGCTTATGATATGTCTGGGTGCGAATTTATTTAAATGTATCCTACTGAAGAAAATTAAGCTTATTGTATGTAACATAATGTTTTCCATCAAATCTAGGGATTTTATACTCATCATTTCTGCAAATATTTTTTTAACCCCTCTCCTCAGATTCCAGGATTTCCATTACATATATATTAGCATGCTGGATAGTGTCCAATTGTCTCTGAAACTCTGTTCATTTTTCTTCTTTTTTTTTTTTTTTTTTCCATCAGGCTGAATATACTATATCTTCTTTCAAATTCACTTACTCCTTTTTTTGCTACCTTGTATCTCCCATTGAGTCCCTCTACTGAATTTTTTTTCTTTCACTTTTTAACTTTTCAACTCAAGAATTCCATTTAGGGAAATCCAAGATGGCGAACTAGTGGGAGGCCTCATTCCTTGTCACTCCCTGACTGGGGATTCAGGCAGAGGAAATACTGTTTCTCTGCGAGGCAGCTGTCGGTGCCCCCAGATCCCCTACTGTTTACCCCCATCCACCGTCCCATGGCCCGCCATCTACCAGCATATCATCCGCCTTTTGAGCGCAGATCACTCAACTGCTGCCTATCATCCGCCATTTGCAGATTTGCTGGTCTCTTGCCTGCCGATCACCCTGCTTTCATCTACCCATCGCCTGCCGCCAGACGTCCATCTGCTGATAGCCCACCATGAGCCTGGAGATCGCCCACAGACTGCCAGAGGATCACCCACTGCCTGCTGCTGGTTGGAAGTCCACTGTCGCAGTACCCGCAGATTTGGTTACACATGGCCACTGACATCTTGGGACATCTACCAGAGCCTGAGGTCACCTCTGTCATCTCAGGGTGCAGCTGACTCAGTCTGGGGACACTGGCCAGGGCCTGGAGATATATTGTTGGGGTATCTGCAGGTCTGGTTGCACCCGAGGTCTTTCTGTTCAGTGTGGTAGTGGCTACCATCTGGCTGCCTCTTTGCAGGGTCGCTCCTTTGTGTGACCACATCCCTGGTGGTCTCTCTGCAAGTTGAAAGAACATTGGGATCTTGTGACTGTAGCAAGAGAAGCCTGGGGAAGCTGAAACCCAGGTCCATGAGATTGCAGGTGGGTTTGCCTGGGCCAGTCTGGGTCTGGCAAGCCTGTGGAAAGCTAGAGACAAGAGGTAGTTCCCTGAGGGAAGTACAGGTTGGAGAAACTGGAGAAAACTGGGCTCTCTCCAGGTGAGTGAGTCCTGAAGTGTGCAGGGACAGAAGGGGCCAGCTACAACAGGTGGAAAGACTGGAAAGGGTGGGAGGGCATCTTGCTATCGGCTCACCCACCCAATTGGTCTGGCATCCACCAAACTGGAGCTAACATCAAACTTCAGACAACCCCACCTATCGGTAGAGAAGGGAGGCAGAGAAAATTTTTGAAAGCCAACAGAAACAATTGTTCAATTTTCCACTGAGACTTTCCTCTTTTTTTTTTTTTTTTTTTTTTTTTTTGTCCTCTCACACCTCTACCATCTTTGAATCCAAACATTTTTCATGCATCAATTTATTGAGGAATGTAGTGTCTGGATAGTATATTACAGTTTTGTTGTATATTCTTATATTTTTCCTTTTTTTTATAAATCTGTATATATTTTTTTCCTCTCACCTATCTCCCTGGATTCTCTTCACACTTCTGTCATACTAATAGCCAACCTCTATTAATTCCTCCCTCTTACTATGAATTTTTACCTCTATCTTCTCTCCTTCTCCCTAATAAGCACCACATCTTACACTACTTTTCTTCCCTTATTGTCCATCATTTAAAATGATCAACCCTTTTAGCATACTTACTGTTTATATTGTCGACAATAATCGAACACATCCTTTCTGTTTATTGTGACAAAACTGTAGACACCTTAATGGGATCCATTTGGTTTAAGTTTGTATATCATTTGCATTGGGTCTGTTAATATAGTTCTCCCCCTTAAAGGTGAGAGATTCATCTCCTAGGCAAAGACACCCACAGACTGAAAGTGAACAGTTAGGGAAAAAAACATCACTCACATGAACTGCATAAAAAAACAGGGTTTCCATCCTCATATCAGACAAAGTGGACTTCAAACCAAAGTTAGAAGAAATAGAGAACAACATTTCATACTGCTTAAGGGAATCATACATCAGCAAGACATAACAATTGTAAATATATATGCCCCAAACAAAGGAGCGTCTATGTACATCAAACAAACCCTTCTCAATTTCAAGAATCAAATAGACCACAACACAATAATACTGGGTGACTTTAGCACACCTCTCTCACCACTGGCTAGATCTTTCAAACAAATACTGAACAAAGAAACCATACAACTCAGTAGCACAATCAATTATTTAGACTTAACAGACATACATAGAGTATTTCATCCATCATTGAACGAATACACTTTCTCCTCAGCAGCATATGGGTCCTTCTCTAAAATAGACCATATATTATGCAACAAAGCAACCCCCAGCAAATACCAAAAAATAGAAATACTACCCTGCATACTATCAGATCATAACAGAATGAAACTAGAAAGCAACGATAAAATAATAAATAGAAGCTACTCTAACATCTGGAAACTAAATAACATGCTAGTAAATGAAAAATGGATAGCAAAAGACATCAGGGAGGAAATAAAATAATACTTAGAGGTAAATGATAATACCAATACAACATGCCAAAATATCTGGGACACTATGAAAGCAGTACTAAGAGGAAAATTCATTGCATTGAGCTCATTCAATAACAGAATAAAGAGTCAACAAATAAATGACCTAACATTACATCTCAAAGTCCTAGAAAAAGAATAAATCAACACCAAAAACAGTAGAAGACAGGAAATAATTAAAATCAGAGCTGAAATCAATGAAATTGAAACAAAAGAAACAATTGAAAAAATTGACAAAACAAAAAATTGATAAACCCCTAGCCACACTAATGAAGAAAAAAGGAGAGAAAACCCAAATAACTAAAATACTTGATGAATAAGGAAATATCACAATAGACACAACTGAGCTACAGAAGATAATTAGAAGCTATTATGAAAATTTATACTCCAATAAAATAGAAAATATTGAAGACATTGACAAATTTCTAGAGACATATGACCTACCTAAACTGAATCAGGAGATCATATACGATTTAAACAGAATAATTTCAAGCAATGAAATAGAAGAAGCCATCAAAAGCCTACCAAACAAGAAAAGCCCAGGACCAGACAGATTCTCAGCCAAGTTCTACAACCCCAATACTCCTCAAATTATTCCATGAAGTAGAAAAGGAGGGAACCCTTCCAAACTCATTCTATGAGGCTAATATCACCTGATACCAAAACCAGACAAAGACACATCAAGGAATGAAAACTTCAAACTAATATCCCTGATCAACATAGATGCAAAAATTCTCAATAAAATTCTGGCAAATCACATACAACACTATATTAAAAAGATATTGCACCATGATCAAGTGAGGTTCTTCCCTGGAATGCAGGGCTGGTTCAACATATGGAAATCAATAAACATGATTCATCACATCAATAGACTTAAAGTTAAGAACCATATGATTATCTCAATTGATGCAGAAAAAGCATTTGACAAAATATAGCACCACTTCATGTTCAAAACACTAGAAAAACCAGGGATAGTAGGAACATACCTCAACATTGTAAAAGCTATGTATGCTAAGCCCATGACCAACATCATTCTAAATGGAGAAAAATGGAAAGCATTTCCCCTAAAAACTGGAACAAGACAGGGATGTCCACTTTCACCATTTCTATTCAACATAGTATTTGAGACTCTAGCCAGAGCAATCAGACAGATGAAAGAAATTAAGGGATACAAATAGGAAAAGAACTCAAACTATCACTATTTACCAATGACATGATTCTATATTTAGAAGATCCAAAAAAACATCTAGAACTCATAAACGAATTCAGCAAAGTAGCAGGATATAAAATCAATACCCATAAATCAAATGTATTTCTATACATAAGCGACAAATCCACTGCGAGAGAAATTAGGAGAACTACCCCTTTCACAATAGCATCAAAAAAAAATAAAATACTTGGGAATCAATCAAACAAATGAGGTAAAAGACTTCTACAATGAAAACTACAGAACACTAAAGAAAGAAATTGAAGAAGACCTTAGAAAATGGAAAGATCTCCCATGCTCTTGGATAGGCAGAATTAATACTGTCCAAATGACCATATTACCAAAAGTATTACACAGATTTAATGCAATTCCTATTAAAATCCCAATGACATTCTTCATAGAACTAGAAAAAGCAATCGTGAAATTCATTTGGAAAAGTAAGAGACCCAGAATAGCCAAAGCAATCCTTAACAAGAAGAGTGAAGCAGGATGCATCATAATACCAGACCTTAAACTCTACTACAAAGCCATAGTAACAAAAACGGCATGATTTGGGCATCAAAATAAACATGTAGACCAATGGTACAAAATAGAAGTCACAGAGACGAACCCACATAAGTACAGTTAACTCATACTAGACAAAGTCACCAAAAACATACATTGGAGGAAAGATAGCCTCTTCAACAAATGATGCTGGGAAAACTGGAAATCTGTATGTAACAAAATGAAATTAAACCTCTATCTCTCACCCTGCCCAAAAATCAACTCAAAGTGAATCAAAGACTCAGGCACTAGAACAGAGACCCTGCACCTAATAGAAGATAATGTAGGCCCAAATCTTCATGATGTCAGTGTAGGACCTGACTTCCTTAACAAGGCTCCTAAAGTACAAGAAGCTAAATTAAGAATCAATAAAACAGACACTATTACCTCACGTACATATATGACTGCATGATCAATGTGATCCTACAGTATGTACAATCAGAAAAAATAGAAATTACACTCCATTTATGTATGATTTATCAAAATGTATAAATGCATTCTGTTCTCACATACAACTAATTAGAACAAATAAAAAATTGTAAAAAGAATCAATAAAGGGGATGGATTCAAACTAAAAAGCTTCTTCTCAGCAAAGGAAACAATCAAGAATGTGAAGAGAGGTAATACAGAATGGGAGAAAATCGTTTCCATGCACACCTCAGATAGAGCACTAATCTCCAGGATATAGAAAGAACTCAAAAAAGTTAACACCAAACAAACAAATAATCCAGTCAATAAATGGGCTAAGAAATGGGACACTTCACAGAAGAAGAAATACAATCAATCAACAAACACATAAGAAAAATGTTCATCATCTCTAGCAATTAGAGAAATGCAAATCAAAACTAAGGTTTCATCTCACTCCAATCAGAATTGCTATTATTAAGAATACAGGGCTGGGGATATAGCTCAGTTGGTAGAGTGCTTGCCTAGCAAGCACAAAGTCCTGGGTTCAATCCCCAGCACCGCAAAAAAAAAAAAAAAGAAAAGAATACAAGTGCCCGGTGTGGTGGTGCACACCTGTAATCCCAGCAGCTTGGGAGGCTGAGGCAGGAGAATCACAAGTTCAAAGCCAGCCTCAGCAAAAGCGAGGTATTGTGCAACTCAGTGAGACCCTGACTCTAAATAAAATACAAATCAGGGCTGGGAAAGTGGCTCAGTGGTCGAGTGCCCCTGAATTCAATCCCCAGCACCTAAAAAAAAAAAAAAAAAGAATACAAGCAATAATAAATGTTGGTAAGGACGTGGGGGGAAAGGTACACTCATTCATTACTGGTGGGACTGCAGATACCTGCAACCACCATGGAAAGCAGTACGGAGATTCCTCAGAAAATTTGGAATGGACCCACCATTTTACCCAGCTATTCCACTCCTCAGTCTATACACAAATGACTTAAAATCAAGAATACTACAGTGATGCAGCCACATCAATATTTACAGCAGCTTAATTCATAATAACTAAACTATGGAACCAACCTATATGCCCTTCAACAGAAAAATAGATAAATAAAATGTGGTATATATACACAATGGAATATTACTCAGCCTTAAAGATGAATGAAATTATGGCATTTGCAGGTAAATGGACAGAACTAGAGACTATCATGCTAAGTGAAATAATCCAATGCCAAAAAAACAAAGGTGGAATGTTTTCTCTGATAAGCAGATGCGATCTATAGTGGGGGGCGGGTAATAAGGAAGAATGAAGGAATTTTGGACTGTGCAGAGGGGAGTGAGGAGAAAGGTGGGGTAGTGGATGGGAAGTACCATAGAATGAGACAGACATTATTATCCTATATACGGGTATGATTATACTACTGGTGTGACTCAGCACCATATACAGCTAGAGGAATGAGAAGTTATGCTCCATTTGTGTACAATGTGTCAAAATGCATTCTACTGTCATGTATAAATAATTAGAATAAATGAAAAAAATTTTTTTAAAGAATTCCATTTAGTTCTTTTTTATCATTTCTCTTTATTGCTAATCTCTAGTTTCTTGTTAACATCATACTTTCCTTTAATTCTTCAAACATGGTTTCCTAAAATTCTTTTAATAGCCATTTTGAAGTCTTTGTCTGCTATGTCCAGCACCTCTGTGCCTTTCAGAGATAATTCTTATTGAATAGTTGTTGTTTTCACACACCCATTTCTTTAAATGTCTCAGAATGTTTTGCTGAATCCTAGATATTTTATATTACATATTATAGCAACACAGGATTTTAATCTCTTTCCCTGAGGGTGGTTGGTGTTATAGGTTTTGTTACTGGACCCAAGTCTGTCTGCTTGCAACTTGAAAGTCAGTACTCAGGAGATGAGAGTTAATAGGAAATAAATCACATTTATTCAATGGATTGGCATCCTGAGAAGATGTGAAGAGCTAACATCCCCAAAATAATGACCATCTTAGGAGACTCGGGTATCCAAAAGAGCTTTCATAGGGAGGGAAAGGAGGAGCAGAGAGGCAATGGGTAGAAAAAGTACATGCTGAGCTGTTTATCCAGGTTTAATAACCATCTCTGTCACACAGGGGATGTTTTGTTTTCTCTTTTCTCCTGGGAAACCCCTGTGATAATAATTGACCTTTATCTCCTAGACCACTCTCTGTAATTCTTTATATAAACACATCATTTCCCCCGAGGTAACTTATTTATACTTCCTCTTTAAAGAACAGAATTGGTGCCCTGTGGATTATGTGTTAGGTGATGCACATTCTGGTGGAATCTGAAGATCATCAGATGTTCTGAGCTTTGTAAATCTAGAGAAAAGTTACTGACTGATAGCTGTTTTAGTGAGTTTTTTCACTGCTGCTACTGAAAGACCTGACCAGAACATCTATAGAGGAGGAAGAGTTTATCTGGGGGCTCATAGCTTCAGAGGTCTCAATCCATGGACAGCAGGCTCCAATCCTCCGGGCTCACAGTGAGGCTGAGCATCATGGCAGTGTGTGTTGGAAGGAAACAGCTCACATGGTGATCAGGAAGCAGAGAGAGAGATCTCCACTTGCTAGATACAAATATGTACCCCAAAGCCACACCCCCAATTCCCACCTCCTCCAGCCACGCCCTATCAGTTCAGTTATCACTCAGTTAATCTCTATCAGGGGATTAATTCACTGATTGGGTTAAGACTCTCACAACCCAATCATTTCTCCTCTGAACTCTCGTGCATTATCTCACACATGAGGTTTTTGGGAAAAGTTACTGATAGCTCCCTATCGTTTGGGGGGACACCTCACATCCCAACCATAACAGTAGTTTTCATGACTCATGTCTTTTTAGTTCATTTTCCCAGGAAGAGCTAACCTTGAAGTTTAATACACAAAACTAGGGAGGAGAGCAGAAAGCAACTTTCAGGGGAGAAGTTTTAACCCTATAGGTGACTTTAATCACGTGTGTTATCTACAACAAAGCTAGCAGAAAACTAAAAATATATTGCTCAGTTGTGCAGCATCCATAATTGGTGTTATTTAAAGTCAAATAAAAGCGAGTGAACCTAGAGGGCTTATTTCAGTTTTCCCTTGGTTACAGTTGTGTTTGTTTATTGTCTGGATTAATCTATGGAGTCTGTTTTTCTCACAGGGTGTGGTTGCTGTATCTGTTCAAGTTTTTTCTTTTAGTCTTGTTTCTATGTATCCAGCCAGAGCCCTCCTACCACTCACACCAGGGCTCAGATGAGTGGGGGGGACTGCAGAGCTGGGTCCTGGAGAGGCAGGGCCAGGCTGGCAGGACAACCACCCCGGGAAAATGGACATGTGCCCTTCCACTCATCCACCTTGGTACCAGCCATCAACAGTATTGGGAGCAATGCAAACACAGGTGAGGGGGTATTGCTGGAGGCCATGCCTGAAAATGGCCAGACTGGGCTGTCTTCATTCACTCTGTGGCCTTCGGCTACCTAACCTCTCTGGGCCTCAGCTTTTTTAGGAAGTGCAGAGGTTGGGGACTTGCATCCCCAGAGCCACATCTGACCTAAGACATGTCTTATTGCATCCACACCTTGGTTTGGTTTTGTGTTTTTACATAAATTTAGTAAGGCTGGGCATGGTGTTTCACACCTACAATCCCACCACGCCCAGCTTAAACATTCTTTTAATAAACAGTTTCAGATCTGATCTCTTTTCATCCTCATGACAGTCATACCATTAGTTCCATTCGGCAGATGAAGACACTGGAACTCAGGAGGCAAAGTCACATATTCCAGGTCACATATAGAACAAGTGGTGGAACTGGCCAAGGTTCACACCCAACCATTCTGATGCCAGAGCCAACCTCTGACCACTGGGCTGTCCTGCCAAATAAGTGGGCTTGAAAGGCTTTCGTAGTAAGCGCCCTGGAAGCTGGGAGAGCAGGAGGAGTTGGCACTGCAGTGCCTTTTTGAAATGTTAGTAAAAAGAACAGGGTAAGGGAGGGTAGGGTGGCTTTTCCAAGTCATGGTGACATGGCATGACCCTAGTCAAGGTGAGGGGCCTTGACTCAATCTCAGAGAGGCCAGCCCCCTTGAGCAGGCACTGGTTAGAGCTGTAGTGGAATGTCACAGGTGTCAGCAGAGTGGGGACAAAGCCTGAAATCCCAGGAGTGCCCAGGTCTCTGGAACCATGTGCACATCAGTTACCCCCAAAAGCCTATTTTTTACCCAGTTAATGTCGGTGTCCTGGTCAGCCTGCCCAGGTACTCATAACAACCTGGGAAGGTGGAAGGATAGGAGGGCACTTCCAGGGACCTCTAGCAACCTGAGATGCCTTGGACCTCCTTTTCCAGTCTCAGAGCACTGAGTTCTTGGACCCCCATTGGGACAATATATTGATAATGATAAATCTTGTTTAAAAGTGTTGGTCACTACCAGGCACAAAAATGTATACCTGTAATCCCAGCAACTCGTGAGGCTGAGGCAGGAGGATCCCAAGTTTGAAGCTACCTTAGCAACTTAGCAAGGTCCTCTCTCAAAATAAAGAATAAAAAAGGCCTGGGGCTATGGCTCAGTGGTTGAGTGCCCCTGGGTTCAATCCCCAGTACAAAAAGAAAAAAAAATTAAATTGAAAAATACTGCATGAGGGCTGGGGATATAGTTGGTAGAGTGCCTGCCTCGCAAGCACAAGGTCCTGGGTTCAATCCCAAGCACCATAAAAAAAAAGAAAAAATCTGCATGTGATTAACTGTATATTTCAAAATACCTCGTAGAGAAGATTTTGAATTTTCCCCAACACAAAGAAATGATAAATGTTTTAATTGGTAGATATGTTGTGGGAAACAGGCTCTACTATTTGTTTGAAATTGTGCTACTTCACCAAAGAATTAATAGGAATAAAGCATCAAAATTTACCCAAAAAAAACTGTTGACATGCTGATTGTTCTGATCCAATCGTTACATGTCATACACTTTCATTGAAATGTCACAATGTACCACACAAATATATATAACTATTATGTACCAATTAAAATTTTTATTTGAAAATTAAAAAGAAGAGGATGGTGAGCATGGAGCTTCAACTTCTGGTGTAATTCTTTAACCCACACAGTTAAGTTCTGTGTCTAATTTTCACCCTGCAACAATAAGAAATAAGAGATTCCTACAGGGTTAGACAGAAGCTGCCCAGTCCACTAACTTCAACTGAGAACTTAAACACGAACTTCCCTTTTTCTTCCTATAATCCTTCAGTACATCAGAAGCAGCCACAACAGTCCATTTCTACTATTATTATTATCAATATTCCTAGTTGTCAGGTAAGGAAGCTAAGGCTCAGAGGCATTGACCGACATGTCCACAGTTACACCGCTAAAGAAGTAAAGCAGCACTCAGAGCTGACCCGTACATGTTTGACTCTTTCCTGCTTTCCCCCCATTTTACTGACAGGGTAATAAAGTCAAGTGTGAAATAGCCAGGCAACTCAGGAGGCTGAGGCAGGAGGATCACAAGGTCAAGGCCAGCCTCAGCAACTCAGCAAGGCCCTAAGCAACTGAGCAAGACCCCGTCTCAGTATAAACAATAAAAAAGACTAGGGGACTGGGGTTGTGGCTCAGTGGTACAGTGCTTGCCTAGCATGTGTGAGGCACTGGGTTCAATTCTCAGCACCATCAACAACTAAAAAGGTCCATCAACAATTAAAAAAAAAATTTGTTTTAAAAAAAAAGACTAAGGAGGTAACTCAGTAGTTAAAGTGCCCCTTAGTTCAACCTTCAATACCAAAAATAGAGTGAAGTAATTTAATCTGCAGGGCATATTTCACAATATGCCACAATAATCAAGTTCCAAACGCTTTCAGATTTGTGTTGACAGTTTAGATTGCAGTACTGGCTGCTTTCCACTAATTGCAGCCAAGCATGAGAGGACAACAGGGAACCCAAAAGTCACAGGTCATGTTGCGTAACCAACACAGATTAGGCTCCAGCCACCCGCGGGCATCCCCCCTCGGAAGGAGGCTGAAAACCTTTGACTTAATGTAATTTTCAATGCACAGCGTAAAGATTCATGCACACTTGGAAGCCGGTATCAAAGGTTTGAAATATTAGAATCCCGGTATGTTAGACTTATAGTCTCTTAGAACCAAACCTTTCTAATATGAACCTTTAAAAACTTCTGTAACTCGTACAACCAGAGATTTCAAGATGGAAAACAAATAAAACCACACATCTCACGTATTCATTTAATTTTTCAAGGTACCCTCTCCTAAATCTATCCGCCAGAAATCTGGTCTCCCATCTCGAGTACTCTCTTGGCAGCTCTCACCTGTGGTTGTAGGAACTTTTGGGGCTCTGGGCTTACTCCAAAGGACCAGTCCTCACCCTTACCCACCTCTGGTGGGGCTGGAAATTGGTATAGTGTGATTTGACACCATTGGTCAAAATCATAAAGGAAATGTATTGTTTGACTCAGCAATCGCACCTCTAATAATCCATCCTATCGATGTGCTCGAGAGAGTGTAAAATGACCTACCTACAAGCTCATTCGCTGCAGCGTGAACAGTGAAAGACTGGATGGAACCACACATTCGTCATTGGATAAATCAATAGTGGTTCGTGCACACAGTGCAAAGCAGTGTCAGGATCCCAGCAGAAAAGATAACATACACGCAAATGGGATCTTTGAGAGTTTTTAAAAAGTCAAGGTCCAGGTGAGGGGAAATCCAAGAGGGGATGGTCGGTGGCAGCGCGGCAGCACCTGCAAGCGGAGGCTGGGCAGGCATGGGAGAGCCTGCCGCACCCTGAGAGCGCAGCGGCCGCGGGGTCCGCCGTGATCTGGGGGCCGTGCCGGGGGCCCCAGCGGCTCCCAAGCCCCGGGCCTTTGGTCCTTCACCTTGGCGGCAGGGGGCGGCAGCCCGGAGGCAGGGGGCACTGAACGAGCTTTGGTGCGGCCTCAGGGCCGACGGATGCCACCCCCTTCGTATTCACGCACCGCGGCTCCTTGTTCTATGACGAGGATGGGGATCTGGCCCTCGAGTTCTATGAAGAGACAGTCGTCACCAAGAACGGGCAGAAGCGGACCAAACTCAGGCCGGTGCATAAGAATCTGATTCCTCAGGGCCTCGTGAAGCTGGATCTCCCCGCCTCCACGTGGATTTCCCTATGATTCTTTATGTGTATGCCATTTAAGGGGGATGGCATGCACAAACACTGCCTGCCTCGGCAAGAAACTCCCAGGCTAGAGGTGTGGTTTCCATTGAGGAGCCCAGGCCAAGGCCACAACCCTGGATAGACATCCACTGGCCCAGAACCTTCAGTTGTGAGCAGGGCAGTCCCTTGGTGTTAATTGTATATTGGTTTGTGAGTGGACAGGAGGTGGTTAGTGACTGGTGAGGCTAATCGCAGATTTCCAGCCCACCCTCTCCAGCCACCCCTGCAAGAATCATGGCAGGGCATATGCCAGTCAAGAATGCCTGGTTCCTGGTTCCTTGCCTGGCCTGCTTCCTTTCAAGCTTTCCCAGGGCCAACCCCTGCTAGAAGTTACGGCACTTTACAAATGAAGTCTGCCTTCTTCCAGCCCCTGGGCTGTGGGGGCTTTACACAAATGAGAACTTCCTTTCCCTCACTTCCCTTACCCCCTAGTTGGAGCATTTCAGCCATTTGCTACCTCGATTCCTCCTGTACTGGACAGAGGGTGAGGCAGCACCAGCCTGATTCTTCCTGCCTGCCTGCCATTTATTCCCACTCTCAGATGGACAGTTTGCTGGCAGTCAATAGGAATGGGGACTATTGTGGGAGGCTTCTCCCTTCACACAGGGCTGGACTGATCCTTACCCAATGCAACTAATTGTTTATCCCCCTATTTGAGAGAGTGCAGGCCAGTGTCA
Source organism: Glaucomys volans (assembly GCA_020662805.1). Taxonomy (NCBI): domain Eukaryota; kingdom Metazoa; phylum Chordata; class Mammalia; order Rodentia; family Sciuridae; genus Glaucomys; species Glaucomys volans. The sequence goes on from JAJEJO010003128.1 coordinate 70,589, forward strand.
GGATGGGCTGTAGATGCCTGTGCACATGGGGAGTTGCCCCAAACCTCCTATTCTAATTTCCCTTGCCTTTTCACCAGCCCCGACAGCAGTTGTAAGGGAACTGCCTACTACCCTGTGGTAAGGAACAACACACTAGGGCTGGTGCAAACAGCTGTAAGGAGCCCACCATCCTTCCCCTACAGTATCCTCACCCCGTCAGTATCAGTTAAGGGAAAGTACTGGAACCCGATGATAGACACAAAAAGGAAGAGAAAAACATAAAAGGAACACTTCAAATGTGAAGGTCTGTAAATAGTCTAGTCTATGACGATGTTTGGACAGCCTGATTTATCTATAGAAATTACTTTTTTTTTAATCCTTTATTGTGCAAGCTCTGTGCTTCTAGTGTGGGAAATGGCTTGGGGAGGGTGGCCCCCAGCGTAGGAAGACTGCTGCGTTATTCGTTCAATTTCAATAAAATTATTTGTAGATCCTGCAAAAAAAATAAAAGAGGGGATGGTCATGCCTGGGAGCCAACAGCATCATGACTCAGTTGCCACCCCTACACCTGGAAGGGATGGCAGTTACCCAAGGAGGAAGTAATTCCTGGAACCCAGTGAGACCTGTAGGTTAAAAGGAGTCATGGCCAAAGCAATTGTACAGCCAAGCCTGTCCCTGGGGAGGGAGGGAAGTGTAACCCTAAGGAAAGACCCAGTGGGAGAAGAAAATATTTTTTGAACATTTCAACCCACCACAGCGTTTCACCAACCCCCATGATTCTGAATGAATAAATCGTGTCAAAGAATAAAATCACAGGTGAGGTTTGTAGCTCAGTGGTAGAGAACTCACCTAGCATGTGTGAGGCCCTGGGTTGAACCACAGCACAAAGGGGGGTGGGGGGGACAAACAGATTGAGAGAAATTGTTCTAATATCATCATTTAAAGGCTGAATCCAGCATGTCAGCCTTGGCCTGCCCACTGGCTCCTAAAAGTAGATTCTCATTTCTTCTTAAACTAGTTTGAGTTAGATTCCCACCACTTTAAAAGTAGAAGTCCTAGCCGGGCGCGGTGGCGCACGCCTGTAATCCAAGCGACTTGGGAGGCTGAGTCAGGAGGATCGCGAGTTCAAAGCCAGCCTCAGCAACTTAGTGAGGCCCTAAGCAACTCAGTGAGACCCTGTCTCTAAATAAAATACAAAATAGGGCTGGGGATGTGGCTCAGTGGCCGAGTGCCCTGAGTTCAATCCCTAGTTCCAAAAAAATAAAATAAAAATAAAAAATAAAGGTAGAAGTCCTAACCCAGGAATGTTGGAGAGAAAGCCTCGTTAAACTGTGTCACACCCTCCCTCCAGATTGAGTGCTGACTCGGCCCACATTTGGATTCCCCCAAAGGAATCAGCTGTCTCCACTAACAGAGGGAAGCATCCTATTTCCAAATTGTCATATTGTGACAATTTGGAAATGTACAGAAACACTGAGGAATTGTCTGGAAAACCACCCCACAAATTTAATCATGAGCAATACTGCATAAGGACACTGCAGTCAAGGAGGGGCCACGTATGCAACCGTGGTCCCATAAGATGCTGAGGGAGCTGAAAAGTTCCAGGACCCCGTGGTCACCCTGAAGTCACAGCACAAAGCATTCCTTGCGTGTTTGTGGTAATGCTGGTGTAAGCACACCTACCACCGCTGGCAGTCACACACACAATTATCATAGATAACAATCAGCAACTTGTTTGTGTATTTGATATACTGAGCTTTCACTGTTATCGTAGAGTGCACGCCTTCTACTTATTTAAAAAAAAGTTCCCAGTAAAGCAGTAGGCATGTTCCACAAGCAGGAGCCTCACGCATCTGGCATTTAACACATCCCTTAATTGTATCAAGAGGCTGCACCCTCTTGCCCTCCACAAGAGGATTGCCCTCCACAGCCTAGGCTGTGTAAGTACACTCTGTGACATCCCCGCAGTGACAAACTCACCTCACAACGCAGTCCCTCTGTTCTCAGTGTGTTTGCAGACATGAGTGCAGCCCATTCCTTTAACAGCTCCACATACAGCATCGTTTTACCGGGATCAGAATCTGAGAATCTCGGACTCCCCAGATCTTAAAATAAGCCACGCCCAAAGATTTAAAATCTGAGATTCCTCTGCCTGTTTAAGACTGGCATCCACAGCTACTCCATGGCAACAAGTCCACCCTAAGAGGCGAAGAGTTCTTTCCACCAGTGATCAACAGTCGTTCCAGCCACAGCTTGTGAGAAAGAAGGAGGCTGGAACGAGCTTGTTTGAGGTTTATTTGGAGTACACAGTTCCTCCAGGCGGAGGGTGTGAGGGTGGTGGAGAGCCACAGAGAAATGACAGAGAAGATGGAATGCAGGTTAATCCCTGTAATCACAGAGAATGGCATGGCTACAACAGCACCAGATCCAATGAGAGGGCTCGCCACCTGCCAGCTTCCGGGGTCACTTGTCCAAACCCATGTTGTTGAATCCCTGCTCTGAATTCTGAAAGGACCGCCGCTTCCCACCCAGCAAACAAACCACACTCGGCTCTCAACTGAAATCCCAGGCACCTCTAGGGTTCAGGACAGGCAGGGAGTGGCATTCTCTGCCCACCTCTGGATGTCATCTGGGGAGTGGTGATGGCCTTGGCTCCCTCCTTCAGAAGTCAACAGGGGCCACATGGACAAGAGCTTGGAAACCATCAGGGACTGCAGAGATCTCGACAGCTGGCCTGTGTCGAATGCTCCTCGTAGGTCAAACCCTGTCCTAAACTCTTTTCATGTTTCAATTTATTTAATTTTTGCATTAACCTCGTGAGTTAGATGCTGTTCTTATCCTCATTGTACAGATGAGTAAACTACGGAAAAGAGAAATTAAGTACCCCACCCCATGCAGTCTGGCTCCAGAGGCACACTCTTACCCATCATGCTCTCCTGAGATAATACTGAGCAAAAGAAGCAAGACACAAGAGGACATTCTCCATTATATAAAGGACAAAACTGATTAAACTAATGAATGATGCCTGAAGTCAAGGCTGGGGCTCCCCGCATTGGTGGGGCAGGGGGGTTGCAAAAAGTTATGAGGGGGGCATCCAGATATCTCAAGTACTGATACAAATGCGTTTCTTGGGGCTGGGGGTGTAGCTCAGTGGCAAAGCCTGGGCTTGCCTGCAGAAATGCCCAGCACCTACATGTTGTGTGTGTGTTTCTTCATCTGGGTGGTCGTTCAGAGGTTCATTCATCTTGGAAAAGTTCATCAAACTGTACCTCTATGAAATTTGTTCTCTTCTATATGTATTACATTATTAAGTTCTTATTTTTGAGAATTCAAGTTTTTTTGTTTATTTGTTTATTTGTTTGTTTGTTTGTTTGTTTGTTTTGGGTACCAGGGATTGAACCCAGGGGCACTCAACCACTGAGCCATATCCCCAGCCCTTTTTTATATTTTTTCAGCCACAGGGTCTCCTAAGTTGCTTAGGGCCTCGCTAAGTTGCTAAGAGCACTCTAAACAGGCTGACTTTGAACTTGAGATCCTCCTGCCTCAGCCTCCTGAGTGTGCACCATGTCTTGCAAGAGTTCAGCTTTTTATTGAACATGTTAAAAAGGTTTAGTCCCAAAGGTCAAAGCCCAGGTCATCATCAGGCTCCTCGGAGTCTTCTCTTGGCCTCCACTTTCTTCTTGGTTGGGGCAGCAGTGGCAGAGGGGAGGAACTGCCTAGTGTTGCAAATGAAGCTCCCAATGTTGACCTTAGCCTATGTGGACATTAGCCAGGGCCTTTCCCAAAAGGCTCAACCTTTACACCAGCTGCTTTGACAGGGGTGGGTATCGGGAATGGAACCCAGGCCCTGAAACAAAGCTCTGCCACTCAGCTACATTTATTTTAACTAGGCTGCCACCCAGCCTTCTTTATTTTACTTTATTTTTTTGAGAACCAGCCTCAACTTGTGACCTCCTGCCTCAGCCTCCTGAGTCACTGGGATTACAAGTGTGCAACACCATGCCCAGGTACACCAGCTGCTTTAATGAGGGCATTGATCTTATTCTCCATGACAGGTCCCTTCAGAACAGCACAGGGCAGAGTCAATGCAGGTGAACTCAGAAGCAGAGGGAGTGAGAGGCTGGTGCTGCCTGATGCCATGCTAGTAGGGGATGAAGTGAGGACATCACCCCATGTGACCCTGGTTTACTTGGAAGAATGGAACAACTTGGGGGCAGCTAAGGAAAAACTATATATTCTAATAAAATGTTTTAAAATGTAAGGTAACTACACAAAGACAGTAATTACAGTGCTAAATATAATTTCCAAACCAAGAGGAAGGAAGAATAATAGATATAAAGAAAAAAAACAGGCACCATGGTGCACCCCTGCAACCCCAGCTATTCAGGAGACTGAGGAAAGAGGATTGCAAGTTTGAGGCCAGCCTCAGCAACTTAGCAGGACCCTGTCTCAAAATAAAAAATACAAAGGGCTGGAATGTGTCTCAGTTGTAGAGTACCCCTGAATAGAAAGGAAGAAATGGAGGATGGGAAGGAGGGAGGGAGGAAAAGAGAGAAGGAGGGGAAAGCTTGTGGGGGAACGTGATTAAAAAGAAAGCAAAATAAATCATTAGAAATAGACCCCATGAATCTATATTTCAATGAACAAAAAATAGACTATACTATTTAATAAATTCCCCAAAGACCCACATTCATAGATGGGGTAAAACCCATCTTTACCACTCAGCTACATTCCCAGCCTTCTTATTTTGAGACTGGGCCTCGCTAAGTTGCGGAGGATCTTGCTAAATTCCTAAGGCTGACCTTGATCTGTGCTCCTCCTGCCTCAGCCTCCTGAGTAGCTGGGATTATAGGTGTATGCCCCAGCTCTGCATCAGTAACTGATAGATCAGACAAAAAATGAATACAGGTACAAAATATTTGAAAAAGACAATTACATGGATCCAATTCACAACTATAGAATTCTAAACTCTTAGAGAACCCTCTTTGTTTTTAAGCACATGTGGAGGTTTTACAACTCTTAGTTATATACCAGGTCAAAATATAAACTTTAATAAACACTCAAGAAATCATATAGGCAATACAGACTGTCCAAAGTGGGAAAAAATAGAAATCAATAACAAAAAAAGAGAAAAACATCAAAATACTTAGACATTTTTAAACATACTTTTAATAGTTTGTTCTCACCCACATCGATGGGGTTCCTTTTCTTCTCCTCCTTTTAAATACTGTTTTTAAAGTCTAACTCTGTCTTCACTTCACCAGCTTCCCAACCTCCGCTTCTACCCGGGTCAACTGTCCAGGTCTGTGATTGAATAAACAAGCCGGGTTCCCACTGACCTTGATCCCTGTCACACCAAGGGGAAGCTAAAGGGACAGAAAGGGGTTGAGTCTCTGAGTCCCTAGGGTTGTAATGGAGCAGACTCTGAGGGAGGTATGTGTTCCTGTCCCCAAGGTCTCCCCACGACCCAAAACAGAAAAGGAAAGAGTGGCACTAGGTGTCATAGTCCTTTCCAGAAGGACTTGGTGTTCATAGAGGCAATATCTGCTCTCTCTTATGCAAGAATTCAGGGGTTATGGGGTGGGTCTGGAATTTTCAGGCTCTAACACTTCCCACCCCCTCCGAAACCTTTCAGGATGACAAGGGGCTCTTAGAACTGGACTGGGCCTTGGCAGATCTGGAGTTCTGGAGTCATCCCATCCCTGCCCTCTCCCTTGCCAAGAAATAACTTAGCAATAGCACTTGTGTGTGTTTTCATTTAATTGTGGGCCAAGACTTGTAGATCAGTGCAAAAAAATAAATCCTCTTTTGCAACCCAGAACTCAGTGTTCAGTATGAGTTTTGATACATACAAGCAGGAATAAGCTAAGATAATTTAAAGTGATGAGATATTGATGAATGAAAGGTTGGTTCTGAGACTAAGAAGTTGATAAAAAGCACAGGTCCTGAGAGAATCTCGGCTCTATTGATTGAATATTCCAATTTTCATATTGTGCTACAAGAGAAGGGCTTTTTTTTTTTTTTGGCTATGTTCAGAAAACAATGCATTGGGTTGAAGATCTATCTTCCTGCATTTAACTGTTGTATTAGCGTTATCCCACATCCATACTACTGAGTGTGATGATAGGGTTGAATAGGATGTGAACTCATTGATGTTCAGAGAAGGCGTCAGCACTTGAGAACCAGGCAGATCCATCTACCTGCAAAGTATAAGGCTTTGTTTCTATTGCTCTGGCTGCTTGTTTCCTCCCATTTGGATCCTAAAATCAATCACTTGAAGCAATTAAATCCCAAATATCCTAGATGGATAATGGTGAAATCATCAGTATTCCATAATTCAAGTGACAAAAGAATGGTGGGCTGTGGGGACAATTAGATAAGCATCAGTTCTTTTAAAAGGGGGTATCCTTGAGATGGATGACAAAGGAATCACAATGGGAAATCCCTTAAATAAATCCCTTAAATTAATAAATCCCTTGAATAAATCCCTTAAATCAGACATTTTTAAAAGAAAAACACCTTTCTAAAGAAAAGTCAGAATGGTATGAATGTACATCATGCACAACCATAGAAATGAAAATTTGTGCCCCTTTTGTGTATAACGAATCAAAATGAAGTCTGTAAAAATTGAAAAAATAAATTTAAAAGTCAGCATGCATTTTTGGCTTGAAGTTTCTCCAGTGTTTTCTGTGGAGGGAATAAATAACAATAAGTAGCAGTTCCTATTGCAGTACACCCTAGATATTTAATAGGAGGGAGGGGGCCTGTTTACCTTATGGAAATTCTTTTGCCCTTGCTCTGCTGAGGGCATAAGCTCCTTGTTTTGCTTTCTCTACCTTTGGTTGTTTTGCTGCAGCTAATTGAAGTAATTTGTATGGAATTAAATACAAATATTGAAAAAAATGAAGTACTAAAAATAAAGCAAACTAAAGCTAGAAAGAGAGAGAGAGAGAAAAAGGAAGGAAGGAAGGAAGGAAGGAAGGAAGGAAGGAAGGAAGGAAGGAAGGAAGGAAGGGGAAAGAGAGAGAGAAGGAAGGAAGGAAGGAAAGGAAGGAAGGAAGGAAGGGGAAAGAGAGAGAGAAGGAAGGAAGGAAGGAAGGGAGAGAGGGAGGGAGGGAGGGAGGGAGGGAGGAAGGAAGGAAGGAAGGAAGGAAGGAAGGAAGAAAGGAAGGAAGCGGAAAGAGAGAGAGAAAGAAGGAAGGAAGGAAGGAAAGAAAGAAGAAAAAAGGAAAGGAGAGAAAAGAAAAGAAAAGTGAAGAGGGGAGGGGAGGGGAGGGGAAGGGAGGGG